>JAWDEX010000016.1:6394197-6425346 GCA_035221805.1 Trichilia hirta
GTATAGGTCGGTGTGTTTCTTCATCGCGATATTCCTGTAACAAAATCCTTAACCTAGAGGCCTCCTTTTCTAATTGTTTGTTCCTTTACTCCAACACTCGTCTTTTTCTGTTATCATCTTCCTGCTCCATTTTTAACTACAATGATCCATGCCCTTTGGCTCTTGCAGTTGCTTTACTTATTGGTTGAGTGGCAGCTTAGTCATGTAGTTCATTTTTATCGAAGGATTCTGTGACATTTTCTTTATCTGCGGAGCGGACAGGGTCCCCATCCCTCTCCACTTGCAATCTCCTTAAAAAGCAGCTACGGTGGTGTCCATCTATTTATATGTGAAATACATTGCAAAGTATTTTGGAAGGCTTTTTGTAAATTTTTCATAGATAATGTCAACTATTGATGCTAAAAATTTTTTAAGACAAAAAACTTAGTATATCACACAGATTTTGTTATTGCAGCTATTCAATCTATCGGGAGGAGCAAGTTCTTATCTTGGTTTGGGGCTTTGTGGGTCACATTTGAAATATAAGTAAAATAGTTAAGAGTAAAGCCAACTTGTTGGCGTGTAAATTCTGATACTTAAGTCAGTAACTCGCCAAAGGCTATAGAGTATAACAAAAAAATAGTGTTTGTGATTTTTACAGACCTGAACTATTAGGCTCAAGAATATATAAGTGTGAGGGTAGTGTAGAATGCCTCTCTTTTTTTAAAAAGTATTAAAAGAGGTCTTATTTAACACCCGAAACCTGTATCTATAGTGGCATTCGCACATGTAAGTATCGAAAAATAGGAGTCCAATTAAATAGTATACGGTTAGTTTGAGCGGCTAACAAGTCATTTTATTATCACTATCTGCCGAGATAGGATGACACAATAAATACCTACAACTTACATAATATGACATCTCAGATCTTAAATGCGATGGGATGTTTCGTTAATTCTTGAAAAATATGCCTCGATCACTCATTTGGGTCTTCCGTTTTTATTAAATATGAATGAGATCACCTTGAAATTTTGAAGGATAAGCATAGAATCATATCATCAATTCGCACGAGACCTAGGGGACGAGTCGAACGGATTCAAGAACAGACAGGTTCAGAAAAAAAAAAAAAACCATCAATAAGGTTAATGTTTAATTAGTGTTATGGTTTGTGATTTTTATTATATATACAACTGAATATAACATACCATATATGTAACCAATTTAATGCATATGCAACATATCTTTTAAAAACAAAAAAACTATACATGCTTTTATTTGTTTTACTTTAACTGCAAATATTTGTTTAAGTAAATGTAAAATATTTATTACAAATTCGTAGATATCATTATGAATTTGGTTATTAATAAATATCCTTTAAAACCAATCTGATAATAAGATATCAACTCACTATAAATTTAATATGAATTCGATATTATTGACTTTTAATAATTAAAATTATTTTTATGATATTTATACCATACCCAATCCGTTACCATCCTTCAAAAAAATCTCCCACTCAAAATTTTTGTCGCCTATTTGGATCCACTTGCATGACAACTAAGAGCAACGTGGTCCATTGAATAGCGTTGGAAAAGGAGGGACCAAAGTGTATAGGAAGTCTGGTCTCTTTTTTTCCCATTTTGGTTCATGGACCAACAGTTGACAACAAAATTGGTGTTTACACCAAGATTATGTAAAACTTCATCAATCAACACATAGACTGGAAATCTGTAATTGATAACTCAATACCTATTTTCAATATTTAACAAAAACAAAGGAAGTGGTTTCCAATGTTTAAATATTAATTTTATGTAAATATATGGAGTCTCTTTTCTCTATATTAATTTTAAACGATTTATTATAGTTTTAAATTAAAAAAAAAATACAATTAAATACTGCTTTAATGGAAATAAAATGAAGACTTTTTCTTTTTAGGTATAAAGAGGTTTCTTAACTCTCATGTCATCAAAAGCATTAGTCCGGTTTACAAAAGAAGGTTATTTGATTTAATGATTGAGAATTCGACATACTTTCATTATTTATCCAAAGAAATAATATTTCAAGGAAAAAAAATTAATACTTTAAATACATGCGTGCTATTAAAGTTGATCAAGAAAATGACTCAATTAAAATAAGATGATTATCACCTAGACTACCAATTATGACAAGAGAATCAAATCCCACTTAAAAAAAACTTTTTAAATATCTTTTTAAGGGGATTAAATAATCAATTAATTTAATAACTCAATTTGTGTCTATAAAATAATAATATAGTACATAATACACTACCATAGGATGGGACCATTGCATTGATTCCATTGTTCTATGGGTAAATGGAAACAGCTAGACTGATTAAGTTTGACAAACACAATTAATAATTATGTATCTTATTAACACCCATTTTAAGAATAGCTAATAGTATATTATGGGGACAAAATTATCCAGCCATGTGGACCTATTAAAACATTTAATTAAAATTTCCTAATTATAGGGTATATTCAATCAATCAATAATTAATAAACTAGATCAAAAATGTCATCTTAAAAAAGGAAAAAATTATATATCCCAAAAATTTTTAAATAATATGATAAGTGTATTAATATTAATTTTTAAATTTTTTAATAAAAAATTTGAAGGATACTATATCATTGAGTATAAGGATTTGGGATCAACCAGTCCAGTTGTAAAATCATTACTTTTACAAAAATATTGTTTCAAACATTTTTAGTTACGATTGATTACAATTATTATGATACCATTGGATTTAAAGAAACAAAATTTGTTGTTAAGAGATTATAAAAATGGGTGGGCTGATTGTATTTTTATGTAAACAAAATTCTAAATGGAAGAAATAAATCACATGTTAGTATCCCAAGAAAATAAGGTTGTGGTAAAACCACTAAAAGAAATTTAATATATATATATATGAAATTTTTAAAATTTTAAATTTAATATAATTATATTTTTAATTTATTAAATTGAAAATCAAATAATTAATATTTAAATATAATAACATTTTTTAAAATAATAATATAATTAATAATTAATCATAATAATTATTTTAAATTGTTCATTAAATTTAACTTTAGGTATGCAAAAAATAAGTTGTGGATTAAATTAACATATAAATGTATGGTATAGCGGTCAATTATTTTTACATTGTCTTAGGGAATTGAGGTTTTGAATCCCCTTTATCTAATGTATTTTCTCTAATTTATTCGGATTAGTCTGTATCGTTTTAGCGAATATTTATTTTATAATAATTAAAGACAATTATACCACTAAAATTACTTCTTTTTTTGGTTAACTTATCTAATAAATGAAAATAATATCGACCGTTAACCTACTCACCAAAAAATTTATTCCATTTTTCATTAAAAAAATGAAAGTGGACCAGACGAGAGCGGTCCAATTATTCAAAAGAAAGAAAGCCGAATTGGGCAACATAAGATTCTTTATTTTCATTTTTTCACTTGACCACGTCCAGATTGTTCGCTCTAGAAAAATCAGATCATATGGAAGAAATTTAAAATTCAGTCTCAGCCATCCAAACTTGCTTCATAAAAACGTTCATCACCGGGCAGAATCACTGAGATAGACATTAATAGGAAATGAACTTTGGTCGATTACCATTTACGTGGCTTTAAATTAGAGACATAGGTTAAGCGATGGGCTTAAGCAAAAATTCACGCGTGGAAACACAGCGAAAGCGTACGAACGGGCAGTTCCCGGTTCCCAGTTAGGGAAACAAAAACCTCACTGGTTCACGCAGTTGTAATAGAAGTGACCTCGTCGGAAAAATTCTGAATTTATATTTTTCTTTCATTAATAAGAAAATTCATTGTAAAATGACAATAAAACCAATAGGAACATAATTATTTCATGTTTGCTAGGATGTTACAATTGCTTTCAAAGGTTCATTATATACAATTTTTAACCATTTTAATACAATTTAAAATTACCAATTGATGAAAATTATTTATCTGACATTTAGACTTATATATGAGTTGATAAGCGCTCATTATTTTAAAATAAAATTTACAGATTTGATTAATGTTTAATTAGAAAACAAAATTTTGGAATACTTAATATGATTATATTAATGGTTCGGTTAGAATCTTTCAACACCAAAATTTTTTTTATTTGGTTATAATTAATAAAGGCAGATGATGAAATTTTAGAAGACTTTTTTACAAAAACTTGTTTTCAATTTCATAATAAAATAAATTAAATACAAATTATTGTGAACGTCTCCATCCCATTCATAAAAAGCGGACCCTAATGATGAGAAAGATGGGGTCCGTAGTTGATGGGTTCTTGGGGAAGTGGGACCCCGTGAAGTGGGGAGTGGAGGGAATGACAAAACGACAAAACAAAAATGAGAGAGAAAAAGTGAAAGAGAAGAGAGAGAGAGTTTTTTAAGTTGAGTAAATAGGAAGTTAGTGGGTCCAAGGCAATGCAACTGGGAAAACCATGGGTTGGGGTAGTGGGGACCGGCGAGCTTTAGGTTCTTGTTTTTGTTTTTGTGTAGTACTACCTGTTTTGAGCCTGTATGGGAAAGTCTTACTTGCATTTATGGAGCGTGCAGTTTATTTGAATGATGGATTCTAACAACGGTCCTTTGAAATTATTGATTATGAATTAAATACCTCCTCTTATGCAATAGGTTGACATTTTCAAAATTCTATTCTTTTCAATTTTCATTGAAAATGATGATAATTCTAGTTAGGGTATAACTATTTACTTGGTCTCCAAACAATTTGTAAATTTCTTATGAATGCTCTCAGTAACTACTCAATAGTCTTGACTTCTTTACAACGAAATTTCGAAAGTCTTTGCCTTGCTTGTCCCACACCCACAATTCGAAAGAAAGAAAGAGACCACTCGGAGCTGGCACTTGGAGCCGAGGATCAGCGAAAAAGACTAGGGCGGTGTGGTCGTTAGATGAACGCGCATTGGACGAGCGTGGGTCCTGTCCAATTTCACATAACGTTTGAAATGCAGATTGTTTGATGACATGTGTTGTTAGGTCGCGAGTGGGACTCCACAGAAAATCTAGTTTGAAGGACAAGAACAACGCACTTACAAATTTACCCTTCATTTTCTATTGAATCATAAATATCCCAAGACTCGCATTGTTGTGGATTCATTGAAATTGGAGTGGCAAATACGTTACACTGAGTAACCAAAAACATTTGAACTTGGAGGTGCAGGTAACTTGAGCCAATAGATTTACTTGCACGGATTCTTGAACCTGCCTTTGTTTACATTCGCTCGCCTCTCTCTCTCTCTCTCTCTCTCATGGTTGAGTTTTGCTATAAAAGCCCGTCATTCACTAACTAAAGTATCTTTGTAAACATATCTCTTTCTTCCCACTCACTACTCTATTTCTTTACCAGTATCTCAGACCTGATCATTTTGCATTTACAATACATAGGGAAAATCAAAATATGGATTCGGTAGGTACAAGAAGGCCTTGTTTTATAGAGGAAGATGATGGTTTGGCGTCTTTAGCTGAAATGGAAGCTGGGTTTTCAGGGAATCGTAACCAGAATAATTATGCTTTGTTTTCTAGACCTCTGTCTTATGGAAGGACTAGTTTGAGGAATTTATCTTCGTTATCATCTTCCTCTTTTTGTTCTTCTCCCAGATCTGGTCCGAGGTTCTATGATGCCAGATTTGAAGAGCAGCAACCCTATTTCTTGGATGCTTGTTTTCTTTGCAAGAAACCTCTGGGGAATAGAGACATCTACATGTACAGGTTAGACATTGTTCTTATTCTTAGAGCTTTTATTTCCTTTTGATCATGGAATCAAAGATTTTTTTTTTAGTGGTTATCGAAGAATATCAAGTGTTTTGCTCCCAGATCTCAAATATGTTGTTATTTAGTTTTATTTTTATAAATTGCATAATTTCCATTTCATCAAATAGTATTTACTTTCAAGTGAAGCAAACATTTTAATATACGAAATGTCTCCGAATATTTTCTTAGCAACCAAACAAGGCATAATGTTTTGTTCTGTATGTGGGATAGGGGCAGGGGAACACCAAATAGGTTTGACGCTGTCAATAGAAAATGAGAAGGTTTCCATTTGTGATAAACCTTTATTAGTTGATGGTTGATGTGTGATTTCTGATTGATATTTTTGGTAATTTTCAGAGGGGATATTCCGTTTTGTACCGAAGAGTGCAGACAGGATATAATAGAGGCGGATGAAGCCAAGGAGAAGAAACGGAGCCTTTCATCGTCCATGAAAGCTCTGAGGAAGAATGAGCAACAGACAAAATCAGCCTCTCCAAGCAAAAACCAGGACTACCCTTGCCGTACTGGTACTGTCGCCGCTGCATAATTAACTAATCAACTCCATATAAACTAGTATATTTTCATGACCCAAAAATGTTTCGCAAAAAAAAGAAGAGAAAAGACAAAGAGTTGAGCGATGAAATCTATGGAGGAACCTTAAAGAAGAGCGAAGGAGATCGAAGAAGAAGAATATCCATGCTGACTACTTTTTTTTTTTCTTTTGTTTCTTATAGTTTCATTGAGAGAACTATATGAAAAGGCAAGGAGTCTGCGTGTTGTCTGGATGTATAATTTGCTCTGCAGTATGGCTCTTTTTTTATTTTTGGGTTTTTTTTCTTTCTTAATTTTTGTCATTATTTTTAGATTTTGGTTTCTGGTTCTGCTGAAGCCTGAAGTGCTACGGATGCCTGTTCTATAGAGTAAAATTGTATGTAAATGATGTGGTGAATGATAAATAATGAATAGCCTTGATACTATCTCTGTTTAGTGTTTGTCTTTCTCTGATGTTTTATTTTATTTTGTATAAAACTTTTAACCCTTTTTGTTTGATTTTTAAATGAATGGTAAGATGATTCATTAGAAAGAAAATTCATGGAAAATTGTTTTTGTCAATTCATAATTGCTTCCATTGGAATTACCCTTGTGTAGTTTTGTATGAGAGAGATTTTCCGGGGAAGGTAGAAGCAAGTGGGCGTAGTGTAATTTTGAAAAGCAGTACTTCCACTAAAGCGGTAGACTAAAACCTGAACGGAGTTTGTACACAGTAGAATTAACAATCAATTCTTTTTATTTTGAAATTTCAAGCTTAATTTGAAGTGGTAGAGAATATTGTTTGTGAAGATTTTACTTATTTTTTTCATCGTTTGGGTTGAGTCGGTTAATCATAGGCTAACATTTTTTTTGGGGTTCTTTTTTCTTGTTTGTTTGTTGTTTGATTCTCAATCCGATGAACAAGGTAGGAGAAAGAACAAAAATGCATACAAACTTTTAAAATTCTAAAAGTTCATATTACTGATAACATCTAATCAATTTCACATAAAAACATATATTTTTGTTTTACGATAAATAGCATTAAAAAAATCTGCATGACCTCCATTGAAACGATGTTCTTTTTTCTATTATGCGCATTTTTATCTGACTTAGTTTCTCTTTTTTTTTTTTTTTTATGTTTGTTCTTGACACTCATTCCTATACTCTCAATATGTGAAATGTTTTCTAAAAAACAAAGAATCTAATATATTAAGGATATATTTGATATAATTATTTTTATTTAATTTTAAAAATAAAATTATAAAATGTGTTTGGAAATACTAATTTTTGATAAAATCAACATTTAAGCTTCTATTTTTTAACAGTAATTATGGAAAAGAGATAAAAATAATTGTATAATTGCAGCACCTTGATGCTAAACATCTTTAAATATGGTATTTCCTTGGTATATTTTCTGTATGGGAAACCTTGGTTTATCATTTGTGACTTCCAACTTTACCATTATATGCGAACCCGTGGAAACTCTAACTTGAATATTAATGAAACTGGAGCAAAGCAACCCTATTAGACGTTGGGCTTGAAGATGAATTCTTAAATCTTCAATTGTAATACAATTTTTGAAGTTAAAACATACGATGCCATTGTTGAATATGATTAGCTAAGCAAGCATTTTTTGACATTCACCATGTAAAATAAGACTCTATTAGTAGTAGAAAGTTAATGGAATGGACTTTGCAATTGCATTGCTTTGTAATCTTTGAAAATGGAGGAAGCCTGGAAGTCAACAAACTGGGCCTTAATACAAACTCTTCTTGGTGATTACAACTAAATAAACGATATTCTCACTTTTATAAAAATACAAGACAATAATGATATAACAATTTCATGTCATTTTGTAAGAAATAGTTTTTATATACGTATCATTGTTTATTATATTATTCCTAAGTTTTACATTTTTAAGGGATTAAATTTTTCTAAAGAAATAAACAAAAAAAGTGGCACAACATAATGTTATTACATTAATTTTTATTAATTTAGTTTAGGTAAATATTTTTTATTTTTAATATTTTTGTATTTATATTAATTCATTCTATATTCTGACCATCAAACTTTGAAATTTTTCAATAGTTAAAAGAGGATTAGTGGCGACATGCACGCTCAGTGGTTGGCATTCTTGTAAAAGTTCGAATTCAAACTAGTTTATAAGGTTAGGGGATAAAATAAGGTGGAGGACACGTTAAGTTAATGGACAATGTCGTTGACAGTTTTAAGGGAAGAGATCGTCGAATTTGAGGAATTAAGGGAATTGTATGAGGATGACTCGGACTTTTAAGAGGTATGGTCAAAGTTGAAGAGCCATTAATTCGTGGAGATCGTCAAAATTGAAGAAAAATCAGTTGTCTGCTTAGGACTTCATTCCAGAAGAAGATAATTCGGGAGGAACTAGTTACACATTTTGAAAGAGATGAGACTTTAGAAGCTGTGAAAAAGAGGTAGTATTGCTCGAGGATACGAAAGGACGTGGAGAGCTTTGTGAGGAAGCGTTATGTGTGTCAAACATTCAACGGACATGCACAAAACACAAGGCTGTATATGTCATTGTTGGTTCCAAAGGAAGTCTGTGAATATTTATGAATGGACTTCGTGCTTGGCTTACCTCATGCACAGAGGGTATGGATTCTGTATTTGTGGTAGTTTATCAATTTTTAAAGATAACCCACTTCATTCCATGTTGAAAGACAAAAGATGCGATTAGTGTGGTCAAGTTGTTCTTCAAGAAGGTTGCGAAATTGCAGAGTACCCAAGTCTATCATACCCGACTGCAATTCCAGGGTTCCTAGTTATTTTTAGGTTGCATTGCGGAAGGTGGTTGATGCCTCTTTGAAGTTTAGAAGTATAGCACATCTACAAATCGAGGGACAAACGGAGTCGATAAATAGATCCTTAGAAAATATGATAAGGAGCATTTGCAGGGATAGACCGAGGCAATGAGATTTTGCCTGAATTTAGGCTGAATTCGCTTATAACATCACGGTACATGCTTCTACCAAGAGGTCACCCTTCTCTATTGTCTATCAAAGGGTCCCAAAGCATGCAATTGACTTGTTATAGTTACTAAAGGGCCAAATTAAGTGTGCACAATAGAAAGCTTGGCTTAAGATGTTCAAGCGGTTCAACAGAAAGTCAAGGAAAAACTTGAGGTGGCCAATGCTCAGTATAAACAAGTTGCAGACAAGAATAAAAAATTGGGACTTTTCGAGAAAGGGGATATGGTGCTGGTGCTCTTATTGAAGGAGAGGTTTCCGATAAGTACCTACAAGTAGTTGAAATCTAAGAAATATGGCATGTATAAGGTGTTGGGGAGGATAAAAGACAATGCCTAAGTAATCGACCTCCCCGATTTAATGGGCATTTCCCGAACTTTTAACGCGGCTCTTTTGTTCCCTTACTTCGAGTAAGAGGAGAAGAGTACTCGGATCTCGCAAACCAATTCAGCGTTGAGTTTCTTGCAAGCGGGAGAGAATGACGCGGACACCTGAGCCCTACCATTTTTATTTTAGGATGATTGCAGAAAGTCAAGGAGGAAGGAGATGATAGTAGCCTCAAGGGAGAAGAGGAACAGCAGCCTACAACCCAAAGTCGGTTGAACGAGGGGGCAGAGTCGTTCAACCGAGCTGGATGTCCCAGTTTTGGTTTAATGTATCGAATGATTCGTTCTACTAACTCTCCTGTCGTTTGACTGAAAAGCTGTGTGTTCAACCGCATCTTGCTGTATTTTGGTTTCAGAACGTTTGAGGATAGTTTGGCAGTGCATGGGCTGCGGCAAGCTTCCACTGAGTTGCTTGACTAATGGGACAAAATACTCGGGGGAAGTTCAATGGCACAAGTCAATGTCTAGATTCAACCGAATGGGAAAAGTTGTTCACACGATCGGTTCGACTGAGTTATCTATTATTTTACTATTTTGCCCTACGCCGGAGTTATTTTTCTTGTTTATTTTGTTTGACTTTAAGAATATTATTGTAATTATGTAAAGTCATAATTTTCTTATATAAATAAAGGGTTTAAATATTTATGATAGATTTTGTTGCTAAAATTATCAAATATTTTAAATTTCCAAATTTTAATTTGTCAATCAATTTAGAAGTTATGTTTTGCTTGTAAAATACATCTTTGGATTTGAACCTTTATTGTTGATACCTCGGTGCTTGCAAATTTTATTATCAACTTGTAGAAAGATAATATTATTGCCCCCGCTGTTATGATTTTTTCAGTCCTGGTTTGCATTAGAAGACGGTGGATCTGAATAAACCTTTGTTTCTTCCTGGGGAAAAGTCTCCGAGCTGTGTAATTTTTATTCGTCGCTAGGAAAATTATGATCGGTACAGTTTGTAGTATTGAAAATCAACGTATAAAGTATACTGTACGAAACATTTTGTACGAGTGCAAGTGTTTAAATTATTCGGTGGGAATGTAAACGTTCAGCTTGTTCTTGTTCCTGCTTCGTCAGAGTAAAGTGAATATCATGTCACCTGATTCAAGTGCTAGCTGCTCAGATGAAGTAACTGTTAAATGAATTAATTAAAAAAAAAGTTTTTCTTTTATTTGAATAAGGCGCGCGAAGATGCACAGAGTATTTATCTTGTTTGAAAGTTTCTTTCTGGCTTCGTTCAAGAGTACTCAATTTTTATCTTGTTCGTAAGATTTGTCTTGTGAATTTTACAGTTGGGTCATGAATATTATAATACAAATGATGAATTTTTAATTAAATTAAAAAAAGTTTTTCAGGTTGAATTAATTTAAAAAATCGGGTTAAAAATGTAATCCGAAAATTTTTTAGTAGATAATTAATGAGTTTGACGTCATCACCAGAAACTATCATCCAGGTGTCTGTCGGCAAAATTAATTAAAAGTCTCGATGATCCACTCTTTTTACATTTTTCTGTACCGTTACCTTAACTTCATTCAACGACCACATATTACAGGAAATCGCACACTATAAAAGCCCTTCAATTCCTCATCTTTTTCCATCCGGGCAGGAAAATGGATGGTCTGACTAAGGGCTTAGTCGACCTGGCACTCGGTGGCGGCGGCGGTGGTCGTCGTAATCATGGCGAAGAAGAACAGTCCCCTGACGTAAGATCCAGATCAAGATCCAGTTGGGCAGAGGTTAGCATCTGTGATTAAACGTTTTTCGTTTGTATTTGATTATTGTTTGATGAATGGTGGTAGATAGTAAAATGTGCAGGTGTTGTCGGGAGATCAGGATCAAGATGATCATGAAAGACGCCGGCACAGTCAGCATAATCGGTGGAGCAAACAGGTTTTAGTTCATGTTCATTTGATTGCTCTATTGAAAAGACCGATTAAAATTGAAATGAGAATAAGATGTTGAATTAATATATGCGGGAACAGAGTCAATTAGAGCAGGAAGAGTCGGAGGACACAGGGCCGAGAGCTTCAAGACGACCTCAGAAGGTAACTTTTAAATTTGTAATTTTGTTTGATGATATTTGTTTAGGATTTTGCCTCTTATTTTCAATTCATTCTGTTCAATTTGCAAGGGTCTGGAGAAGTATCTGGAACTGCCCTTGATCTCTTGGAATGGAAAATCTCTCTTTTTTTCACGACTTCAAGCTTAAATGATGGTCATAATTTTAAAATATAAAAATAAAAAATGCCTTTACTTGTATAAAATTTAAGTGCAGGGAGAAGACTGAAGATATGGTGTGATATATTGTTATAGCAGTTTACAGAGAGAAGATACGTAGCATTAAAAAAAACACCTACTTGTATGTGGGTGTTTTGTCAAAAGTAAAAATTAAATGAAACAGCCATCTTAGTATCTTAGTAGAATACTATGGACTGGCAACGTCATGTAGCATTACTGACTTTCTGAACTGTTAAAGTCTGTAGCTACCAAAGATTGTATACAGCAAAATAACACCCATTTATAATTGGTGAAATTTGGCCCTTGAGTTATGATCATAGTTAAGTCATTTCCTGTCTTCACTTGAGATTATTTGGATGTTTTTTTGTTGTATTCACTCAACGCTGTGTGTGCTTATCAATGTCTTAAATATAGGCTGTACATGGTGATTATGAAAAGAATGAAGGAGGTAAACCACATGATTATAACAAAAGTAACTGGAACAGAGAGGTTTGTTAATCAATTTTATTTGGATTCTCTGAATTATTCTAATATTATGCAATCTGTTTGTGAAGGTTTAAAGATTTTTTCACGGTATTTAACTCATGATACAGGAAAATAGAGAGGAGAACAATGACGGTTGGGAGACTGTTGGCAGAAAGCCTCCAAGGCAATCACACAAGGTGAGTATTTTTTTACTTTAAAATGGCACATGAAAACATGTTTGGGTATTTGACAATTTTAGTTGGGTTTGTATGTGCTGTGATATCCATTCCTGCTGGATCGTGCAGATAGAGTTCTGAATATGCAGTTGAGTTTGTGTGTGCGTCTGTTTATGAGAAAGAGAATGTTTTTGACACAATTGGTCGAAGTCAAACGCAAGGACCCATGGAAAATGTACCAGGGAAGGGTGTAAAATGATAGTGAACTCGTTGATGGATCAAGTTGAATTATTCATTCTTGAAACTTAGTTTATATATTCTGCTTTCTAATGGATGACATGAACTTCCTTTTTTTCATTTTAGTAATTATTATCCAATTGTAGTGTGTAAAAATGCATGAACAGGTTCAAAAGGATCAATGGCATGGATACAAGAGGCCTCCAAGTGAGCAAGAATACTCTAATGAGGTTCAAATTGGTGGTAGCTTCAAACCCTCTGAAGAAGAGCTTGCTGACCTTTCAGAAGCTTGCAACAGGCTCTGGGAACTTGATTCAAATCGTCTGATACCTGGCAAGGACTATGAGATTGACTGTGGTGAAGGGAAGAAAGTTTATCAAAAGGAAGACATGGCGCAAGGAAGTCTATTCAGCTGGCTTAGTGAAGACATATTCAGGATGCCTACATTTGCACGATTTTGTTCACTTCTAGATAATTACAATCCAAATGTTGGGTGCAAAGAAGTTGTCACATCTGAAGAGAAGCATGAGCAAGCTGCTTTCATTGAAGAAATCAGTAGAACTGCACCTATTAAATATCTTCACAGATATCTCTCATCCAAGGGCATTGTTTCTGGGAATTATGAAGATTTTAAAAGAACACTGACGAGTCTCTGGTTTGATCTTTATGGGCGTGGTGGTACTTCTGGTTCTTCTTCTGCTTTTGAGCATGTCTTTGTTGGGGAAATCAAAAAATCTGGTGAACAAGGAGTCACTGGTTTCCATAACTGGCTTCAGGTGTGTAACTATTTCCTTTAATCTTTATGTTTATGTCAGTCTTGTATTTCATAGCTAAAGTAATATGAGTCGTAATTCAACCTCTTTGACAATTGCAACATATGTAGTTATGAGCAATGAGTGGTGTTAAGAAGTTCCTGTAATATTTCACCAATAATTACCTAATTATGTGATGAAAAGAAGTCTAAAATAATGTGTGCTTGTATTTGATGGTTGCAGTTAAAGAAAAATGCACGCTTGATTAATTGTAGCATATGCTCAGAACGGGTGATGCAGATGCATGATTACTTTGAATATTTGTAACGTTATATTGTTGTGAATAATAGTGATAAATGACTCCCATATGTTTCCCAAACAAGTGCATTAATTTTTTAAAAGTTTTTTAGTTTAGCCATTTATTATTAATTTAAATTTAAGTGACTATTGTTTAGAGAATTTATTGTAAATATAATTGCTGAAAACTGTGCTTGGATTTGTTGGTTCTCCTCAGTTTTACCTTGAAGAAGCAAAAGGAAATGTTGATTATGAAGGCTATATATTCCCCCGATGCCGTGGGAAAATTGTGAGTTTTTTAATTACATTTTGGTTTGCTGGTTGAAGGGACTGATGAGTGAAGTGAACTAGAAATAATAGAAATAGTATGTTAACCTCACATGTTCTTGATGTCATGTAGCTGGACTCCGAAACCCAGTTGCTCACAGTTCAGTTTGAATGGAATGGCATTCTCAAATCTGCATCAAGCACATTGGTTGGAGTGAGCCCAGAGTTCGAAATAGCATTGTACACCCTATGTTTCTTCTTGGGCGGGGAAAATAATCCAGTACAGCTGGGTCCATACCCTGTTAACATCAAGTGCTACCGATTTGGGGAAAGAATTAGTTCTGTATTTCCTATAGCAGAGTCTTGAATTTTGGTTTTCCCTGTGTCAAAAACAATATTATATCCAGAAAAGTAGAATTGTCAGACTAAGTTATTTTGCTTGAAAGTTGTAACTGGCAAAGGTTGATGATAGATAATGTTGTTTGAGGATTTTATTCGGTTAATTTTATCAAATAAACTATGCTGAACTTGTTATTAATTATTAGATATAATGGCTATTCTCAGTGCCTTTGTGTTACCAAGTATGATGTTTATTCATTGTGGAGATAGATGGCCAACATATGTGCTTCTACTCTGTAATTTTGTTTCCTTTCATCTTTGGTTAGTAACATAGATGTGAAGCAAGATTCTTAGGAGAAATATTCTGATGGTGGCAGATGTTCTTTTCCTTTTTCTTTTGGGAGGTATGCTTTTCACAATTTTAACTTTGGGGAGATACATTTATATTTTTGGCTCAAAGGAAAGCAGGCATCGACTTTTTCTCACATAAAAGATAGAAGGTTCTCTCTTCTCCCTCTGAAACCTCTCTCTGTGGGTCCGTAATTCTACGAATATATTCTGATTAAATGGCTGACTTGAATATCAAAGAGCCCTCGCTGTGCCACACCACTACCAGTACGTACAACTCATGCTCTCTTTTTTGCGTGTCCCAATACACATTTCTTACACGCAGAGCTCTTCAAATGGTTGTTTCAGCTTGCTCATACGAGTTCATGTTATTGAGGTTAGTTTTTGTGTATGGTTCAAAACTACTTTGAAAGAAAATCTTCATCCAAGAAAATAACTTTGTATTCATTTATTATTGGACCATCTATAGCAATAATAGTAATTCTACTAAGCTATTCAGTTATTCCTCTTGGTCATAACCTTGTTTTCACTGTCTATGTATTATCTTGAAATTTGAGGGAGTCAGTTGGCCATCGGAATTTTAAAGAGAGAAAAAGACAGTACGATAAGGATAGATATAGAAACTTCACGAGGACCGTGTATCATCAAAATATCATTACCTCCATAAACCTCCATCCGCGTGGGATTATCATATTGAAATGAAAATATCTAATGAAAGTTGATAGGATATTTAGCGTTCATCGTTCCAAACTTGCAGCCAGGATGAATTTCAAGTTCAAATCTTTGTGCATTGTATCTGATTCCATGAGAGAGACATAGCAAGGACAGCAGGACTTCAGATTATACAGAATATTATCCGATACTTATCATCGATATGTTAATGGGCCTTTTATCATCATTCCCATTGTATATATCATTGGGGTGTGGGTGGGTGGGTGGACAAGTAGAGTTTTAGCAGGTTAAAGATATTGCAGCTCAGCCATTCTTTACAAATGACAGCAAAGTATTTTTGTAACAGCTAATTGCAACAATTATGATGAATTCCCATTCCAAGCTATCGATTTGGCAATTAAGCTTTGTGCTTTGATAGATCATGCTTGTACGGGAGGCTGCTCAATTAGTGAAAGATACGGTGTACAGAGAGAGAGAGAGAGAGAGAGAGAGAGAGGATTCATTTGGCTTCAATTGAGAAAAAGTTTTTAACTATTAGATTTATGCAATTCTCAATGATTGCTGATATAAAATTAAAATACTATATTTAACATTGATATCTAAGCAATTATATCTATAAATCAATGAACAAAAATTTATGTTTAAAATTAAATAAAAAACTTAAATCAAAGGATATGTTCTATATAGTTGGATATTACATCGATTGTCCATCCACAGAATTTTTGGGTAAAAACTGCTCCGTGGCCATTCAAATGATATTTTCATTAATATCGTTCCGAAGGATAACGAAATCTCCAAGCCAGGTTCCGATTGTCTGTTCATAGCTATACAGGAAATAAGATTTTTCTACGAGCCTAAAGAGCCCACTCAACAATTTCCCACAATTGCAAGTTGCTTGCTTAGCTAACTTCAGGTTCCGGTTTAAGCTTAAACTCTGGCGGTCATGGTATGCGTTAGGTCAACAAATTTTGAAACTAAACATAACTTCATCCTGAATTCAATAATATTTTATGACTTCCAATTCGAAGAATTAGTGAAGCAAAGACATGACATCAATATATGTAGTTTTGTTTTGTGAATACATGTACTTTCTAACATATATGCACACTTCATACTTGTATAAATATGCACATGAATGATACAGGAATAATGTGATACATTGCTTCTGCTTGCATGAGGACATGACTAATGGCTACGGAAAAGAAGGAAAGTAATATATTTTTCTGTGGGGCTTGAAATGCATACGTTTCAGCAATGGAGAACCACAAGCAAAAAGGGCAAACTATACATAGAAAACTGTTACGTTCAGGGACCATTATACTTCTGTTGCTAAACTAGAAGACAATAACCAAGTGTGAAAACAAACATTAAGCGAAAAATGAGGGTCGTATTCCTGCATGCTTGTCCAAATACAGACTTAAAACCAGCCGTTACATTACCGAATTTTCTTAATTAATGCCAAGAGGGAAAGAGAGAGGAACACTTATATCTACCTATAGATTTCGATCCGTTCTCTCTTCACTTTAAATTCAAATCCGTGTGTGATTAATACAGAAAGACTACTCACTGAAAAAACAAAAGAAATCGATCCCACATTTTTAACATGCATTTGAATTTGATACAGGGCACTATAAAATTAATATTTCATCGCTCAACGAAAATACTTGTTGATTGATTTCTCCATTCAGATTCACATTTTCTACGAGGGAGAAAGAACTGAAATGTAAATTACTGTTTTCATTTCCCAGCAAAGTTTTCTATCTCAAAGTCTTGTCATTCAACACTTAACTCAAATCGTATAAGGGACCTTCACACACTTGGACGAACCATGAAAGCTTGCAAATATGAGTCAGCAATGTAATATCAGTAGGAAACATAAAAGAATTAACGGTTAATTTGGGCCTCGCGATCAAATTTGGGCCCGTACACCATTAATTCATTAGACACGCTTTATAACTCAAGATTTTGTTATCTGATAAAGAGTAACCTCCTCCATTTTCAGATATGTATAATACAATGGCATCATTCTTTTTAGTTAACTCCATCTCAGACCCATGCATTTAGACAAGAATTGCGTAATCTTTTTGCACTTTTGCTTGTACGAAAATGAAAGAGAGTTTTTAAATGATAAGGTCTAATATCCTCCACAAAACCTGATTATGGTTGGCATGAGAAGGGAAACCGAGAACTACTAGGCTTGCCAAGAGCTACGCTCAGAATAGACCTCACTTGAATAAAGACCAAACTGTCCATTTCAACGAGTATTCAAAGATTCGAAATTATCTTTGTTCTAAGTAATTAGGACCCACCTGCTTAGTACTTTCTTAAATATCAAAATTTATGCCCGGCAATCCGCTTCACTGACATTGTGCAAACCACCTAATCAGCCATTTCTAAATTTTAATGTCGGATAAAATTAAAATGCTCAAACCATACGTGCATGTACCAAAGATAAGATTTCATGAAAAATAATTTTCCCGGTAACTGGTATCTGTAGGGGTTATTTTATCAAGCATAGCTGAAACCTGAGAGATATGTACATTACAGGTCGTATACAACTTGAAACCTAGTAGGTATAGCCAGGAATAAGTGGAGCTTGCTTTGCTGGTAAAATATTTACGAATATATGGTGCCCTTTATGTAAATTATGCAGCCACCATATGGTGACTCCGTGAAACAGTTGGTCTTTGAATAGTTCATTGCTTGCAGAAAGAAAAATCCGAGGGAAACAAGAGCAAAGACATGACTACAACCACATGTATATTAATCCAATTCAAAAAGAGCCTTCACTTTTCTTATTCTAAGCAAACCAAAACCAAGAAAAATTTGATATCCTCAAAAATATTTTTCAGACACAGAAATCAGAGAACATAAACAAATTTGTGGCTTCGTAGGAAAATAAAACCACCCGTTGGTTATCTAAGTAATAGATGCCGTTAAAAATTTGATGATAGAAAACAGATGACTTTTTAAATTTGCTCAAGCTAAATATCCTCAACATTGCTAACACATCACTTGATTCAAAATATCACAGACGTTGCATGAACCTCGAGATTTATCATTTTCTGTGCCGAATGGCACGCAAAGTAGTATTTTTCACATTCAAGTGTAATTATAATATTAACAAAAGCACATTTCGTAAACTCTACATGTCATGATCGCAGATATGCCCCTTCAGCCAACCGTTCACAGTCGGAGGCTATTTGATCATGACCTTTAAATTTGGAAAACTTTTAGTTTTCAGGTTGGATAAGAATGGAAACGGTGAAACCAGGTAGTCAATGTGGCTTGCAAAGGTGAGCTGACTAATTTGGAGCTTTTGCGCTTTTCCTCTTTTAAACTAGAGCCCACCAACGTTGATTCCTTTCATAAACTCGTACTTTTGACTTAGTAAATAAACATATACACGCCTTCATTTATTCCTCATCCCTTTGGAATATGGCTTTAGCACTACGTTCTTCAATTTCTTTTATCAATCTAAAAGGCACGAAAACCTTCAAAATTCCCGGGGAATTTTCATCCACAATTTGCTTTGCCAAAAGCAAGTCATCATGCCGTCTTCGGGAGAAGAATTCAATGCAGGAAGCGCAGCTCTTCCGGGACAAACAATTAACCAGGGAATGAATTTGGAAAAGTAAGAAAACAGGAAAGCTCCAAGATCTTCCCGTTCTTCTCGCCATGGAAACGGCTCTAAAGTGCCTGTGTTTGTGATGCTGCCACTAGACACGGTGACTTTTTCCCGTCACTTGAATAAGCCGAAAGCAATGAACGCTAGTTTGATGGCCTTGAAAGGTGCCGGTGTTCAAGGTGCAATGGTTGGTGCTTGGTGGGGTTTGGTCGAGAAAGATGGACCTTCGAAGTATAATTGGGATGGGTATGCTGAGTTGATTCAGATGGTGCAAAAGCATGGCTTGAAGCTCCAAGTTGTTATGTCATTTCATCGGTGTGGAGGCAATGTTGGAGACTCTTGCAGTATGCTATTAATATCTAGACCTTATTATTGTTACTTTTGGGTTGGTTTATGATAACATTAGTAGAAATTAATTAATGCTTTCTTTTCTGTCGAATGTCTATCTTATTCTATAGGATTCCCCTCCCTCCATGTGTGCTTGAAGAAATCAGCAAAAACCCTGATCTTGTGTATACAGACATATCAGGAAGAAGGAATCCAGAGTACATCTCATTGGGTTGTGATACACTACCATTGCTAAGAGGAAGAACTCCAATTCAGGTCTACACAGACTACTTGAGGAGCTTCCGGGAGACTTTCAGAGATTACTATGGAAAAGTCGTACGGGTAAGCTTGTATTCAGTCGAAGATTACCCCTTGGAAGGATGCTACTTATTTATGGGAATTATGCACTATTATCCATGATGATAATTTAACATAAACCAGGTGAGATCTCAACCAAATTCTTAAGTTAGAGCATAAAAGTTGAAAAATTACAACTGGAAATTATTGTCCTTAATAAAAGATTAAATTGGAAATCTCGTGCATCTTTAGGTACACTTAACAAAAGTTTGTGCATATGGTTTATTTTTAAAATAAAAAAATATGTTGTATGCCACGTTACTCGTGTTTTGGTACAATAAGGAATTTAAATAAAGGTAAAGCATCAAGGGATAACCCTTGAATGGAGGAACTAAAATCTCCTCAACTACGATAGGCAAATCCTTCACGCGAACTTAAAAGCTCGCACACACAAACTGCCGATTATACCCACTGATATCTCATCAGCTAAGAAAATGACAGTGATGACTAAATAGAACGGGAAACCCTTGAAAAATATCGTATATGTTTAAGTCATAAACATTCGTGTCATTATATAAATAATAATTATAAAACACTCAATACCAACCAACAAAAAAGAACAAAAAAATTTGGATAATGTAAAAGGGAACATGGGAATTCTGCTCCTCTCGAAGCGTTCAAATCAACAACATCAGGTTTTACCAATCCAACGTCAAAACCATTCTTAAAAAATCACCAAGTCAAGCCATGTTGAGTATTCTTTTAATTTTCCACCTAGCTAAAAGCAGAGACATCATTCCATATTTAATCTTTGAAAATTTATTTTCAGTTTCAATTGCCAGGAAATTCAAGTGGGCATGGGCCCTTGTGGGGAGCTGAGATACCCAGGTTATCCAGACCGTTATGGAACATGGAGGTCCCCAGGTATTGGAGAATTCAATGCTATGACAAGGTCAGTGCTCTATAGTTTTCATATAACAATATACCTTTTGAATGGCTCATCAATTACTCGATTGATTACATGTTGATCACATGTATTTTTATTTAAAGTTATAAAATAAATATTTTAATTTTATATAGATAATTCAATTTTTGCATTGGATGTTCCTGGACCGCCCTTCCAATATAATCAATATAATCGACGAGATGAATTAAATCAAACCGTCCATATCAAATGTAAAATATAAGTCAGATTTATAAATTATTTATCATTTCAAGTCTAACTGAGCCTTCTTTATCAAAACAGTATATGAAAGCGTCACTGTAAGCTTCAGCAGAGGCAATTGGGAAAAAGGATTGGGGTAGAAATGGCCCTCATGCTGCCGGCCACTATAATCAATTTCCAGAAGATACTAGGTTTTTCCGGCGTGACGGTATCTGGAACTCCGAGTAAGGACAGTTCTTCGGGGAATGGTACTCTGCAAAGCTACTAGAACATGGTGATAGAATTCTAGCAGCTGCCAACGGCGTATTCCAAGGAACTGACGCAAAACTCTCGGAAAAAATAGCTGGCATTCAGTGGCGCTACAGATCGATGTCTCATGCTGCCGAATTGACTGCCGGTTACTACAAAATCAGGCATCACGATGGTTAGCTACCAATAGCGCGAATGTTTGCTAAACATGGAGTTATATTTAACTTTGCCCCCATGGAAATGAGAGACAGAGAACAACCTGACTCCGCAAATTGCTCCCAGAAGGATTAGTTCGGCAAGTAAAGATGGCAACAAGGACTGCTGAAATCGAACTTGCAGGGGAGAATGCCCGGGAGAGGTATGATGCAGGTGCATATGCACAAGTTCTGAAAACAAGTAATTGTGATTCTGGCAATGGTTTAAGTGCACTTACATATTTAAGAATGAACAAAAAATTGTTTGAGGGTGACAACCGGAGGGAGTTGGTAGAGTTCGTAAAAAGCATGTCATCAGGAGGCAGGAGATCAAGAGTTCCAGAGTGCGACTCAAGTGGGAGTAACCTTTTTGTTGGTTTTGTAAAAGAGATTAGGGAGAAGAAAAACCAAGGAAGCTGCTCTTGTGTGAAAATCATTTCCTTCAAGTACTATAATAGTATATAATGTATCATAAGGGAAAATAGAGCAAAAACATTATAGTAGGCGTACACCATATTCTGGCTATCAAACATTATAGTAGGCATAAAGACAGCTGCAATCGTACTCCACCAATAAATCATGAATAGCAAAAGCTATAATTGTTAAGCCATTTATTAGTCCAAATTATGGAGATATGAGAATGGGTTAAATTTGCCAATGGTGTTTAGCGTGATGAGCAGAGATTGAAATAGATTCATTGCGTTCCATACAGCGTCTCCAATCAAATTTGTTCATTCCTCCCAAGATCTTTTTTTCCAAATAAATGCATTTATGGTTCTACTACTTATTCCCATGTCTATGTAATTTTAGTGACAGACAGGATGTTCAAATGCTACTCAAGTGTACAATGGCATTATTTATGATATGGAATCACTTAATTCCTGGCACTAATTATTTCAAACTCACTGTCAAAAAGCATTGATACAATGAAAGGCCAATAGGTCTGCGTGGACAGCCGTTTTCACAGTCTCAAATGGTCTTAAGGTAAACATAATACAATCCTTTTCCGGAAAATAAGAAGAGATCTTCACCAAAATCAACATGCCATTGCCATGGATTTGTAGTTATCGTTTACAACAATTCCTCATTCAGGGACAATGTAAGAAGCCATGAAATGCAGCTCGCAAAAATGCCCATCGGAGAATCTTTTCAAGGAAGGTCTGAAACCTAACGGATCCCTCTTAATCAATTTCAATCATTAATTATGACTGTACTACTCTTGCTGAAAAAATAGAACCGAGCACCTGAATATCTCCAAACACAGAAAAAATCACACTTAAGCTGTGCATCAAGATTCAAGATTTTGAGTACTATCCAAATAATTACTAATAAAATGCTATGTGTATTGGGTTGGTTGTTTCAACTGGTACAAACTATATAGGGTCTGAATCCAACTCACACTAGAGAGGGAAGGGGTTTGCCTTACATTTAATGTAGTTTCAAAAATTAATAATAAAAATGAAAATGCTACTTAGTAATGTTCTTGTACAAGAGAAACGTAAACACAGAAAAATTGCTCTTATACTTGAAAACACTCACTCAAACAACAAAAAGAATTCCGATGTAGCTATTTATATCTCACTTAAATTATCACAGGGTTAAGCATATGGTAAATGTATATAAAACAGATAGAATTTAGAATGATGAAAACGACAATGAAGAAGCTAAAAAATTACCAATCAAGCTTGAGGAGGATTCGAATTTCCTCGTCGAAGATCTTCAATTAGTTGACCCAACTCCTTGCGAGCTGATTCTCTTCCAAACATGAATCCGTACCTAACGATCACAAAACAGAACAAAACAAAAAACTAATAACTATATTTTTCATTTCTGGCAAGAATGATAGAAATTACAGGAATTACCATCCGGAAACAGCGGAAAAGGCAGCAGCAGTGGCAATGGTATGAATCAGATTGAATCTTCTCTCCATTTTTCTAATTTAATTTAATTTTGAGATTTTGTAACTGATTTGGGATTTTTATAAGGGTTTTCAAAATTGATGGTTGTTGAAATTGGGCCATCAGCTTCTCAGCTTATGGGTCACAACTCAGCTTTTGTATTGAGCCTAATTCACGATTCAGTTGAAATACCCTCACTTTTTGTGTTAAAGCCCATCTACTATACTAACTTTTTTAACTTTTTTTTTCTCTTTCTTTTGAAGTTTCAAAATGCATGCCAAATGCACGTAAACACTTTAAATAGATAAATAAAGTTACTTATAAATATGTAAATATAAACAAAAATATTTAAAAAAAAAAAGAAGAAATTGTGAACATTTAGTCAAATTCCAAAAATTTTAGACCCAAATCCGGGCGATTCCTTCTCCTATTTGGAATAATACTCGAGAAATACTACTAGGATTTAACATTACAATGGTTGATTATAAACTGTGTATTCTAACTAATTGATCATCATCTAGTGACAACCACTACAAACCCCATGTTAATAATTGTTAATCTTATGTTTTATTTATTTATTTTTTTGAATTAGACTTTCGAGTGTGTAGGGTTATTGGATAATTTATATCCCATAATCAATATATAATGACTATGTTGCACAAGAAACGAAATATATCAATTCCAGGATCATACCACGGTTTGAACTGGAATCTTATTGCAATTCTACCAAACCGCGGAAGGAAAAAAAATAATTCAATTTTTATTGTTTTTCAAAAAAAATTGGTAATTTAAATATTATTTATACTAATAAGAACATTTACAAGCACTTTTACGTATCCAATATGCCTCTTCTTTACTGCCTCTTTCTGCAATAATGAATCTAAAGAAATAGAACAACAAAAAATAAGTCAACTAATATGCAGCTACAAGGCTATGGCTTGCACCTGGTTGAATCAACCATGATGAATTTCAGACCGTCACTCTGATATTCCAAATGAGTTTTCCGAGTATTTAAATCTGTCAGGAGAATGAAAAGACACACTAGTCCGCATTAAAATTCTAGTCCTATGGCTCAAAATAAAAAATTTTCATTCATTCATACAAACCCTCTTTGATCTTCGATCAGCTGATGTCGATGAAGATGCAACAGGAAGCTTTTTGCTCGAGTTTCCCTCTTCTGATTCTTGTAATGCTAGCTTTAAGCTTTCTACCACTTCATTCATTGTTGGTCGTTCTTCAGGGTTCTTCTTCAGGCAACTGTCTGCCAATTTAGCAATTCTTCGAGCTGCACTAAGGGAATACTGGTTTCTTAGTCGTGGGTCTATAATCATGCTGAACCTTTTACCATCAGCTGGAAATTGTTTCACCCAGTCCAGAAGTTTCTGTTCCCTTGTTGGACGGTTTCTTTCGAGCGCTCGCCTGCCAGTTAGAATCTCGTACAGCACTACACCAAAACTCCATATATCACTTTGAGATTTGAGATGGCCAGTTTCAACATATTCCGGGGCAGCATACCCATATGTCCCAACAACCTGATAACGTTTATCATATATATAACATAGACTTGATTTCAGTGGGGGCAGAACTAAGTTATATACCATAAATGCAAACTAACTTGGGTGCTTCTAACTAAAGAATAAGAATGATAACGTGACCCTAAAGAAAAACGCAGAAGAACCTAGATTAATTCCCTTGTACATGTCATCCTACTTAAAGAGCAATATTTGTAGCCTCAGATAATCCAAACATTATTGCTTCAATCATACCCATTGAAGGGACACATTGAAATTAAACAGCAAAAGGAGTTCTTCTAAGCTACCCACTGAAGAAGCATTTCAGTTCACTTTGTATAACTTGCCAATAATGACTTACCGCAGTTGATACATGAGTACAATCCCCTGTTGGCCCTTCTCTGGCAAGCCCAAAGTCTGAGAGCTTTGGCTTAAAATTTTCATCCAATAGCACATTTGAAGTCTTGAAATCTCGATATATTACCTATAGAATTAGCACAAGATACAATGGTTCAAGAACATCCAAATAATATAGACTTCAACCAAATCACTGTAATTAACGAAATTTCAATAAAGATGGAAGACATGCAGGATTTAGGTGATAGAAAATAGCAGAGTACAGACTTTGAGCCCGCTTGGAAGCATGAAGCCGAAAATGGCATAATCAATCTTCAAGACCATCAAGTATAGCTACTCTATTTCTCACAATTCACTCAAAAATTAACAACATGTGATCTATTAAAATGAAAATATCAATCAATTTGCTTTAGGTTAGTGGCAACAAAACGAAAAGATCTGGTATTGTAAGGCGTAACTTCAGTGAAATTTCTAGTTAGTTACTTCAAAAAGAGAGATTTGAATGCTTTTCACATGGTGCAGCTACCTCACCAATTTCAAGAGTTGAAAACCACAAAAGTTCCAACTTATGGGACAATAAAGCTTAGGCCATATTAAAATGAATATTTAAGCAACATTGTACTCAGAATTTCATTGAATTACCCTAACGTGACAATAAACTGACTAGTATGGTAAAGCTAATATGTTTGGGTGCTCAACAGTCTAAACCTACAAGTTAGAGCACAGCAGATATCAACTCAGATTAGCACAATCAAGAGGAACTAGTTGGAATTGAGGCGTCATATTCACAAGTTATCAACTCCAAGAACATTGGTACAGAATAGCAGGATCAAAACTAAACTGAATCAAAGCAAATTGAACCTGGATTTCCAATCCCTGGTGTAAATAAGCCAATCCCTCGGCCGCTCCTAGGAGAATATCTAGTCTTTTCTTCCAGGGCAAAGTGGAACGAGCCTTGTTAAAAAGGTGATCCTCTAAGCTTCTATTGGACATGTATTCATAGACCAAAAGCCTTTGAATCCCTCTTTCATCATCTGTGGAGCAATATCCCAAAAGTTTCACTAAGTTTGGGTGACTAACAACTCCAAGAAATTGAACTTCTGCAAGCCATTGCTTATGCCCCTATATGGAAAAGGAAATTCATTGTAAGGTGCAAAAATTAGTCCATGAAAAGCATTTAAAATACAATAATCAGTTTGTTACCAAAAGGAAAAACGTAACAGAGAAACAAATAACAACCATGGGAAGAGAATTAGGCTGGGGCAAGTATATCATAAAGCAGCTAGATATCACAGTTCAGCTATCATCAAACTGGTTCAACAACAAAATATGATGATTAGCTAGAGAAGTTGGAAATTTTATAGTAGGATAAATGCATAATCTAAAGTTGGATACCTTGTACATAATCAAAAGACAAAAATTCATGTATACTTTCTGAATTGGTATCTTTAACTAAGCTTTAAAGCTAGTTGTGAAATTTGCAGTATTTGGATAGACTTACTTCAATACTTCAAATCACAATTCACTCTTGACCAGGTATGACAAATAACCCTCGTTCATAAACCCTACAATTAGAAAGCAATTGCGATTGCGTAGCAATGGGCTTTCAGATATTTCATGAACAGTAGGTCAATTCATTGCACAATTTCTCCAGTTTTCATCCTTTATCTCCATTATAACTGAATTTATGCAGAAAATATAAAACCTTTCTTCCTCTTTGATAGTATTTTCTCCATTAAGTCCTCCGATTTCAACACTAAAAAGAACTCCAAAATCAAAGTACTCCTCTGAAACCACAACATTTATTCCTTGACTAGAACAGAAGCCTTAAATTCTTCCACGGTTATACGTAGAATGCCTTCGGGCTTTCATGCTGATCGCCATGCGATTCTTAATTCCCGAATCTAATGAAATTCAATACACTTGGTAATTTAAAATTCAAAGGCAGATCAATATAGCATGTCTATCAATTGCAGTAACAGAAGGCCTAAATAATTTTCAACCCAAAACCACCTTTTGCAGTACACAAGGTTAGAACTTATGAAGATATGCGATCTACAATATTTTGATCATTACGCTAATCTGTTCAATTCAAATTCATCCAAAGAAAAGGATTCGTCGTATATCTCAACGATTACAAACAGGAAAGAAGAGAAATGGAGTGCAGTAGCAAATAATTCAAATCAAGCTTACCATACTAAAGAAAAGAAATTGCAGTACTAAAGAAAGTGTGAGGTAGTACCTGCATACCATGCTTGTTGAGCCTTTTTATGGCAACAGATAGTGGCTCACCCCTACCGTCTGTAGGCCCAATTGTCCCCTTATACACGCTCCCAAAACCACCTTCCCCAATCTTTAACATCCTGTCGAAACCATTTGTTGCCTGGTTCAGCTCCTCCAAAGAAAAAACTCTCAAATTGTGCTCCTTCTCTTGGTACAATTCAGACATGCTCCTTGGTGAAGGTAACGATCTTGCCGTACGATTTAAAGCAGAATTATCTGGTTTATTCCTGTTTCCCGGTTCTGGAGCAGAGTTTGATCCTCTTTTAGTCCTGAATTTGTCCTTGAAAATGTAGAAGCACTTCATTTTTTGAGATGTTTTAGTATCAACGTTCTTCCATCTGCAACTTTTATAGCAACTGAACAAAGAAATGATCACAGGCCATTAAATGAGGCAGACCATCAACACAAAAATATATAGAAAACAAAGCAAAGTAGAAAACCGCGGAGGAAAACAGAGAAACGAATCGTGTCAAAGAGACTTAAACAAGAAATACGAGTGGGAGTAATGGAATAGCCGTGAAAGAAAAGATATTTCGAAGGACTCGTTGTAACTCGAGCTTAAAAGAGATTTTAATATGGTAATGGGAACGAAAACACAGATGACGTGTGGAAAATAATGAAAGCCAACGTACAGAGGAAACAGAGATGATGTGTATGAAACCGAAAGGAAAATAAAGGCATATCGACAAAAACGGGAACAGAACTAGATTGACTACATAATCAAAGTCTGAGAGACGCGTCTCTTCTTTTTTTCTGTGTTTGTTCTCCTCTCCTGTATGTATTCATTCAATAATTTTATTTTATTCAAAAAATAAAAAACAAAAAGGCTCTTGACTCATTTGTCCAATGTTCAATCTTTGATCATACAGTTATTATTGAACCGAGAGTAACCTTAAAATACGTGAATGCCTTCACTTGCAACGAGTAAAAAGAAAAGAAAGCCCACTTTCGAGAACTGGGCAACTCGCTTGTAGCGAAAAAGATAAGATCATATTATCTTCTTCACCACATACGTCAGCTAGTATATAAGTCTGACGATGACTGAGCAATTTTCCAATTTTAAACTTCCACCGTAGCCGATTGATGGTCTTACGGGGTATTAACCTAATGATTTCTGTGAAGTTGAAAAAGTCCGATGTTGATCGAATAGAGTTCTTAGAATATTAGTCCGTATCCAAAGGTTGCCTCTGACTTATGTAGGAATTCTTAAGAGGCTTTGATATTTTTTTAAACAGTAACAATGCTTTGTACTCTTTATTATCATTATAACAAGATAAATTTTTTCTTTGGTAAATTTAAATATTTTATGAAATAAGAATTATTGTAAGAAAATAATTCTGTTGTAAATTTCCATATTATTTTCATATTCTATATCAATGGGTTGTTGCTCTCAAACAATAGGACGTACTATAATGAAACAAATGTTCTTTGTATTGGGTTGCTAAAACCATCCGATTGAAAACTTAAAAAATAAATAAAATAGTTTTCTATTGACATTACTTGACTTTGTAGGTACGTTTGGTTTGAATTTTATTCACTCGTTTTGTAACATTGGAGAATAAATTAAATAGGATTTCATGGACCCATTTCAGTCTAAATTTTTCATTTTCTATTTCAATTGGTGATGATGAATCCACCGATTGGGACTTTTGATTTTTACAGTATAATTTGTTTTTTCTGGTTTATTCGGTTCGGAGAAGTGAAGACGGGACGAACGGAGTCATATTATTTCTTAGAGTGAAAATGATAAATATTATTATAATTTTTTTAAAATAATATTTACTCTCTTATCAAAAGATTTATAATAAAAAAATTTTTATAACCTTTTCAAATGTTATTTATATTTTTATAAAAATATATATGATAAATATCTTTTAAGTTATATGAAAATAATAAAAATTTTGATATATTATTATTATATAAATTTTTAATTTTTATCATAACTTTTATCTAATAAATTCTTAAATAAGATAATTGAATTTTTTTAAAAAAATATTTTAAATTTAATTTATAAAATTTATACTAAAAAATATATAAATTAAATTTAAAATATTTTTATTTATATTCATAAAAATTTATGAATTTATAAATTTATAAAAGTTTTATTTTATTTTTATTTCTAAAAATTAAATAAAAATAATTTAAATATTTTTTTTAAATTATTAAATGATTATAATAATTTATACTATAAAATTTTAATTTATAATTTTATATTCAAAAGTATTTATAAAAATACTTTATTAAATATAAAAATAAAAAATAAATTAATTTTATACTAAAATAATTTATAATTTAATTTTTAACAATTAAATTTAAAAGTTTTATTTTATATTCATAAAAATTTATGAATTTCCTTTTATTTTATAATTTAAATTTAAGAAAAAATTATTTTATTTTTATTAAAGGACATTAATACTTTATGAAGAGTGATTTTGTATGAAAACCTAAAAGACCATTTATTTTAATTTTTATGCATATATACATACCAAACTAATTTAGCATGCTTTTACTAAGGTTTAATAGAATTCTTACCTTTCCAAGCTTTCTCCACCAAATTTGATGTCCCCCCAAGTCTCTAAAAATATCCACACACTAATAGAAAGATGATAGAGTTGATGGTGAGATGTTAAAAGCTTACTTTAACTTGCAAAATAATTTTGCAAACTATTTGCAACCTAGATTCATATATCTATATATATATTTATACTTAGCTTGCATAGAAAGAAACAAAAATCAAAATAACTTTTGTTTTCCTTTTTCTTTTCCTTCTCCTTTCTTTCCTTTCTTGTCTTTTGAAAATAAAAAATTAAAGCTTTTGAAATCATTCCACCCATGAGCTCCTTTTCTTGCTTTCTTTTATTTCTTTTTTTTGTTTCCTTTTTCAAAAGCAAAACAAAAATGAATCAATCCCACTCTTCCTACATTTGCCAAAATTAAAGATTATAATAATTAAAATAAATTTGAATTAATAAATGCAAGTAGAAAAAAAGTGTTATCCATTTATTAAAAAACAAATTAAAGAAAGACCCTTGTAAGATTTTCATTGGCCAAGTAATTTTGTTATTATCTAATAATAACAATAACTATATTATAACATATTATAATATAAATATTATTATATATATATATAATTTTCTTGGCCATTGGATCAAAGGCAAGATTTAGGAACATATATGATGATGACATTTGGCAAATTATAATAGTGCTATGTGTCACTCAAATATTTATTTAAATTAAATAATTATTATTTAATATTTAATAAATAAACACTTTATTTATCAATAAATGAATACTTAACTAAAATATGTAATAAATAAATAATTTTATTTATTACTTAACATATCAAAATATATCTATATAAGTCTTTATTAATACCATCAATTTTTTCGAACCAACGAGTGCTAGCTCGTCATTGTCGAAAAACTATTTTCTTTACTATAAAGAATAGAATTGCCTACTGATTAGCTTATCAATATAATATCATTTTTGTCAACACGAAATATTATTAAATAACCTAATGACATTAGTTTTGTCCATCATCAACGACTAGTTATTATGTGTGACCCCCTGAGTTCACTATAAACTAGACATGAGTAAATTCGAACACATTTGTATCACTTTAGTATAACTCCTTATAACCGAAGTTCTCAATGATCATGAGTAATCTCTAATAAGATATCATGACCTCTAAAACACAGAGAATGAAAGTCAAATGAACATATATAATCTTACTTACATGTAG
>JAWDEX010000016.1:6425446-6476442 GCA_035221805.1 Trichilia hirta
GCAACTTATCATATGCCTAATTTGTGGAGTTTTTGGTCTACTAATGGACATTTTGAGGTGTTGACCGGAACCGTCAAGTTAATGGGTATCCATGATAATGTATCAGCAGTAGTTTCCTGTATGCATAAACTGTCATTAATTCTGAAAGACTTCAAAAGGGGCAGTTTGGTTGTACATTCAAGCTCCCCTCATTCTATGTGGCATGGAGGAAGAAGAGATGCATTAGATCGGAAAAAGAAAAACATTTATTGGTTTCATTTAATTGCACATTTTAAGTTGTGCACTTCTGTACCCATGTCATGAATTCAAGTACTAGTGCAAGATGCTTCTTGACATCAAGATGTCGAGGGGTTTGAATTAGAACTGATGTTTGATTCCTAGTGTTCTTATAAGGCACCACAAAAGGAATTTACTGTTTTTTTTTAATTCCTAATGAAGTAAAATGTCACCATGTTACTAATAAAACTAAATGCAACATGGATTATTGGAATACAAGTCTTTCGTATTATTGTTAATTTGAACTTGTAACCTTTATTCCTATCATTTTTTCCATCTTCTCATGCTAATATGTTCGTGCCAAGTTTGAAACCAAAACAATGTCTTCTCCCTTCAGGTATGTCTCTGTTGGGGATATAGCTCACGTTGGAAGCCATCCCCCAAATGTTGCTGCTGTTTACCTTAACACTGGGAGACTGTTTGCACTTCCAGTGGGTTATGACCTGGTAAGAGATTTAAATTTATTTTCTAAGCTCAAGGTTTTTGAACTCATTTGGCTAAATTTTTTGATTTGGCATCTCCATAACCAAATTTTTAAGATAGTGGACAGTTTATTTCAACTGGGCGGTTGGGGGTGCATTTAGGAAATGCAGATATATCTTTGACTGATACGAAGTAAAAACAAAATTAAAAATGGATGTTCTTTCATTTTCATTGTCAACCACCTGTTGATGATGCATCTTTGACATTTTGTTGCTGGTTCCCTCCCTTAACCAGGTTTTTCCCCTTACATATCTCACTCGACTTGCCATGTGTGCAACACCATTTAATATGTAATAGAAGAACAACCGAATAGGGTTAGGGATTGTAAGTAATTGGATTACCCAGTTACAATTATAATGTCTGTGGTGTTTCAATTTATTTGAAAAGCCAAACTATGAATCATTTAAATACATCACACAATCATCAAGGCCTCCCCATGGACCTGCAGTTGCAGCAGTTCCCAGTTTCTGGACATGATTTGGCCGTCCAACACTTTTACTGTTATGAAACCGAATGTAATGTTTTGAAGATGTGCAGGTGTGGAGAAACTGCACAGATGACTACACTACTCCTGTATCAATTTGGCACCCTCGGCCTCCTGAGGGATTTGTCTCTCCCGGATGTGTTGCTGTCGCAAGTTTTGAAGAGCCAGAATCTGATTTGGTATATTGTGTAGCAGAATCACTGGCTGAGGAAGCTGTATTTGAAGATCAAAAGATTTGGTCTGCGCCAGACTCGTACCCCTGGGTGTGTCATATTTATCAAGTCCGAAGTGATGCGCTTCACTTTGTTGCTTTAAGACAGAACAAGGATGAATCTGACTGGAAGCCCATGAGAGTTCTTGATGACCCACAGCCTTTTTTCCAATCGTTAGAAGAGTAAATTGTATGCTTATGCCTCTTTGGATTTGACCCTTTTTTGTTGATACCAGAGTGCGGGAAAATTTGATCGACTTGTAGAGTGATAATAGAGTCCCCACCGATATGATTTTTATAGTCCTGATTTGCATTAGAAGACGCTGGATCTGAGTGAACCTTTGTTTCTTCCAAGGGAAATGTCTGAGAGTTGTGTAATTTTTATTCATGGTCAGGAAAATTATAATACAGTATTGTTTGTACTACAGAAAATCAACGTATGCAGTATACTGTACGAAACATTTTGTACAAGTGGAAGTGTATAAAGAAAATTTTTGGTGGGAATGTGAACATGTAGCATGTTTTAGTACCTGCTTCATGAGAGTGAAGTGAACATCATGTAATATGGTTGAAGAGCTCGCTGCTCAGATGAAGCAGAGCAATTGTTTAAATAAATAAATTAAAAGGAAAACGTACTTGGGGGATGCATGCATGCATTATTTGTTGGTTAGTCTTTATGAGCCACATTACCCTTGGGGATATCCGAATAGATAATTAATGAAATCCACGTCATTAACAGACACTACCCTCCAGGTGTCAACACAAATCTGTCGGCAAAATTAATTGAAAGTCTCAAAGATTCACTCATTTTATATTATTATGTAGTACCAAAATTACCATTACCAGCCATTCTCAACTTCATTCAACGCCCCGTATTAGCACTACTCATCACTCTATCTTTTCCTATTCGGTACGAAAATGGATGGTCTGATTAAGGGTTTAGTCGACATGGCGCTCGGTGGTGGTGGTGGTCCTCATGATCATGGCGGCAGAGATGAAGAAGAACAGTCCCCAGATGTGCCGTCCAGATCCAGCTGGACACAGGTTGGTACCTGTGGTTAAAAGCTTTTCGTCCGCATTTGATTATTGTTAGATGAATAGATTCGTAAAATGTGCAGGTGGTGTTAGGAGATCAGGATCCAGATGATTATGAAAGACGCCGGCACAGTCAGCATAATCAGCGGAGCAAACAGGTTTTGGTTCACGATCATTTGATTGCTCTACTAAAAAGATCGATTAAAATTGAAATGAGAATAAGATTTTAAATTAATATATGCAGAACAGAGTCAATTAGAGCCGGAGTGGGAGGACACAGGATCGAGAGCTTCAAAACGACCTCAGAAGGTAACTTTTAAATTTGTTATTTTTGTTTGGTGATATTTATTTAGGATGTTGTCTTTGTATGGTGATATTTGTTTAGGATGTTTTCTCTTAGTTTTAGTTTATTCTGTTGAATTTGCAAGGGTCTAGAGAAGCATCTGGAATTGCCCTTAATCTCTTGGACAGGAAAATGTCCTTTCTTTTTTTTTCATGACTTCAAGCTTAAATAATGATCACAATGATTACACTTTAAAAGTATGAAAATGAAAAAGGCCTTGAAATTTATACAATGTTAAAGTACATGGAGAAGAGTGAAGATATGGTATGATAAATTGTTATAGAAATTTACACAGAGAAGATGTGTAGCCTTCCAAAAAGCACCAATTTGTGCTTGTCTGTAGGCGTTTCGTCAGAAGTAAAAATTGAATGAAACAGCCATCTTAGTAACTTAGCAGAATACCATGGACTGGCAACGTCATGAAGTGTTAATGACTTTCTGAACTGTTTAAGTTTGTAGCTAGCAAAGATTGTACCCAGAAAAGTGACATGAATTTGTAATTGACAAAATAGGGCACTTAGTGCTATGATCATATTTAAGTCATTTCCTGTCTTCGCTTGCGATTATTTGGATGTTTTTATTTTTGTATTCACTAAATGCTGTGTGTGCTTATCTATGTTGAAATTTATGTTGTACATGACAATTATGAAAAGAATGAAGGAGGTAAACCACGTGATTATAACAAAAGCAACTGGAACAGAGAGGGTTGTTAATTTTATTTGAATTCTCTGAATTATGCTAATATTATGCAATTTATTTATGAAGGTTTCAAGAATTTCCCATGCTATTTAACTTGTGATACAGGAGAATAGAGAGGAGAACAATGACGGTTGGGAGACCGTTAGCAGAAAGCCTCCAAGGCAATTGCTGAAGGTGACTATCATTGCTTCAAAGTGGGAGGCAAAAATATTTTTGGGTATTTGACAATTTTCACTGGGGTTTTATGTCCTGTGATATCCATTCCCGCTGGATTGTGCAGATGGAGTTCTGAATATGCAGTTGAGTTTGTGTGTGTGCCTGTTTATGAGAGAATTCTGTTAAGATAATAGGTAGAAGTCAAGACACAATGACTCACGGAAAATGTATCAGGGAAGGGTGCAAATGTCAATGAACTCCTTGATGGATCAAGTTGAATTATCCGTTCTTGAAACTTATTTTATCCGTCCTACATTTGCATTTTCTAATGGACAATATGAACGTTCTTATTCTCTTTTCAATGATTATTATCTAATTGTAGTGTGTAAACAATGCATGAACAGGTTCAGAAGGATCAATGGCATGGATATAAAAAGCCTCCAAGTGAGCAAGAATACTCTAATGAGGTTCAAATTGATGTTAGCTTTGAACCCTCTGAAGAAGAGCTTGCTGACCTTTAACAAGCCTGCAACAGGCTCTGGGAACTTGATTTAAATCGTCTGATACCTGGCAAGGACTATGAGATTGACTGTGGTGAAGGGAAGAAAGTTTATCAAAAGGAAGATATGGCACAATGAAGTCTATTCTGGTGGCTGAGTGAAGACATATTCAGGAGGCCTACTTTTGCGCGATTTTGCTCACTTTTAGATAATTACAATCCAAATGCTGGGTGCAAAGAAGTTGTCACTTCTGAAGAGAAGCAAGAGCAAGCTGCTTTCATAGAAGAAATCAGTAGAAATGCACCGACTAAATATCTTCACAAGTATCTCTCATCCAAGGGCATTGTATCTGGGAATTATCAAGATTTTAAAAGAATGATAACAAGTCTCTGGTTCGATCTTTACGGACGAGGTGGTACATCTGGTTCTTCTTCTGCTTTTGAGCATGTTTTTGTCGGGAAAATCAAACAATCTGGTGAACAAGAAGTTTCTGGTTTCCACAACTGGCTTCAGGTGTGTAACTATTTCTTTTACTCTTTGTGTTTATGTAAATCTTTTATTTCATAGCTAAAGTAATATGCATTGTAATTCAACTGCTTTGACACTTACAACATATGTAGTTATGGGTGTTGAGTGGAGTTAAAAGGCTGTTGTAAAATTTCACCAATAATTATTTATATGATGGAAAAAAATAAAGAATTTCAAAATTGCACACTTGATTCATTGTACCATATCCTCAGAGCAGGTGGTGCAGATACATGAATTGAATTAATTTGTTTATTAATTAATTTGTTTTAGTTTTTCTAGTTTATTAGTTTAGCCATTTATTTATTTAAATTAGAGTGACCACAAAACATACTTGTAGGCAATGGCAAAACTTATTAAACAATACAATGACTTGGGACATTTTATAATTGTTTAGAGAAGTTGTCATAAATATAATTGCTGAATATTATGCTTGAATTTGTTGTTTCTCCCCAGTTTTACCTTGAAGAAGCAAAGGGAAATATTGACTACCAAGGCTATATATTTCCCCGACGTCATGGGAAAATTGTGAGTTTTGTATTTTAACTTTGCTTTGCATGTTGAAGGGACTGATGAATGAAGTGAACTAGAAATAATAGAAATAGTATGTTAACCTCTCATATTCTTTGATGCTATGCAGCTGGACTCCGAAACCCAGTTGGTTACAGTTCAGTTTGAATGGAATGGCATTCTCAAATCTGTATCCAGCACATTGGTGGGAGTGAGCCCAGAGTTTGAAATTGCATTGTACACCCTATGTTTCTTCTTGGGCGGGGAGGATAACCCAATGCAGCTGGGTCCTTACCCTGTTAACATCAAGTGTTACAGATTTGGGGATAGAATTTGTTCTGTTTTTCCTATGGCAGAGTCTTGAATTTTGGTTTCCCTGTGTCAAAAACAATATAATATCCTCAAAATTAGAATTGTGAGACTATATTATTGTGATTGGAAGTTGAAACTGGCAAAGGTTGATGATAGATACCGCTGTTTGAGGATCTTATTCACTTAATTTATCAAATCAAATATATGTTGAACTTGTTATTAATTATCAGATATAATGGCTATTCTCAGCTGCCTTTGTTTTCAATTATTAGGGTTATCCACTGTGGAGACCTATTTTCTCTGCCTTTTCGTTTCTCTAAATGGCTATTGTCAGCCGCGATTACATGCTGATCATATTCTTAGTGTTTTATACCTGTCGGTGACATAGATGTTTACTCTCTCTGAGGCCTTCAGCATTTCGTGATTTTTACCAGAACACACACACGCTCCACAATGCTGCTCTTCTTTTTTGGTTCTGTTTTCGCTCTTATCTTTGGCTAGTATCATAGGTGTGAAGTAAGATTCTTAGGATAAAAATTTTCTGACGGAGGTAGATGTTCTTTTCCATTTTCTTTTGGGAGGATGCTTTAATACAATTTCACATTGGGTCTCACACTGAAAAATACGAGGTTCACTCTTCTAACCCTAAATCCCCCCTCTGTAGGGCCAAAATTCTAGGGATATATTCAGATTAAAGGCTGACCTGAGTATCCAAGTCCACTCTCGGCATTCACTACTGGCACGTACAACTTGAGCACTTCTCTTTTGCGTGTTCGAATACACATTTGTTGCACACAGAGCTCATCAAATGGTGGCTGGAGCTTGCTTGTGCGTGTTCATGTCACTGAGACAAGTATGAGCACATGGGATAAAATTACTTTTCAAAGGGAATCTTCTTCCATCTAAAGGAAATAACTATGTTCTCCAGTATTGGACCATCTACAGCAATAATAGCAATTCTATTTTAAATTATTCAATAATTCTTCGTAGTTATAACCTAGTATTAGATGTATGTATTTTATGTATGTTTCTTCAAATTTGAATGACTCTATATCATCAAAATATCAATACCTCCAGAAACCTCCATCCCCATGGAAATTATCCTAAAGCAGACGTCACGATATTGAAATGAAAATATCGTATGGAAGTTGATGGTATATTCTGCATGGATCGTTCCTAAATTCTAGCCAGGATGAATTTATTCTTTGTGTATTTTATCTTATTGCATGGACACACAGACAAAAACAGTACAATAAAATCTATGACAACAGGAATTACAGATATATTAGCACTTGGATTGTTTATCATTGATATGCTAATAATGGTTCTTTTATCATCATTCACATTGTATGTAGGAATCCATCATTGGTGTGGAGATATATATAGGTAAGTAGTATTTAGCAGGTCAAAGATATCTATTTCAAACTCACCCATTAATTCTTTACCATGACGCCAAAGCATTTTGTATAGAGCAGCCAATTGCAAAAATTAGGATGAATTCCCGTTCCAGGCAATCGATTTAGCAGGTAAGTTTTGTGCTTTGATAGACCATGCTTGATAGTTGATTCGGCAGGCCGCTCAATTAATGGAACATACGGCAGGCTTTCTTGACTTTGAATTTAGATTCAAATACTTTTCATGGTGTGTATAGGGAAAGGGACTTAAATTTAGGCTAAAATATTTTTCAACTATAATTATCCACCATTCAACTGCATAAACCAGTGAATCAAAATTACGTCAAGAGATACGCTCTAGATATTACTTTGATTGCCCCACTTGGATATTACTTTTATTGTCCCTCCATAGAATTTTTGGATGACATTTTCATAATTGTCCCTCCGAAGAAGAAAGAAAATACAAGCCACGTTCAGTTTTTGTTTTAATTTTAATACAGGAAATCAGATTTTTCTATAAGCAAAAGGTTAACACTCAGCAATTTCACACAATACCTAACTTCAGATTCCTGTTTAAGCTTAAACTCTGTTGATCATGGTATGTTTTATGTCAACAAACTTAAACTAAACATAACTTCACTCTGCTTTTTATGTAGTATTTTATGACTTCCAATTCAATGAATTAATGAAACAAAGATGCTAATACGTTTAATTTTTGACACGCACACTTCATAATTGTATAAAAACGAGTGATGCATACAGGAATAATGTAATACATTGCTTCTGCTTGCATGAGGCCACGAATGATGGCCACATAAAGGAAGGAAAGTAATGGGGCTTGAAATGCATACGTTTCAGCAATGGAGAACCACAAGCAAAAGCGGCATCAACTATACATAGAAAATTGTTGCATTAAGGGACCATTGCGCTTTGGTTGCAAAACTAGGAGACAATAACCAAGTGTCAAGACAAACATTAAGCAAAAATAAGGGTCATGTGCCATCATGAAAGTCCAAATACAGACTTAAAACCAACTGGTGCATTACCAAATTTTCTTCATTAATGAGGAAACTAGATTCGCCAACAGGAAAGATAGAGGAAGACTTATATCTACCAAAAGAATTCGATCCATTCTCTCCTCACATTAAATTCAAATCCGTGTGCGATTACTTACTAAAAACCAAAGGAAGTCGATCCCACATTTTTAACATGCATTTGTATTTGCTAGGAGGAACTATAAAATTAGTAGTTCCTCGTTTAGAGAAAAAATAGTTGTTAATTAATTTCTCCATATAAATTCAAATTCTTCTAGGAGTGATAATAAATTACTTGTTTCATGTCTCAGCAAAGTCTTAATCTCAAAGCCTTAATCCAACACTTATTCAAATCATATCATATATGGGGCCTTCACACCCTTGGATGAACCATAAAAGCTTACATAGATGAGCCAGCAATGTTATATCAGAAGGAAACATAAAAGAATGAATAGTTAATTAAGTACCCCCACGATCAAATTTGGACCCATATACGATTAATTCATTAGACATGCTTTATGTAATCTGACAAAGAGTAACCCCCTTCATTTTCAATTATGTGTAATCCAATGGCCTCAATCTTTTTAGTTAATTCCACTCAGACCCATGCATTTAGACAAAAATTGCTTTTATGAAAATGAAAGAGAGTTTTTAACAGATAAGGTTTAATATCCTCCACAAACCATGAGAAGTGAGACACAGAACTACTACTTGGCTCGCCAACAGCGAAGCTCAGAATGGACCTCAATTGAATAAAAACCAAACTATCCATTTCAATGGGTATTCAAAGATTCGAAATTATCATTAATCTAAGTATTTGGGACCCACCTGCTTAATATTTTCTTAGATATCTAGATCAATGCCAAGCAATCCACTTCACCCATTAAATTTTAATGCCGGCTAAAAATTGGAGTGCTCTAAACCTCAACGCATGTACCAGAGATAAGATTTCTTGAAAAAGCAATTTTCACGCTAACTGGTATTTACAGCAGTTATTTTATCAAGCACAGTTGAAACCAGAGATATAGCCGCTCTACATAGGTCATATATATACGACTTGAAACCTAGCTAGGTATCACCCAGGAATAAGTGGGTGCTTGCTGGCAAAATATTTACAAATAGAATGGCGCCCTTTATACAAATTTATGCAGACACCATACGGCTGGTGACTCTGTGAAACAATTGGTCTTTGGATAGTTCATTGCATACAGAAAGAAAAATCGAAGGGAAAAAAGAGACAAGACCTAACTACAGCAACATTTATAGTAACCCAATTGAAAAGAGCCTTCAGTCTTCTAATCCTAAGCAAACCAAAACCAAGAAAAATTTAATATCCTCAAAAATATTTTTCAGCCACAGCAATTAGAGCACACAAACGATTTTGTGGGGTTTTAGGAAAATAAAACCACCCGTTGATTATCTAAGTGAAAGATGCCATTAAAAATTTAATGATAGAAACTGTTTAAATTTGTAAGTTCTCTCAAGCTTAATGTCCTCAACAGTAATAACATGCCACTTCAAGTTATATCACTTTCTGCGCCGAACAGCACACAGCGTAGTTTTGTTTACAAGTTCACGTGTAACTATAATATTAACAAAAGCGCATTTTGTAGACTTTACACGGCATTATCCCTGATATAACCCTTCGGCCAACTGCCCACAGTGTACACTATTTGATCATGTGACCTTTAAAGTCAGAAAAATTTTTCGTTTTCAGAATGGATAAGAATGGAAATTGCGAAACCGCGTAAAGTGAATATGGCTTGTAAAGGTAAGCTGACTAATTTGGCGCTTTTGCACTTTTTCTCTTTTACACTTGTGCCCACCAACATTGCCTCCTTCCATAAACACCGAAGTTTGAGTTTATAAATAAACATATACACACCTTTATTTATTCCAAAGAGGAAAAAGATTATGGCTTTAACACTACGTTCTTCAACTTCTTTTATCAATCTAGAAGACACCAAAACCTTCAAAACTCCCGATGAATTCTCACCCACAATTTGCTTTGCCAAAAGCAAGTCATCATGCCGTCTTCGGCCGAAGTATTCAATGCAGGAAGCCCAGCTCTCACAGGATAAACAATTAACGACGCAAGGAATTAGGAGAAGTGAGAAAAGAGAAAAGCTCCACGAGCTTCCTATTTCTTCTCACCATGGAAACGGCTATAAGGTGCCCGTTTTTGTAATGCTGCCACTAGACACGGTAACTTTTTCCGGCCACTTGAATAAGCCGAGAGCAATGAATGCTGGTTTGATGGCCTTGAAAAGTGCCGGTGTTGAAGGAGTAATGGTTGACGCTTGGTGGGGTTTGGTCGAGAAAGATGGACCTTTTAAGTATAACTGGAATGGATACGCTGAGTTGATTCAGATGGTGCAAAAGCATGGCTTGAAGCTCCAAGTTGTTATGTCATTTCATCAGTGTGGAGGAAATGTTGGAGACTCTTGCAGGTATGCTATTACGATCTATATTTTTATTACATTATTGCTATTTTGAGTTGGATTGAAGATATTAATTCATACTTGTTTCTCTGTTGAATATCTTTTTTTTATAGCATTCCTCTCCCTCCATGGGTCCTTGAAGAAATCAGCAAGGACCCCGATCTTGTTTACACAGACCGATCAGGGGGAAGGAATCCAGAGTACATCTCATTGGGTTGTGATACAATGCCATTGCTAAGAGGAAGAACACCAATTCAGGTCTACACAGACTACATGAGGAGCTTCCGGGAGACGTTCACAGATTGCTTGGGAAAAGTTATACAGGTAATGCTTGTATTCACTCAAAGCACAACACCTTGGAAGTATGCTGGTTATTTATGGGAATTATGCACTATCATCGATGATAATTTAACTTCAATCAGACGAGAATGAGATCTGAACCAAATTCCTAGGTTAGAAGAGGAAATTACAAATGGAAATTATTGTCCTTTATAAAAATTGAAAATGGAAATCTCATTCATCTTTAGGTACATGTAATAAAAGTTTGTGCATGAAACACTAGCTATAGTTTATTTATTTTATTTTAATTTAAGAAAAAAATGCGTTATACGCCAAGTTTTGGGGGAATTGGTACAAAAAGGAATTTAAGCATAAGCATCAAGGGATAACCCTTAAATGGAAGGACTAAAATCTCCTCAACTCCGATAAGGAAAGTGTTTCTCATGAACAAAAATGCTCGCAAACTCACACTGCTGATGACACCCACTGATGTCTCATCCGCTAAGAAAATGACAGTAATTACTAAATAATAATAATAATAATAATAATAACATTCAATATTCACAACTATAAAGACAAAATTTTGGATAAGGTGAAAGGGAACAGGGGAATTCACCTCCTCTCCCATAGCGTCCAATCAGTTTGTATCAATCCAACATTCGAAACCATTCTTGAAAAATCACCGAGTCCGAGTCAAAATATGTCGATTATTCTTTTAATTTTATTCCTAGCTAAAAGCAGAGACATTGTTCCATATTTGATTTTTGAAAACTTATTTTCAATTTCAATTGTCAGGAAGTTCAAGTGGGCATGGGTCCTTGCGGGGAGCTGAGATACCCATCTTATCCAGAGAGCAATGGAACATGGATGTTCCCTGGAATTGGAGAATTCCAATGCTATGACAAGGTCAGCATTCTTAATTTATGTATATTTTTACTTCAAACTTTAAATAAAAATATTTTAATTTTATTAGATGATCCAATTTTTTCATAGATTCTTCCAATATAATTATCCATATCCAAAGTAATTCAAATTATAATTTATTTATTTATTATTTCGAAGTCTAACTGAGTTCTTTGTCAAAACAGTACATGAAATCGTCACTGGAAGCCTCAGCGGCAGCCTTTGGGAAAAAGGAATGGGGAAGAAGTGGGCCTCATAATGCCGGCCACTATAATCAATTTCCAATACATACCGGGTTTTTCCGAAGTGACGGTACCTGGCACTCCGAGTACGGACAATTCTTCCTGGAATGGTACTCTGGAAAGTTGCTACAACATGGTGATCGAATTCTAGCAGCTGCCAAAGGCGTATTCCAAGGAACTGGCGCTAAACTCTCGGGAAAAATAGCTGGTATTCATTGGCACTACAGATCGAGATCCCATGCTGCCGAATTGACTGCCGGTTATTATAATACTAGGCATCACGACGGTTACCTACCAATAGCACGGATTTTGGCTAAACATGGAGTTATATTTAACTTCACCTGCACGGAAATGAGAGACAGAGAACAGCCTGACCACGCAAATTGTTCGCCAGAAGGATTAGTTCGGCAGGTAAAGATGGCAACTAGGACAGCTGAAATTGAGCTTGCGGGGGAGAATGCCCTGGAGAGATATGATGCAGGTGCATATGCACAAGTTCTGAAAACGAGTAATTGTGATTCTGGCAATGGATTAAGTGCATTTACATATTTAAGAATGAATAAGAAATTGTTTGATGGTGACAACTGGAGGCACTTGGTAGAGTTTGTAAAAAGCATGTCAGAAGGAGGTTGGAGATCAAGACTTCCAGAATGTGACTCAAGTGGGAGTAATCTTTATGTTGGTTTTGTCAAAGAGAAAAGGGAGAAGAAAACCAAGGAAACTGCGCCTGCTCCGGTATAAAAGTCATTTCCATACTGTAGTATAACAGTACATAATGTATCATAAGGAAATGGGAAAATAGAGCAAAAACATTGTAGTAGGCATACACCATAACTCTGGCTATCAAACATGGGAAGCTCTTAGATGGTTCAAAACTAAAAACAACTACAATTGTACACTATCTCCAAATCATGAATGGAGAAGAGCTTTTATAATTAAGTCGTTTATTAATCCAGATTATGGAGATATGAAAATGGGTTGAATTTTCAAATGGGGCACAGCTTGAAATAGATTTATTGTGTTCCACACTGTGTCATTCCTCCCAACATTTTTTTTTTCTAAATAAATGCATTTATGGTTCTCCTACCTCTCCCATATCTATTTAATTTTAGTGATAGTAGTGATTTTCAAATGCTACTTAAATCTGAAGTGCAGAATGGCATTATTTATCATATGGAATCAATAACTTCCTGGCACTAATTAGTTTAAACTTACTATAAAAAAGCATTAATACAATGGAAGGCCAGTAGGTCTTTTTGGAAAGCCATTTTCAGAGTCCTAATGCTCTTAAGGTAAACAAATACAAACCTTTCCTGGAAAATATGAAGAGATCTGCACCAAATTGACGTACCATTGCCATGGAATCATAATTATCATTTCGACAGTCCCTCATTCAGGGACCAATGTAAGAAGTCTTGAAATGTATGCTAACAGAAATGCCCAATGGAGGATCTTTTCAACAAAGGTCTGAAACCTAATGGATCCTTAATCAATTTCAATAATCAATGATGACTGTTCTACTCTTGCTGACAAACTTGAACCAAGCACCTCATATCTCCAACCAGAGAGAAATCCACACTTCAGCTGTTCATCAACATTCAAAATTTTGAGTACTATCCAAATAATAACTAATAAAGTACTATTTGTATCGGCTGTTGGTTGGTTCAACTGGTACAAACTAATATGGGTTTTGAATCCAACTCACACAAGAGATGGGAAGGGGTTTGCTTGTACTTTTAAAAATTTATAATGATAAATAATATGCTACATAACAATTTTCTTGTATAAGAAAAAACTTAAACACAGAAAAATACTCTTAGAAAACAATTTCAATGTAGCAATTCTTTCAGCTAAGTCTAAAAAATAGAATTTAGAAAAAGATTACCAATCAAGCATGAGGAGAAGTCGAAGATCTTCAATTAGTTGACCCAGCTCCTTGCGAGCTGATTCTCTTCCAAACATGAATCCGTACCTAATGATCACAAAAAAATAATAAATATATATTATTCATTTCTTGCAAGAATGATGGAAATTACAGGAATTACCATCCGGAAACAACGGAGAAGGCAGCTGCAATGGCAATCGTATGAATCAGATTGAATCTTTTCTCCATTTTTCTAATTTAATTTAATTTTAGGATATGATAACTGATTTGGGATTTTTATATGGGATTGAACAAAAAAATGCATCCCTACAAAACAAAACTTCATTAAAGAATAAAGATCGTAACCAATTTTCTTAGACAAAATTGCCCCCATATTAATATTTTATTTACAAAATTATTCTCATTACTGCAAACTTATCACTTTACCCATCTACTTTTGACCGTAAAGCTACTTTCACGAGAAAGATATTCATGCTCGAATATGAAAAAAAATATTCATGCTCGAAAATGTTTTTATCCATTTTTTTTTATGAATGTTTCTAAACATTTTTGAGTATGAAGGTTTCTCTTTCTTTTTAATTTACTCGAATGTATTATAAAATTAAAAGAAATTAATATTTCACCATTAAAATTTTCATTTTATTTTCATATGCAAACTATTTTTTTGTAAAATTTTAAAAAAAATTAATTATAAAAATACTAATTTCTGTAATAAAATATGTTATTATAGTAATTTTTAAAAGAGATGAATAGAAAAAATGAATAAAAGTATACGTACCTATAAAAATTTGAAGTATTGAAGTGATTATCAAGAATATTTGAGCCCTCGATACAAGTAATTTGGTGGTTTTGAATATAAATGCCGTGATTTGTGTGTGCATGCTCAATTTTTTATGTGATTATTTTTTATAAGAATTTAAGATAGTCAAAATTTTATTTCGTACTTAATATCACTACTAGTGATCTCTATCTATGCATCTTTAATTAAGAGCACGTATTCTTGGAGATGGATATTTGGTCCTGTGTATGGCTGGACACTGTAATAATGATTGAGTACGTATGTTTTTTTGTCGTAAAAAAAGAAAAAAAATATTTGAGTTTAAAAATAACGAAAATAGTTACTTTTAAATAAAATTTTATTACATAGATATTTTTAATTTCTTAATATAAATACTGAACATTTTTTTTGTTAAATCCTTTTTTATATTGATGGCTCTTGATATTGGGCCATCGTTGACTGTAGCTGGGTCATAATCCAACATTTGTATTGGGCCTGATTAGCAATTGAGTTTAAATACCCTTACGTTTTGTGTTAAAGCAACCCATCTACTAAAAATACCGAAATGAGATAAAAATAAAATAACTCTTACCTTTTCTTTTTCTTCATTTTGAAGTTATTGTGATCTCAAAATGCATCCCAAATACATATAAAGTGACAATTATTTAATGGATGATAAATTTTTTTAATTGTTAAAATTATTTATTGTACTTTATATATATATATATATATAATGCTATTGAGATGCATTTTTGAATGAAAATTCTGAGATAAATAGTATTAATTACAGATATATAAAAATAGATATAAAAATTATTTTTAAAAAAATTACTGGTATTTAAGTCTAAAGTCTTAGTTAGTTTAACTTAATATACCACATTTGTATGATTTAAATTATTTGTTTTTATAACTTAAATTTGATTGTCAAACATTTATATGAATTGAAAAAATAAAATTTTTGAATTTTCATTTGAATATAAAAAAGTTTTTTAACTCAAATATATTCCCATTAAATTCATTTATTGCCACCATATAAAATCAAACCTATTAACTTTCTATTAAATATTTTAATAATTATAATAAAATAAATTTTATAATTTTAAAATAGCATAATTTCTTTTTTTTATTTTATCAGATATATTTTTTAATCAAATGATTGTTTCTACATTTTTAACAAGAATTAATCAAAAATATTATTAAAGCACATAAAAAAAAACCTTTATATATTTTACAAGTAAAAGTAAAATAAATATTTTTAATTTAAATTTTTTATTAAAATAATTTTATTTTTACTTTTGTAATACGTATTAATAATTGAAAGCACGTATATGCCAAAATATTGATTTTTGGATATTATAAATTTATAAAGTAAATAACTTAATATTTGAGTCAAACATTAAAAAAATAAAATAAAATAAATAATTTAAAAAAATTATCATTTGGACTAATCGTATAATTCCAACGCAAGGAATACTACTGGATTTATCCTGGTAATGGATAATTACAAACACTGTGTACTGTAACTAATTGATCATTTATCATTAAATAACACCCAGGCGTTAAATAATTGTTAATTTTATGTAATAATTTCATTTTTTTTGCATTAGGCTTTCGCGTGTGTAGGGTTATTGGATAATTATCCACCATTAATATATAATGATTATGTAGTCCAGAGACACGTTAAATGTTAAATGTTAAAAATAAAAATAAAATACATCAATTGCAGGATTATTCCACTGGAATCTTCTCACAATAATACCAAGCCTCCGAAAGAAATTCATTTTTTTATTCCCCAAAAATTGGTAATTTATATGGTATTTATACTAACAAGAACAAAGTACAATCGTCGTCTCTACGAGTTTATCATAATAATTTACAAGCATTTTACGTATCCAATATGCCTCTTCTTCACTGACTCTTTCCGGAATGATTCTAAGGAAATAGAACAACGGGAAATAATATAATTACTCTGCACCATCTGTTGAATCAACCACGATGATGAATTTCAAAACAGTGTCACTTTCATATTCCAAATGAGTTTCTGAGTATTTAAACCTGTCAAGAGAAAAGACACGTTAGTCTGCATTAAGATTCCAGTCATATGGTTCAAAATAAAAAAAGGTTCATTCAGTCCTACGAACCCTCTTTGATCTTCGATCAACTGATGTCGATGAGGACGTAGGAGGAGGCTTGCGGCTAGCGTTTCCCTCTTCTGATTCTTGTAATGCTAGTTTTAAACTTTCTACCACTTCATTCATTGTTGGTCGTTCTTCAGGGTTCTTCTTCAGGCAGCTGTCTGCCAATTTAGCAATTCTTCGAGCTGCACTAAAGGAATACTGGTTTCTGAGTCGTGGGTCAATAATTATACTGAACCTTTTACCATCAGCTGGGAATTGTTTCACCCAATCCAGAAGTTTTTGTTCCATTATTGGACGGTTTCTTTCGAGCACTCGCCTGCCAGTAAGGATCTCGTACAGCACTACACCAAAACTCCATATATCACTTTGAGATTTGAGATGACCTGTTTCAACATATTCTGGGGCAGCATACCCATGTGTCCCAACAACCTGATAACATGTATCATATATAAAGCACAGACTATTTCAGTAGGGGCACAACTAAGTTATATACCATAAACGTAAACTTGTGCTCTTGCTAAAGAATATGAAAGATGTCGATAACAAGCCCTAAAAGAAAAATGCAGAGGAACCAAAATTTGTTCCCTTGCATATGCCATCTGGTCAGTGTATGTTAGAGCATTATCTCTAGCTTCAGACAATCCAAGCATTGCTGCTTGAAATCATAGCAATTTAAGGGATACATGGAAATTAAACATCAAAATTAGTTCTTCTAAACCACCCCATCCGGAGAAGCATTTGAGATGACTTCATAGACTTTATATAGAGACAGTTACTTGAACAGACATAAAATGCAACAACCACACATATGAATTGCTAACACCTACTTACCGCAGTTGATACGTGAGTACGATCTCCTGTTGGCCCTTCTCTAGCAAGCCCAAAGTCTGAGAGCTTTGGATTAAACTTTTCATCCAAGAGCACATTTGAAGTCTTGAAATCTCGATATATTACCTATAGAATTAGCATAAGATACAATGGTTCAAGACCATGCAGGTAATATAGTCTTCAACCAAATCAAAATAATTAACAAAATCTTAATAAAGATGGTAGGCACGCAGGAGTTAGGTGATAGAAAATAACAGAGTACAAAGGTGATGGTAGTAATTTGTGTCCACTTGGAAGCATGAAGCCAGAAATGGTGTAATCAATCTTTAGGGCCACCAAGTATTGGTGCTGTATTTCTCACAATCCACTCAAAAACTAACAGCTTGCAATGTGTTAAAAAGAAAATATCAATCAATTTGCTTTAGATAGTGCTAACAAAACAAAAATATCTGGTATCGTAAAGCGTAACTTCAACGACATTTCTAGTTAGTTACTTCAAATAGAGAGAATTGAATGCTCCTTATACATGGTGCAGCTACCTCGCCAATTTCAACAGTTGAAAACCACAAAAGTTCCAACTTATGGGGCAGTCAAGCTTGGGCCATATTAAAATGAATATTTGAGCAACATGTAAGAAATTCATTAAATTATCCAAACGCGACAATAAAATGACTATCATGGTAATGCTAATATGTTTCGGTCTCAACAGTCTAAACCTACAACTTAGATCACAGCGGATATCAACTCAGATTAGTATAACCAAGAGGAGCAAATTGGAATCGAGGCCTCACATTCATGAGTGATCAAATATTGAACTCCAAAAGCATTGGTACACAATAGGAGGATCAAAACTCAAGTTAACTGAATCAAAGCAAATTGAACCTGGATTTCCAAACCCTGGTGTAAATATGCCAATCCCTGAGCTGCTCCTAGGATAATATCTAATCTTTTCTTCCAAGGCAAAGCAGGCCGACACTTGTTAAAAAGGTGATCCTCTAAGCTTCTATTACACATGTATTCATACACTAGAAGTCTATGAATCCCTGTCTCATCATCTGTGGAGCAATATCCCAAAAGTTTCACTAAGTTTGGGTGATTAACAACGCCAAGAAATTGAACTTCTGCAAGCCATTGCTTATGCCCCTATATGAAAAAAGAAATTCATTGTGAGGGCAAAAATTAGTCCATGAAAGGAAGTGAAAAGACAATAATGAGTTTGTTACCAAAAAGAAAAACATTAAATAACAACCATGGGAAGAGAATTAAGCTGGACCAAGTGTATCATAAACCATATAGACCAGCAGCTAGATTTCACAGTTCAGCAATTATCAAATTGGTTTAATAACAAAGTATTATGATTAGCTAGAGGAAGTTGGCAATTTTATGACAGGATAAAGGAAGTTCATGCATTAACGTAAAAATTGATTATAATATTGTACATAATCTAAAGGACAAAGGGTGTTGTATACCTTTTGAATTGATATCTTTGACTAAGCTTTTAAAGCTTTGATAGACTTACTTCAGTACTTCAAATCACAATTTTCCCTCTTTTCTAAACCAGGTATTACAAATAACCCTCGTTGATGAATGCAAGAGTGTTTAACCCGGAATGCAAACCCTACAATTAGAAGGTGAATGCATATAGTGGGCGTTCTGACATTTCATGAACAGAAGATCAATTCATTACACAATTTCTCCAGTTTTCATCTTTCATCTCCATTATTGTTGAATTTATGCAGAAAATGTAAACTTTTCTTCCTCCTTGATAGTATTCTCTTCATTAAGTCCTCTGTTTTCAACACTAAAAGTATTACAAATCATGGTATTCCTCTGAACCCATAATATTTATCCCTTGACTAGAACAAGAAAGCCATAAATTCTTCCACAGTTATATGTCAAACGTAATTGGACTTTCATGCTGATCGCCATGTGATTCTTAGTTCCCGAATCTAATGTAATTCCATACACATGGTAATTTAAAAGTCAAATGCAGCACCATAATAAGATCAAAATAGCATGCCTATCAATTACAGTAACAGAAGGCCTAAAAAATTTTCAACCTAAAAACTTTGAATTTGAAACCACATTTTGCGGTATAAATTTTTAGAACTATTGACGGTATGTGATGTACAATATTTTCATCATTATGCTAACCTGTTCAATTCAAATTCTTCCTAAGGAAAGGCTTCATCTGATGCCTCAAAGATTACAAGCAGAAAAGAACAAGATAGAATACAGTAGCAAATAATTCAAATCAAGCTCATACTAGAGAAAAGAAAACACAGTACTAAAGAAAAGTACGAGGTAGTACCTGCAAACTATGCTTGCTGAGCCTTTTAATGGCAACAAATAGTGGCTCATCCCTACCGTCTGTAGGCCTAATTGTCCCCTTATATACTCTCCCAAAACCACCTTCCCCAATCTTTAACATCCTGTTGAAACCATTTGTTGCCTCTTTCAGCTCCTCCAAAGAGAAAACTCTCAAATTGTGCTCCTTCTCTTTGTACAATTCAGGTAAGCTCCTTGGTGAAGGCAACGATCTTGCCGTACGATTTAAAGCTGAATTATCTAGTTTATTGCTGCTTCTCGGTTCTGGGGCAGATTTTGATACTCTTTTAGTCCTTTTGTCCTTGAAAATGTAAAAGCACTTCATTTTTGGAATTTTTAAATATCAGCGTTCTTCTGTCTGCAACTTTTGTACCAACCGAACAAAGAAATGATCTCAGGCCATTAAACGAGATAGATAATCAACACAACAATATATAGAAAAAGAAGCAAAGTAGAAAACCGCGGATGAGAACAGAGAAATGAACCGTGTCAAAGAGAATTAAACAAGAAATAGGAGTGGCAGTGAAGGGATAGCCGCGAAAGAAAAGATATTTCGATGGAATTGTTGTGGCTCTAACATTAAAGAAATTTTAAGATGGGAAAGAGAATGAAAACACAGCTCATTTGTGGAATATATTGAATGCCTAACGTAGATAGAGAAAGTGATGACTCGTCTGAAACCGAAAAAATAAGGCCGAGTGACAATGACAGGACAAAACTATATTGACTACATATTCAAAGTCCTACAAGACCTGTTTCCTTTTCTATAGTTTTGTGTTTGTTTGCACTCCTGAATTCTGTACGCATTTAATAATTTTATTTTATTTACAATTAAAAAATAAGAAAATAGAAAGACTCTTGACCCATTTCATTCTTTGATTATTAATTTATTATTGAACTGCCCATGGAAGGTGGCTGTAAACCGTAAAACACACAGTTACCTTTGAAATGCCTTCAATCGAAAGTGTAAAAGGAAGGGAAAGGGCGTGTAACACTTTCGAGGAACTGGGCAACCGGCTTGTAGCGAAAGAGATAAGATTATGCAATCTTTTACACCACATACGTCAGCAAGTATTTAAGTCTGCTGACTCATGGCTGAGCTATTTTTCAATTTTCAAGTTCAACGGTAGCCGTTGATGGTCTCATGGGGTATCATCCTAATGACTTCTGTGAAGCGGAATCAAAACTTCCGGATTCGGTTGGGAAAGATTGAGAGTGTTCTGATTAATAGTGGCAAAGCTTTGCAACCTCCATCATAAATTATTATAATAAGACAAGCTTTTCTTTGGTAAATTTAAATATTTTCTGAAATGAAGAAAAAGAAAAGGAACAGAATATGAAATGGGAATTCTAGTTAAATATTTTATGTCACAAAATGATGTACAAAGATTCTGTTTAAGAAACAAAAGCAAATTTGCATTTTATGTTTTTGTGTGTGGGATACTCTATTATATTATACCCCAGTGGGGTTGCTATCAAACGTAAGGACGAGTTAATAAAATAGAACGGCTTTTCCGCTAGGTGAAAATTCAATGTGGAGTTGGGTGGCTGGCTAACATCATCCTATTGGAAAACTAAAAAATAAATAAAAGAAGTAGAAAGAGAGTTTTCCATTGACATTTTACGACTTTTAGGTTGGTTTGGTTAGATTTTGACTTGATCATTTATATATTCACTGGCCCATCCACTCGTTTTGTTACCTTGGAGAATAGAATAAATTAACAAAGAGGATTTCATGGACCCCCTCGGCTCTTTCATTTTTTTTTTCATTCGTGAGAGATTTTAAAATATATATAACTTGGTGATGAATAGCTCGAATGTGACTCCTTATTTTTATAGTTTAATTTTGTTTTGTTTTTCTTGATCCCATGCTGGCTCTTGTTTTCGGAGATGTGGGATGGGACGGAACCATCTTATCTGTCAGAATAAGAACGGGGAAATGAAATGGAAACGCATGGCCCATGCCTGTTGACGAGACTTGAGCAAAAGCCATAGCACAACATTATTTATGAAGGCAACTTAATTTTCACAATTAATTTGACAACTGGAGTAAATCAGAAATCAAAAGGTCAGACTTTATTTTGTTTTTTTTTTTTGTTTGCATGACTAACACGGTTTTCAGTATTGTTATCGCTGTTATCATTATTACTCTTAGACCGCGTTTGAACAGGCTTGGCCCATGTTCTGGTTTTTGTATTTGCCTCCTGCTGCTCAATTATTTATTAATTTACTTTTTTGAGAAACTCCTGCTACTCAATTTGTCAGTTACAGATTTAGAATATGATTACTTCATCGCGATGTAAAAAATAGTCCGAGGAAGAATTGGACTTGAATCCCAGTTCAATCAATTTGCCAATACAAGATATAGATGTTAGGGCAGTGAAATTTTATCAAGAACGTGCACTTTGAACCGATCAAGAACGTGCACTTTGAACCGTATGTTAATTGGTAATTAATATTCACTTTCAATTTCATCCGAGTGGGTGAATTTCGTGGTCAATTTCTTGTGCATCCGGGTGAAAAGTCGTTGAAGCGTGTGTCAATCATCCGAGCTAAAAGTTACCTCACCTGCCTAGTGACAACCATTCGTTGAAATTTATTTTCCACGAAGAACTTGACCCAAATAAACTAAAATCCAAGTCAATCTTTAGAAATCTGATCCAATAGAATACAATCATCTTTTACAGTAGTAGCAACAGATATCGGGTCATCATCAAATTCAATGAGCATTAAAAATTCTTGAAACTGAATTCGATTAAAAAGAGAGGGATTGAATATAATTTTCTTTTATAAATGGCATTGTGCGATTTCCAGGAATTTTCGGATTGGATTTGACAATTCCCAACCATTAACTATGGAATTGGAGGGAACAGTGGAGGCTGTGGCTTTGACAATGGGAAATCCAATCCCTAATTCATGTGGCGGCTTGGCCATGCGGATAATTTGTATTTTGGTTTTCAAGTCGATGATTTTAATTTGCTGCTTCAGAATCAGACTCGGATTCTTTCTCCCGAAGATTATGTTATTCTGACTGAAAAATTTGGAACTTTCAACATTTAGGGGTGGGTGCATACAGTTTAAATCAACTGTAGATAAAATTTCAAATCAAATTTTAAATGGATTCGCACGCGGCGATTTAAAATCAATTCAATCTAATCCGTTTAATATTATAAATTAATTCAATTTAAATTACTAAATACAATTTAAAACGATTTGAATTTACAATGTAAATTATATTATAAAATTTATATTATAATATTTAATTATTATTAATTTTATAATATTTTAATAAAAATTTTATAAATAATTTTTCATATTTTATTCATCACTAGCAATTTTTTATTTTTAATTATTTTCACATATAAAAAATAAAAGCAATTATGTATAATTAAAATGATAAAATAAATAAAAATAAAATTTTTTTAAAAATAATATTAAATAATTTAATTTATGATTTCGTGAGTTGAAATTAATTTCATCCAGAATTCAAATCACAAACACCAATTTAAAAAATATTAATTCATAAATCAATTTCAAAAATTTTTAAGCCAATCCAAATCCCAAATTAGGACAGTTTAAATCAATTTAGATTGAATCGATCTAAAAATGTCCACCCCTATCAACAAAAGCCGGTGGAGAACATAGCCAGTTGGAGAACAGAAGGTCCGCCCAACCCAACAACACAGTGAGCATCATAAAAGGAGAAAAAAGATGTTCAGCGTTTCAAGTACATAAATTATGAAGTGAAAATGATATCTGTTATTATGAACTAATAGGACATCAAATACATATTATGTTTTTCTTTTTTCCCTCAGATGGGGGGTATTTTCATTCAACGGATAGAAAATAATCATACACTCGTCATATGATTGAAGCTAACAATGAGCCACGACAACAAATTGGCGAGTAAGCCATGCGAAAACCTGACAATCTCTTCTTTCTAATTGCCAAAAAATAAAACAATCCTCAAACGGATCAAATCTGCAACAATGGGCAGGCCCAACAGCAGCCTAAGCTAGGATAACAGTGGTTCCAATCAGATTGGATATCACCGTAACAATCCCATGAGAGGTCCACTTTAACCCTAGCTAGTATTCCAAAGTAATCTTTCGAGCCATAGCAGGTGGAGCTAATCCTGTAATATCCCGGATAACCTTCTTGTTTGGGTTCACAAGCTCAAAAGTCAGAAAAGAAAACAAGGGTAATGATCCAGAGTGTTAACAGATATTGAGCATAAAAGGGCGAGAGAAAAGAGGCTTAGCTAGCTTCACGGGTGGCATTTGGCAGAATAACTTCTAAATTTCAAACAAGCATGTTAGGGCATAATGATTCAATCCAGAAGATAGAATGAATCCACTTGACCTGGAAATTAGTAAAATACCCATCCAAGTTGCATCGTAGGTATGTTCAATATCATGCTACCCATCCTTCGGGTAAAGTAAAATAGGCATCCAAACTTGAAGGACATGTAAATTTAGCCAATTTTAAATTTATAGAATTGGATATCCTCTGATACTTCTGTTGAATAAAATAGACTGAGAATATCTTAATTTGTCATTAAATCAGAATTGTAGGTATACAACAATATACAGGCTAATCTTGGAACAACATATGTAACTACAATATAGAAAACCAATATGCTCAAATCAGGAAACTGAGCCCAACGTTACAAATCCCATAATTCAAGAGATCAGAATAATTTTTCTATCTAAATAAATACATGACAGTTGTACAATTCAACAACTTCTATAATGCAGAATCTTTGTACGACTAACGTATATGAAAATGACCATAAGGTAAATCCTCACTATCAATTTCTAAACAAATTGGCACAGAAAATTGTGGAAGTAATCTTCAATGAAAACAACGAACCTATTTAACTACGGATATTAAACAAGCCAATCAAATCTAGAAGGCCAAGTTGATGCTCAATTTATTTAAAAGAACGCAATTAGAATGACAACAGTTTCGGGTTGGGAATAAAATTGGGTTAGCATGCTCAAGAAAAGAATGCCCAGCCAATCTCCATTTCAGTGATAACAGATAAGCACTAATAAAGATATATCTGGATGTTAATAGAAAAAGGAAAAGGAAAAAAAAAATTTAAGAAGGTATAAATGAGATTCATACCTTAACAATTATTATGGCTATGACTCCAATGACAATAAGGAAGTGCAATGCCAGAATGCATTTATCAGTTGCAACCTAATAATATAATTCAAGTGAGTTCCATAATTACCATGTAACCAAATATGATAAAGAAAAGTAAGCAGATAATTCAGAGATTGACCTGTCTACCAATTTCCTTGACCAGTTGTGATGCCTTCTTGATTGAGAAATGGATAGAGTCCAGCTCATTGATAATCCTACTCATTTGTTCAGTCTGAACGTGAAAGACATGAAATGTTCAGCTCCCAAAGCCACCCAGTGTATGAAATATAAAGAAACAAGAAATAAAATTAAATTGAACCTAAACATTAATCAAGCCTATTAAAATTCAAATTCTAAGAATGCTATCAAAATGCATACCTGGGCCTTGAGAGCTGCTGCTGTCTCTGTTCCAACATCAATAGTATCATGAACAACCTATCATAAGCAAGGAGATGCAACAATTACTTTTTTGCCTTTCTAAACAGTAAACACTAATATTCAAAATCTGAAACTGGAAAACTGTCTCTCCTTACACACAGACTAACCTTTTTCGTCCTCTCAATGGCTTGATCAGTCTCATCCATCATTCATTATCCATTATCAATTAGATGTCAATTTGTCATAGCTGCAAAATATATAGTCATCACCTCAGAAATACTTTGGTGAGAAGAAATATATAGCTCCTAGATTGAAAATTAATTGCAAAATGTCGAAGTTCAATTGTACCGTATGGAGGATAAGTGCGAAAGCATGCACTGGTTAACAAGAATACACACATAACATAAAACTTGTCTAGTATCACTACATAGATGTCATGTGCAGTCGTTAACTTCCAAATTCCTTAAGAATGCAGATTATGACAATGACTGTATATGTTTGAACTTCTTATATCCAGACAACATTTTATTTCAGACACTTGAAAACTCTAGATAGACTGAACTAAAAAAAATTCATGATCAAGGATAAGTCATATACTTACACGATGCCAGTAAGGTATGGTCTTCAGCAAACCGTTCACTAGGCCCATCAAAGAGATCAACTCGTTTGTTGTTGTCAAGATTGGCTTGATGTCTGAAAGCACCATCAACAATGCTAAAAGTTTGAACTTAGAGATCAGACACATGATAGAAAATAATCAAACAGACTGGAAAATAAGAATTATTACAATTATGAACTGTACACATGATTAAAAGAAGTCGGACACATAAATAATGAAAGTGTATATTTGCTTTCATCAATATTGTCCATTATAATTCATAAGAAGGGAGGAAGGCAAAAAGAGAGGACACTGCAAGCAACACTTTGGCAATTGAAAGATCACCTGTTCAAGGGTTTTTTGCTTTTTTTATTCTGCGGTTAGTAGAAGAGGGAAGGCACAGGAGAAGAAAAGAGTTTAAATACTACTCGTCTTTTTACCAAGCAGGGGAAAAAAAAAAGACCCAATAAATAGTGTTTGGGCATTGTAATTATGCCCTTGATTTCTATAAAATTTTTCCTTCTCAACTGGAATGAAAATTATGGAATTCAAGAATAGTACTTCAGAAGACATAGGCTTGAACATGAATTATAACCTAGCTAATATAAGCCTGTTCGGTAAACCCAAAGAAATTTAAAAATAAAATAAAAACTGCTGAAACTTTGATTAACCTTACTAAAACACGAGAATGCAGAAAAATGATATTTACAACATTCAGATGCAGGATGCACAAAATTCTCTCTTGGCACAAGATGAAACAAGTACCATGACTTTCAAATTTATGTCAACTTACTGTTTTCTGAGAGCCACATATGAATTTAACTCTTTGACCTGCATGGACAATACAGACAATATTAAGCGAAGTTTATGCATAAAAATTGAGCAAAAAAAAAAAAAAAACAAATAATTTGCTGTATAAAGTTTTAAAATCAAGAGCACACCATTGACTGTTTTTTCTCATTCAGCTTCTTGCTGGTTTCCGGATCATTTCTACTTTCCATATTCTTAACTTCTCTGTCAAACTCTTTGATAAGCCTGAAAAGGAAACAAGGGATTGTGCTGTTTCAGACTGGAGTGAAAACTTATCCGTTATAGAACCAGCAGGAAACAAATCATTTGCCATTTCATATAACTCTCAGCAGCATAAAAATATTAGAGAAATAATTCTTAAGGCTTATCAAATATTTTGTATAAACTTCAGATAGGAAACAGAGACCGAGTACAAAAAGGCAAGGATGCCTGCTAAGATAACTTGGTGTTTTGAACTTAAGAACAAAATTAAAGAAGTTGGAGAATATAGAATTGATTTCTTAGACCATGTTTGGAAGAAAAAGGACTGCAAAATATTCTGCCATGAAGACAGAGAGAACCAATCTACATCTAAAATTGGACAATGACTTGTCTCTGCAGAACACGTACCATAAATTCCCCAAACTTCAAAAAGAGAAAAGTGAAAGGAAAAATAAAAGCAGAGAAATCACTGTTGCTTCTTCCCCTGCCACCTGCAGATCCCTCAAACTGATCACACTTGCTCATGCATGCATTTTAGACATAGGCCAAATTTTGGTTGACATCCCAGTCAATGACTGAGTCCAGTCTAAGCCAATGTTAATGATTATCTAGACATAATCAACAGAATCTATGATGAGACAATGGAGACAACAGAAACTATGAGATGGAAGCCTGGGATCTCATTTTAAAAAGTATATTTTCTTAAATATTTGGCAGCTTTCAACCATTCCTGAGCCATGGTATTGTCATATAAATAACATGCATTTATATGACAATAAAAAGTATGTCTAGACATGCAATCTCATTGAATTTTGTTAGTTAAATTCAATCAATCTTGGATGGCAAATGCAGGGACAAAATCACAGTTTTCATGAACCCAAGTAGATTCTAAATTTCTAATCTAGTGTGTGTTGCTACTTTATTTCCCAACCAAGTCAATTTCTACAAAACACGTTTTCCACTTCACATCACTGTCAATAATTTCGATAAAAACTAACAAAAGTAACGACAACAAGGTAAACTCAACTCAATTCCTCTCCCACCGCAACTTCATTATTAACTACTGATGAACTTCTTTAACAATAATCGACTCGTAACTATAAGCTTTCGCAGAAAATACACGGTCAATATGCCCAGTAAATTCATATTAAACAGTTAATAAATAATATGAACTACCGATGTGCCAAATACCTTTTACATTCCCGCATCTTATCAGTAAGCTCCTACAACTGTCTACTTTGCCTATTGGTATCCTTAATCTTTTCCAATTTTTGGAACCCACTTCTGCAATAAAACATAAATCAAATTAGCAATGTTTTGCAAAGAATTGCGATTAAAAAAAAGATAAGTATGCATTATGCATATCTTACGACAAAGCACGGAAAATGTCTGTAATTTGTCCGTTGATCTCAGCTAAATCGCCACTGATTGAGGATAGATCCATCCCTCCAAATATATCCAAATATCACTCCAATCTTTACAACACTTATCCAAACGTTAAATCCACCGAATAAAATTATCACCGAAAAATGTCGGATGCAACACCTAGAAATGAAAATAAAAACAACATACATTCAAAAATGCCGATTCATAGACACGAAGTCAAACACCAGAGATCCACGATCAGATCAGCTCAGTCTCAACCAAAAATCGCGGTTTTGAAATTGAGATCGGATCCGCACAATGTAGGTTGCTTTGTCGACCGAGGAGACAGAAAGCGAGATTCCACGATGTCGTCCGATCTAAACGATCGTGAATGTCGGTGATTTTAAATTTTTTTAATTTTGTATTTATTTTATTTTTTTACTTTGAGCGTATTGGAGGCCTCGGCTCTGAGAGAGAACCCAAAAAAAATAGAGCGATAATTTTGGCTGAATAATCTGCTATTTAAAAAAAATGTAACGAGCGGGGCCCGTGCCGAACGTGGTGTCTAGTTGGCCCTTCTGTCCAGGTGTAGCTTTTTAGCTAACATCTTGTTTTTTATCCAGCTGGTATGGTATGGTTTTGGGTTAGGTCCACTGCCATTCGGATCGTTTGGTCAAACTCTACTGTTCTCCTGATTTTCAGATTTTCTGTGATGTTTTATTGGATTTTCTACTGACAGTCTGATTATCGGGTTAGGCTTTTACTGTCCATCCAATTTCAAGATTTTTGTGTGACGTGGAAGCATTTTCCTTCAAGATGAAATTCAGTTTTTCTCCGTCGTGCAATAAATATTTATATTTTTAAAAATTATTTGGTTCTTATTTTTAATTTTAAGTTTTCTGATTCTTGACGTGTCATATATTAACTATTTTTTTTAATTGTTCAAAAGTTTATTATGATTTAACAAAGTAGCAGATGACGTTCGCAATATTGTCTTTTGAAAAAGTGAAGGTTATTAATACAGACGAGTATTAATAGGTAAATAATGTAAAAACTTTGTCAAGGTAATTTTATCTGTTTTACTTATTTTGAAATACAATTTTTCTCTTTTGTTAGGGGTGTGTTGATTGTGGATTTTCCCAAACCAATAATCAACCGTGGATTGATTTTTCTACCAGATTAATAACACAAAAAAGATAAAAAGAAAGAAAAAAAAAAAAAAACTAAATCAAGCACAACGAAATTTAGGACAGAAAGAAGCCAAAAAAAAAAATAATAATAATAATAATCACAACGAACTTTATATGGTTCGGTGTTAAAATCTACTACATTCACCTGCAAAACACTCCAGTTGTATTCTTTTAATAATAGTTTTTCTGTTATAAAAAAAATTATGTCATCATACAACATTATTCTTAAAATATAAAATATTTTTCAGAATTTTAAGAATACAAAATCACGTCAAACTCTTCAATTTAAATTTTACTTAAATTAGAATATTTTCATACTATATATTCTTCTAATAGAAAACGATGTTCAATTAACTTCTTTTCGTTGACTGAATTGTCTTCTCATATTTATTCATACATTTTTCATATTTTCTCAGAGTCGAATACGCATTTTAAGGGTGTTTAATATCCTCATGATTGTGGTGACATTCATCGATGCCATAGAAGTTCCCCAATTTTTAATAACTACTAAAAATTGTTGTATGACCCCGAACTTCCCTTCGGGTACCTTAGCATGTTGAACTCTTAAGCCCTACATTTTCCGTTTGGAAAATAGAATACAAAATGCCCTGTATGCCGAAAAGTTTCAATATCCACCACCAAAGTGGGAGTTCCAACCATTGCGCATTATCGCTTGCACCCCTTAACTTCGTGTGAAATATCTCGTCCTTTGACTTACTCCAGTCATTTCGAGTCCTAACGGTCCACGTCGATATATCCCAACTGCTCAAACATTTCAACGGCTCAAATTCGTTTCGTGTTTTTTAATTGAAACCCTCGAGTCACAAATAAAGTTTTTCCTCATTTCCTAGTGACTTCAATTTAAAAACTCTATCTCCTGCTGAGTTCAAATGTGTCCACTTGAAGTTCTAAACATTGTTTAGGCTCCTGCTTTGCATCTAAGCTTCAAACCTTTCTTGTAGTAAAGATGTTTTAATTTTGCTCCACTACAATTGTTACTCCTTTTCATGTTTTAGGGATAGAAATAGAATGGGTTTTTAATTCAAATGACGTGAATTTCAAATGTGTAGAAATAAAGGTGGTGGGAAGCTTGGGCTTCCAATTGGAAGTTCTAAGGTCGGTTTCTGCCTAATACCTTTGGGTGTGGTATTAGCTACATTACACTTCTTTTGTATATAATATGAGAGCCCCGGCCTCTCGAATGCTAAGTAAACCTCCGCTTCTCTTTAATTTTTAGCTTAAAAGCACATATATTAAGTAAAAATCTAATATCTCATATAAACCATACTGCGATGAGGAACGAGTACAATTGTGCCCATAATGTATTATAAATTGTTTAATAATACTTTAAAAACTCGTAATTTTGTTATAGAGCATTCAGCATTCAAATATTATTACTTAGGTGTAGCAAAAATATCTGTATCCAATCTGTACTAAAAAAATTTCAAATGATTCAATTTGAAAATATTCGTACCGCACATTATTAAAATGTGAATATGATGAGGTTTAGAAAAGATTCGCATACAATTGTGGAGCAAATGTAATTTAGGGGTGATTCACAAATAGTTCAAACAGGATTCATTCTATTAAAATATTAATAAAATATTTTTATTTAGAACATATAATTATTTATAATTTTTAATATTACTTACAAATAATTAAACCAATCCTATTTAATACTGTAAATTTAAAAAAAATCATAAAAATTATTAAAGTTCAATACTAAATATAAAAATATTTTTTTTTGATATTTAATAATTTGTGATATGTTTATAAGTGTATAAATTTATTATAAATATTATTTTGGTTTTTTTTTTTTCATAATAATTGTTTTTTTATTTATAAAAAAATTTATTTATGTTTAAATAAAATTTGATGATGGTATTGCAAGAAAATTTTCATATCTCATTATCTATTTGTAATGTACATTGTTTAGTTTAACAATTTTTATAATTTAATATATTATTAAAAATATTTAATTATAATTGTTTTATATTTATTTTTGTTGTTTCATATTAAAACAGTATATTTGTACATTGGTCGTTATTGTTTTATTTTAAATTAATATATTTTTTTTTTAACTTTAAATATATTTTATAAATTTAAAATTATTCTTATTGCATTCACACTACACACAACTTGAATATTTATACAGATACGACAATAGCTTTCTTTATCCGACCGGACACAAATTCGATGGTATTCGGATCCACGTTTTTCCCAACCCCGTTCCAATCTAACCTAGTGATTACTCCTCATCTAACCTTGGCAGCCAACACCAATAATATCATATCTTTTAAAATAAATAATTAAATAAAATATAATTTTATTATTTTTAAAGTTATAGTATTATAATAATTAGAAAAAAAAAAGAATTACTATATTCATTTAGTTATTTTCCAAATTTTTTTTACAAAAAAATGATTGATTTTATTTATTTACTATTAATTTTAATATTTTAAAATTATTTTATTATAATAATTAGTAAATAAAAGAATTATTATACTTATTTAGTTATTAACATTAATTTTTCTTATTAACGCTGAATTTTTCTTCCTTTACAAACGCTATTATATTTTTTAAGAATTTAAAAGGGAAAGAAAATTCTAATAGATAATTAGTTTTAGATTAGGTGTAAGAAATAAATTTCAAATTTTATTATTTAAGTGATAAAAGTTTAAATTTTAGAGATTATAAATGATAAATTATCAAGAATATAAATTTAATTAACCATAATTTTATTAAAGAGTTAATAAAAAATAAGTGATAATTATTAGATAAATATTATTTAAATAATAATATCTGAAAATAGGAGGAAGAAAAGTGATAAATTTTCTATTTTTTTTTTTTTTTGGAATGAATGGAACTTTTGTAAATTTGATCAATTACGAGGGGATGCATTTGATAATTGCGACTAGCAAATCACCTACAAGCTAACGGGTATCTTGAGTACTCCCCCTTTAAGTTAAGGAAGGCGTCGGAACCCAAAAATAAACTCTGAGGACTTGACCTTGGTATTTCACATAATTACGTAAAGAGCCTCCATAATCTGCTGCAACCAAAGGGTATCATTGTATTTATGAGATTGAAGCCTATAACCTATGGGCAATTGTGAAATTATAAGCCTCAAACTAAGCATTCAGTCAAATCTCTTAAAATTATTTGATATATATTTAAAATCATATATATAGATATAGATATAAATATATATAAAGAATGTTATTTAATATATATTTAAAATTATAAGTTTAATATAGTATCTAAATACTATATTTAAAAATAAACTTTAAAAAAGTTGTCGTATATATTTTATTAGATAATTTATTAAAACGAGAGTAAGAATATGTCAAAATTGTTTTGAACTTTCAAAAATTTTAAAAATAATAATAAAAATTGAGAATTTTTTTTGTTTTATTGGTTAATTAAATTTACTATAAAAGTGCAATAATAAAATTTATGTATTTTTATTTGTTTTATAAATTATATATGTTTTTAGAAGATTTATCCAAAGACATAAATATTTGAATGCCTAATAATAAAAAATATAAAAATAAAGAGCAAAAGAAATTCATGACTGAAATTATTAAATCAAAATTTAATTAAAAGAATTAAAAGGTTTGAAATAAAAATAAACAAAAGAGTTAAGAAATAAACTGAACATCCCAACCGTCCATCACCTATTAACCAGATCAAGCGTCTAAAATATTGGTTGAAACTTGCAGCACACTCGCACCTTATCACCAGCCTATTCTTGCATTCGCAGGAATCCTTCAATATCTTAAAAACGGGCATTTCAGATATTTAACAAAAAACTCGATGCGACATCCGCTTCAGTTGTCTTAAAGTTTGGGTTCCTTCCTTGACTGCTGCTCGTACTTCGTTGTTATTCTCCACTCAGTTTCACGTTTTACATTCTCACTGATTTTCGGAAAATCATCAAGTCTCTCTCCAGTAAATATCTCTCTTTTTTATGTTTATACTAGCTGTGGTTAATGCCGTCTCTCTCATTGACTTTCTTCATATTATGTTTTCGTATTTTTAAAGAAGTTTTTGGTTTTTATTTTTTATTTAGAATTATTTCTATTTTTGTCTGTGACTCTGTGTTGATAGGAGAGAAAGTGTTTTCTCTTGTATCTTTGGAGACATTGCAAGTAGGCTTCTCTCTTTTTTTCTTTGTTTCATTTTGTTTAGTATATATATGGATATATTGATGAATTATCTTTGTATGAATTCTTGACAGGGTGAAAGTCAAGTTTTTGAGAGAAAAAAATGGATTATAATCTGCCTATAGCTAAAAGAACTCGTTCTAGAGCGGAGCTTATGTAACGAGAGTTCCATGAAGCAGTTAGGAAGAAGAGAAGAAAAAACTGGGGCTGAATCGTCCAGTTTGAAAGTTGACGAATGGGTTTTGAATGAAAAAGTTAATGTGGTTGACGACCAGGAGATTGACGTGGGTTCAGTAGTTGGAGATAGTGACTGTGAGGTACATGAAACTGTTAGGAAGAAGAAAACTAGGAAGAATAAAAACCAAGAAAAAGTGGTTTTGAAATTGATGAACACTTTTGAGTGAAAGGGTAATGTGATTGAGTCGGAGGCGGTTGATGCGGATTCAGCCGAAGGAGATTGTAATAATGTTGGTTTTGAAGACGTGCAGAGTTTGAGAGCAAGGGGTATCTAGAGAATTGTATTGGGTGATAGTGAGAGAATTGTATCGGATGACAGTGAAGATGAGTTGGTGTTTGTAGGTGACAAGGATGACTTGGGTTCAGACAAAGGTGAAGATGATGGTTTAAATTTTATTGATGGTGATGATGAGGAGATGGAAAAGGGTGATGATGATGATTTGTATATTATTGATGGTGATGATGAAGAGAGGGAAATTGTTGAGGAGATGGAGAATGACAACAAATGTCTGCGGAGAGGGCGTGGGAAAAATGCGGGGATGATGTTCGAAGGATTCTTGTTAATTCTATTTTGAACATGGAAGAAATTCTTTCAGAAGACTCTTTATCTTTGGGTTCTGAGGTTTTAGAAGAACAGAGAAATGAATTCGCTTCTGAGACATCTCTTCCATTGCAGTTTACATTTGGAATTGAGGAGTCACAGCCACCAGAGAAACCAGAATATGATAAAGAAAATGACTCTCTCTGGGCTGAGATGGAATTTACTCGCAGAGTTATTGAGATAGCATACGCTGACTCTCCTATGATAAGCAAAAAAACAATGTGTCCATGATTGGTGTATTGGTGTCTTTTAATATGTTGTAGTTGTTGATTCAGATTCAAACAATGCAATAAACTTAAGTTGTTTTTTCTTTATCAGCAGGTTGAAAATGAAGGCATTTCAGTTCATAAACTTGAAAATCAAGCAACTCTGTGTCAGCTGGGGAAGCATGAGCCCATTCTTGATGAAGAAATTGGAATTGCGTGCAAATTCTGCTCCGTTTTGATATTGGAGATAAAATATGTCATGCCGTCTTTTGTAAGTAATGGTTTGATAACATCTTTTTTTTTTTTTCGTTTTGCATGTGTGTTGATGATACATTAAATTGCAAATGTGATAATCGTGTGCATTGCATTGAAGCATAAGTGTTTCATTGTGAATTACTCATTCAAACCAGTGTACATTGCTAATTGTTACGGATTTGAATTGTATTGATGGGCTCAACGTTTAAAAATGATTTTCATTGCTAATATGGAATTTGAATCCCTGCTAAGTGTTTGATTGTTTTATGACTGAAGTTATGTTTTTAATTCTTCATTCGATCCCATCTCTCTTTCTTTCTTTTATAAAAGCCAATGAGCATAATATATCTGATTTTGAAATTTCTTTGTGGCATATTGCTGGCTAAATTTTCTATGGATAGATCAAACTACAAGGACCTGAACACGGTGAATTATGCTATACATGATGAGCTTCACAGTCATGAATCTGGTTTTGACTTGCTGCCTGGCTTGGATCCCTGTTCTCATCCACTTAGCACAGTATTGGACCTTGTTCCTGGTGTTAAAAACAGCATGCATCCACATCAGTGGGAAGGCTTCGAATTTATTTGGAACAATATAGCTGGGGGAATAAACCTTGATGAGCTGAAAGCTCAACCAACATTGATGGTTGGAATGGATGTATCATATCACATTCTCCGGGAGCCGCGAAAACCCGTCTGACAATGTTATTTCTACAATCATACATGAGATTGCATCCAAATGCAGGCCTGTCATTATTGCTTCTCGCAGGATGCTACTTACCTGGGAAGAGGAGTTTCAAAAGTGGGGAATTGACATTCACTTCCACAGTATGAACAAGCCAGAGTTGTCTGGAAAAGAAAATAGTTGTTCAGTCAGTCTAAGAAACCAGGTGAAACATGGGGAAGGAAGAGTAAACCTTGTCAGAATGGTCAAGCTGTACTCATGGAAAAAGTATAAAGGAATATTGGGCATTAGCTACTGGTTATTTGACAAACTTGTTAGTGTGGAAGAAAAAAGTGGAAAATCACTCAAGAAGGATTGTAATAGCATCAGCAAAATCCTACTTGAGCTTCCTAGTCTTTTTGTTTTTGATGAAGGCCACACTCCTCAGAATGATGAGACTGCTATGTTTAAGTCTCTGTCAAAAATTAAAACACAAAGGCAAATCATCCTTCGGGTACTACAATAATTTTGAAGAGCTTGACAATATTCTAGGTTTGGTGCTTCCAAAGTTTGCAGAAAAGAAGCGACCTTGAAACCAAAGATGGATGCATGAAAAGTGTGGATGCAAGTGTAATAGAGAGAGAGGGTTATTTGCCTCTCTGACTGGTTATATTGGTAAAGTATCTGATTATAGATTGGAGGAGGAGCTTGAAGAGCGAAGAAATATGATTGCCCCATTTGTGCACATACATCTAAAGGTACAGTGCTGCTAGAAAGTCTTCCAGGCTTAAGGCATTCTGTGGTTGTTTTACAGCCAGATGACTTTCAGAAGAGCCTCTTTGAGGCTGTTCGAGTTGCAAGCAATGGCTCACTTGATTTAAATTATGGCGTGTCTCTGATTTCTGTACATTCTTCACTGTTGCCTGAGCAATGCCTTGAGAATGAGGATTTTATTGTTTGCAGGGATAAGTTAGAAGAGCTTCGATTGAACCCTGAGGCAGGAATTAGGCCAAAATTTCTTTTGATAGTCCGCCAGCTTGGTGATGCTGTGAATGAAAAAGTTTTAGTTTTTGGTCAGTATATCAAACCATTAACCCTGATAATGGAACAACTTAAACATAGTTTAAGTTGGATTGAAGGGAAGGAGTTGTTGTATATGGATGGGAAACTGGATGTAAAGCAACACCAATATTCGATTAATGCTTTTAATGATCCCATGAGCGAAGCAAAGGTACTGCCTGCCTCAACAAGAGCTTGCTGTGAAGGAATAAATCTTGTGGGGGCTTCCAGAGTTGTGTTACTTGATGTTGTATGGAACCCATCAGTGGAGAGGCAAGCTATAAGCAGAGGTAATAGACTTGGTCAGAAAAGGCTTGTGCATGTTTACCATCTTATTACATCCAAGAAAATAGAAGCGAAGAACTATCACCAAAAAGTTACGAAGGACCGATTGTCTAATTTGGTGTTTGCTGCTTCTGATAGAGTTGACAATAAGCACCCAACTCCATTTGAAAATTTACAGGATAAAATTTTCAATGAGACAGTTCGTTGTGACAAACTTATTGAAAAGATAATTCACCAGCCCAAAGAATCTGAATTAATTGAGACTTTTGGCTTTCTGGATAAATTACCTTGAAGGTATGTATGACAAAGTTCACATTTTCCTTGTCTTTGTTCACTTCCCTCTTGCCGGCTCCAAATTAATTTTGTTTCTTTACCCATTTCGTTGCTAAAACCACCTCTAAAATCTGTTTGGTCATGGGTGTGGAGTTCATACTAGTCACTAGTTTAAGAGTAAGAAATAAATGATGGATCTCTGAAAGTTAAGATGATAAGCCACATTGATAGACCAAAGTGCAAATAGAAGAGTTTATATCTCAATAAATCCTCAAAAACAATGCATCATACGCAACATAGAAATCCAACATATCTACTTGCTCCAAATTAATTTTGTTTCTTTACCCATTTCATTAGTAAAACCACCTCTAAAATCTGTTGTTTGGTCATGGGTGTGGAGTTCATACTTGAGAGTATGGAAGTAGATATGCTGGATTTTTACGTTGTTTATGATGCATTGTTTTGAGGATTTATTGAAATATAAACTCTTCTATTTGCGGTTTGGTCTGTTCAATGTGGCTTATCATCTTAGCTTTCAGAGATCCATCATTTATTTCTTACTCTTAAACTACTGACTAGTATGGAATCTTGAGCTGTAGACTGAAAGCTGATTATTTTTGAACACATTGATTACATTTCTATTTCAATAACTGTACGGTGATTATTTTTGAACACATTGGTTACATTTCAATTTCAGTTTACCGACATGGCAATAAAACTGATCATCAATGCCAGAGAATACTATCGATATGAGGGGTCGAATGCTATCAGTATGAGGGAAAAAGGCAGGGCACTGTGTGTATACTTTTAGAAATGGTGAGACACTTTATCACTGGAACAATGAGGTTCTTGATGTTGGGAACGCACAAAACCAGAGTCCTTTATCTCCCTACTTTGTCAGCCGTTCCAATGTTCTGGAAAGCACTCAGGCTGCGCAAAAGAATATTAGGTGACAAGGGTGGAGGAAAGGGTTAATAAAGCGATAGCAGCTGCCAATGCTGTGGTGATGACCTATGGACTTCAGTTGTCTGATATTCAAAAGGCTAATGGTTTCAGAATCATGCTCCTATGGTTAATTACTTTGTGATTTTAAAATTTTGTTTGCTTGCTAGTGAACTGAGTTCATTTTTTGATTTTCCAACTTGAGAAGGTTCTGTCTTGTTTGTCTCAGTTTCCTAGATGTGCTTCGAGAAAATTTCTTCCACTTCAGGGTTTAGTATCAGTGCGATAATAAGGAAGCTGAATTAGTGGAATTACTAGGTGTGAGTGTTTTAGTTACCACCTCTAAGATATAATAATTTTCTTACTAGTGTAACCACTGCAGGAGTTAATATGTTTTGCTCTATCCATGTAGTTGGTATTATGTTCTAAATTGATGCATTTTCTGTGATGCAGACAAAGTGAACAAAGGAGGGAATCGTTCTTCGTAAGTATGGTGCATTCCAATTTATTATTGAAGTAATGCAATGAATTGTTCTGTGGACTTATGTAGCTTAGGGAAAATTTTGATATAAATTGTCTGTATGACCTGTTGTTCCCCAGAAAATTTTGGTGGTTCTCTGCCAGTGAAGTTTGGGTTCATATATTGTCTCTTGATGCGGGTGCCCACTATGGTGCCAGTTTGCAAAAGCAAATTAAGAAGATGGAGGTTAGTCAGCATAGCAAATATTTCTGTGAATTTTGTGGAAAGGTATGGCAGCTGTAGTTATATTTATTTATATTGTCGTTAATTTTGTTTTTGTGGTTAGTTTTTATTGAAATTCTGCTGCAGTATGCTGTGAAGAGGAAAGCTGTTGGCATTTGGGGCTGCAAGGACTCTGGGAAAGTCAAAGCAGGAGGTGCCTACACTCTGAATAAGGATCTTCGTTGCCTCTAATGCATCTTTTCATTTTTCCCTATCCAAAGTGGTAACCGGTTGCATTTGTTACATTTTTTTCAGCACTTTGAGGAGCACAATCCGTGGATTGGGGGAGCAATCTGAAAGTTGGGTTGAGTGACCATTGACCTAATCCACCGACTAGGATGATTGGTTTTTAGTTTCAGATATAAACTTCAAAGATCATTTTTAAGGTTGTCTTATTGCCAATTTATTATTTCAACATACGAAAACCGTTGGTTGTAGTCAACAAATACTTTTGGCTGTATTGTAGCCTGAGATGTTTGCTTTTAGTTCCAGATGTTTGTTCTATTGATTGGGTTTTATCAAATAATGGCTTATTTGATTTTCCCTCTCAACACTATGCTATAGAGGATAAATAGTAGCATGCTTTCTGCTGTTAAACCTGCAAGCAACCAATAAGAATGATTTCTACGTGAAATTTGAATTATCCAACCGCCGTCTTCGTGCTTTTCATAAGATCTGCTCCTGGTGGGTCCCTTATTATTAGTCTCGTGAACGTGGCCAGCTTGTCGATAGAACGTGATCCTAAATTACCAGCTCCCTAAATGGAAAGATGCAGATAAAACTTCCACAACCAAAATGGTTTTCCACTTTGAATGTAGCGGTCAGATGCTCTATTTTTCATCTTCCATTGAAACACAGGCAGAAAAGTCATACAATGGTGGCTTGGCTGGACAATTTTATCCAGGATTGGCAGACATACTACTTAAATTTAAAAGCAGCAAAATTGATAAAAGCTAATCTCAGGCACCTTCGCGCCATCTTTCGGACAAACCTATTTACATGTTATTGAAACCAGAAAAGAAAAAACAATAAAAAAGGAACCAACCTTGCTCCACAATCAACCATCAACCGTATTGACAGAATGCGGTTCCAAGCAGGTGCCTTGCTATTCCACACGGAAAGAAATAGTAACCAACACAAGATATTGGACTGCAAAAGGAGGAGAAAAAGGTCCCACTTTCACAATGCTTGCATGTTTGGTTTACTTGTGAAAAACACAGTGATCCTAGCAATTAACCAGAGAAGCAAGATTCTGAGATTATTCTGCTTTCGAGGATCAGATAACTGGAGTCCGTAGGTCATCACCATTGTTGCAGTGCATTTGGTTTTGGACAGCCTTTACAGCTGCAACTCTCGCAGCATTGGCTGCTTTATTGGCAGCTGCCACAGTTTTATTAACCCTTTCCTCCACCCTTGTCACATCATATGCTTTTGCAGCAGCCCGCTGTGCTTCCTGCTTATAACAATATCCAGTAAGAAACCTCACAAGACAGATGAACTAATGAGAACAACATGTTTTAAGCAATTCTTTCAGAGTTCCAAGCCATAAAACAAGTAAAGTTATAATAGGTCAAAAGTTAAAAAACCACCTAGTATACTTGCTTATGGTTAATGACTTACTAGTAGTCATAGTAACCGAATTAACTATCCTTTTTTGTCCTAAAAAAGTGCCATCACATAACAAGATGCATTGCTATTTTTTCTTCCTAAACTTTTAAATCTGCTCCAAGTTATCCAGAATGCCATTGAGTGTACTTCAGCTATTCTAACTATGAATCTCTGCTATCTAACTTTAATCCGTGGCGTCAAACAGAAAACCTATAGGTCCTCATTTTGACTACCAAGATAGGTTGTAATCCTAATCATCTTGGGCTATCAAATGAGCTAGTCTTCCATTCATTTTCTGCTTCAGAGTCAATTATTAAGATTCCCTTTTTCTTTTTCTTTTTTTTTTTTTCATGTTGACTATAAGGCCAATCAGACTAACAACAACAATGTAGACAATGTACTTCTTAGTTGTTCTTGATTAATTCCAATTTCCTTCATGTGCAAAGCGTTTTACACATACATTTATGTTCCTTAAAAGTTCTGTTGGGCTCAATAATTTTTGGATATATAGCAAGATCGTCCATTCTTCCTTTCACAACGAACAGAATAAAATTACCTGGACAGCCTTAAGAACCTTGGAATGGTTGACAAAGTGGGAAGGTCCAGGATTCTGGTTTTGTGTGCTCCGAAAATCAAGAATCTCATTTTTCCAGTGACCACATTGCGTCTCACCATTTCTGAATGTATACATACCCAGCCCCTGCTTTTTTCCCTCATGCCATGACCCCTCGTATCGATGGCCATTCCCAAATTGGTAAACTCCAAAGCCATGCATCTTGTCTGCAAAGTATTCTCCAGCATATGTATCCCCATTCCTACATGGCAATAAATCCATCATTAAAATTAAAATTGACATGTAAGCAACGTGGTCACATTGCAGGACTAAAAAAGAATCATACTGACATATGATCTTCTCAAGCTACAATTGCTTGACTCCTGTTTAGGTTAAAAAATAATTGTACAATAACCTTACAGTTTACAGCTCAAGAATTCATACCACTCACTAGTTATGAATAAGAAAAAAATATTGCACCATAAACTTGAAAACATAAATGATGAATCTCCGGAAGTTAAGATGATACGGACTTTCTAAAGAATTTCGTCAATGAAAAACAATATAAGATAAGACAAAAGTGAATAGAGCAAAGCAGAAACTTAACAGCCGTCGTTCCAACGGATAATCAGGTGGAAACTGTAAACTTTGCAAAAGTATACATAAATCAATCTGAACCCCCGTAATTTGGCATTATAAGAAGAAAGCATGTTAACGTGCATGCTAACCGTGGAACTAAACCAGACATGAGTAAATACCAGTTTCTATATCTACAATAGCAGATCACATGATTCTGTAAGTAAACACCTCTGGAAAAAAAAAATATGCTTATACCTCAGTAAACCTTCAAAAACAGTACATCAAACAAAACGCAGAAATTCAACAATTATCCATAACAGTCTACCATGCAGAACTATAAAACAACATAAAAAGACATTTATCATCCACTATTAGTCTGATAACACATAAAAAGAATAGAAGTTCAATCAACTAAACCTGAAATGGTAATAACCAAGGCCATGCTTGACACCCCACTTGAACTCCCCGACATATCTACTTCCATCCTCACAAGTGTGAACTCCACACCCGTGACACTGCCCATTAGACCACTCTCCAGCATAAACGTCGCCAGTATAAAACCTATATAATCCAATTCCATGCCTCAAACCCTGCCTAAATTGACCCCTATATCTGCTCCCTCTAGCCCATGTCTCAACTCCATATCCATCATACTTTCCATCAATCCAATCACCCTCATACCTCCCTTTCTTGAAATAGTAATAAACCCCACTTCCAGAGCATTTTCCTTTATGAAATTCTCCTTCAAACACATCCCCATTACGGTAAACGTACACCCAAGCACCTGAATTTGGGTTTTGGGCCACTTTTGGCTTTGACCCAATTGACCAAACGACAGGTTTTAGAGGTTCTTTTACTGCTGAAGTGGGTAAAGAAACAAAATTATTGGGGAGCGAGCGAGCGAGCAGTGAACGAACAGAACGAAAACGGGGAAGAGCGAGATTGAGAGAGATTAACAAAATGGTCACCAAGAAAGCACTAACAAAAATGAAATTTATAACAAGAAAGCGACGAGGATAGGCGAAGAAAAAGCAAAGTGACGGAAGTGAAAATAGAATTAGAAATCGCAATTGAAATCTAAGCAAACAAACACGGTACACATTTTGAACCAGTTTTGGGGTAAAAGATTTAGTGGCAAGCGAAGAACACAAAAAAGAGTGTGAATAAGATTCCCGATTTAAACTCTTCCTTCGTTGATTGTTGATGGAAGAAAAAGTAGTGGAGTGAGAGATTGTTTGGTTCATTATAGGTCTTTTGTGTGGTGTTGACAGAATGGTTTCGCGGTTGAATTCCGTCCGAGCTTGCGGAATTTGGATATGAAGCTGGGTTTTGCTTTTACTGTTGTTTTGTGTTTGTTGTTCAGATAAATCGAAAGAGATGAAAGTATGAGAGCTTTTTTCTCTGATCCGTAGTTGTTGTTGTCGATGTTGTTCAGATTTGTTTTGATTCATTTACGAAAAGAAATGGAAAATCTTCATACAACTATCTTGACGAGTGTGTATGCTTTTATGATTGCGAGAGTATCTCTATATGTATGCGGGGTTCTGCTGTATTGGGCATCAGTTTCCGGTTTTGGTTTCCGTTTTAGGTTTTAGCAGAATGACTTAAAACAAGTTGGTCATGTACTCCCAGAAAGAACCCGGGTTTCCACGATATTTACTGAAATACCACCTTGTTTTTATCAAATTGTCAAAGAATACGGGGAGGTTTGCTGTCCAAATAATAATTTCGTCAGTGAAATATTTGTAATAGTTTGTGATTAAAAATAATAATACGATTCCTTTAGGGATTGTATTTAAAAGAAAATTAATAAAAAAAAATCATTGCAAATACATATTAAGGTAAGATTTATGTGTCCTATAAAAAAATAATTTTGGTAATAAACAAAAGTAAACCCGATTTAGCTTTTGAAAGGAAGAAAGGTTAAACAAACCTACATAAGAGTAGATGATTATACAAATTTCTTCCTCGCTTGAATAATTAATGGATGCTATTACAAAACTTTAAAGCAAAAGAAAAGAAAAAGAAGTCATTTTAAATGTTATATATATATATATAAACGATTTATTTTTTTGGAAAAATTTCTAACGACTCCAACGTGCTTTCTTTACTAGTCAACAAAGTGGAAGATGGTAACAACCTCTACCCACATAAACAATATAATTGATTTTTTTTTTTTTTTAATTGTGGATTTATTTATCCTATTATTTTAACAATTCTAATAAGATAAGCTAAATCTTATTTGTTTACCATGCAAAATACCAACAAAAAATTTTATTTGAAATTTTACTGTTTTTAAAATGTTTTAAAAATTTATAAAAATAAGTGTTTTAAAAATTAAAATTAAAAAAAAAAAAGTTACTTAACACCAATTTTTTGTGTGTATGTTAATATTTTACTTTTAAATTTTTTATCTTATAACACCATAGTATTAAATATAATTTTAATTTAGTTTGGCAGCTTGAATTTTTATTTTTTCTTACTATATAATGAAACTTAGATACCATTGTTTGGATAGTTGTCTTTAATTTAAAATTTTACTTAAGAGTAATAAATTAATATGATATTAAAACTACTAATAAAAAAGATTATCAATCTTTAATATTTAGATTCATATAACAGATAAAGATGTAAAATGAGCCTAAAAATTATAATAAGTGTAATAACAGCTACGTATAAGATTATTTAACAGTTAATATTCTGTTGGTAATTAAAATCTTTATGCACTGCGAAATACTTCACAAAAATCTTTAAGTGCTTTTAGCGGAAACCCACATGTCATCTGTCCTCAAAACTCATAAATTATAAGTTGCTTTCAGTTCTAACAATTGAAAGACATCATCTCACGTTTCTACATGGAGTTATGCAGATTCCAATGCCGTTTCCCTTTTAAAACTCTGTACTTTACCAAATCCTTTCGAAACCAGCTTGCTTTTCCATTAGAATGTTTTAAGGTTAATCATTATAATTTAAAGGTGTTATGTTTTTGATTATTTCAGAGATGGTGTATTTCTCTTAATGTCTCTGTATCCACCTCAACGTAACAACACTTGAGCCAATGCTTATTATCCAGTCAACAAATTATGAAAAGGTAGCCAACGATCTGATTATTAGCTGAGTGGGTGTTGTGTGGTAGTTAGTACCAGTCTATTCTGTACTGTATTCGACCAATAAATAAATATATTGCTTATAGTCTGAAATATTAAATTGTTTGTTGAGAAACATTTTACCATAAAGGGATAGGAGAGTAGGAGGGGATGAATGAAGGGTGACGACTCCCCATCAAAGAAAATGGAAATTGGTTTTGGTTTTGAATTGCCGTATTTGGTTCTTATCCAGCTCCTTTTCATGGCCTTAGATACTGACGCTGTCTTCATCATCTCTTCCTTCTCCTTTTGTCTCCTAATCACTTAATAGGACATCACATCTTGCTTCATCAATATGCATGTCTTATCAATTGGCTTAGTTAAATATTTTATAGAAAGAGAAAAGAGAAAAGAGAAAAAAAGAAAACAACAATCAACAAAGGTACACACTTTATTTAAAATGGATCTCAGCATCTTTATCTGTATGGGACTGTATATGGGAAAACCAATTCAATAAAATTTAGGCCCCTTCATTTTAAGGTGTTTGTAGTTTAATTAAATGATACCCACCTAGATTTTACTTCACTAGTTGTTTGTCTCAATTAGAATCGAATCGAAGCAAAGCGATTGACGGCTTGTAATTCATTTCATTGTCAACACCTCATATATGGTTTGTTGATAGGGAAAGTTTTGAAATTTAAAGAGGATGGGGATTAGGATTATAGCACCACGTCGAGTCTCGAATATAGCATAAACGACAACGTTTGATAACGAGTTTTACATAAATGAATTATGACATGTCTCATCCATGTCTACATCAACAAGGAGAAAACAGTTCATCATCATTCATGGACGCACGTATAAATAATGAAAGTTGAAGAAGAATTACAGGTGCTAAAATATGAAACTAATGGTTGAATCCAATTGCAGTCCCTCATTTTCAATTGTTTAATAAAAATCTTAGGATTTAAGATTTTTATAGTCGATTAGATGTCATCACGCCGGCACAGGTGGTTATCATTGAAAAAGATAATAATAAGAATATTAAAAAGTCAAAAGTAGATTGTGTATCGTAGCAAGAAAGCTAAACCTTACCTGAGAACCAAGTATCTAATTTAGCTACAAAGTTGGTATTTCATAATCACTTTATAACTTTCTGTCACACACTTTTGTCACTTTTTCAGGCGTCGAATGCTATGGATATGGATGCTACACTCTTAGGCCATATATACTGTGTGTGAGGAAGGAAGGGTGTTCCTGGGCCTCAGAATGAAAAGATAATCAAATTAAAGTATTATTAGTCTAGCCCCTTGGGGACACTCTTTATTCATTCTCAAATTTAAATTGTGACCCAATCATTACTCACGCTGGCAGAAAACGACCCAACAAGCGCATGTCTCGCGGTTGATCGCACATATCTTCCCAAGGGAAACTAGAAGAAATACAATCGCGTATTACGTTAACCCTACACTCGTATACACAGCAAGTGGAATCAAGCAGAGAAAAAACCTAACACTGTATATGAGCTTCTATTGAAAACAATGGATAATGAGAAACAGCACAATTGAATACTGAAAAGACAGATGGCTTTTATTGAAAGCCACCAGCCAATCAATACAATATCCGCTTGCACAAAATTTGAAAAGGTGTCTCCCTAAACAAACAACAAACTACAACGAAACACATCCAAATTTCCTGGGTGGTTGGTTGGGTGGTAAACAATTTTGGTTTACCTTTCTTTCTTATTGTACAGCACAAGCCTACAGAGTAGCACATGAATCATCACCAGAGAAGAAAGAAACCCAAATAAACTCAAACTATGCAACTAAAATAATACCAATACATTCCAATCATTAAGTGCAAGGCGGACTATGTGCTTGATCCGTGAGGTAACAGACACAAGATTCTAGAACTCCTCGTGGTATTTCCCATAGCATAAAGAGAAAAATCAAAGAAAACACATGGGAATTATAACACTTTACCAGAAAAGAACAAAGTTAAAAGATGCTTAGGCAACTAAAATTAGAAAACAAATAATTGCTTCATATGGTAGTGGATTTCCTTTATCGTACTATTTAAAACATATCAAAGGGAGCCTACATTGCCATAACAAGGAAGACTATTGATCGCTAAGTGAATTCTCAAAAACATACTTCCAAATTGAAGCTAAGTAGTACAATTTTCTAAAGACTCTCTCACCCAAAATAAACCTCCCTATTTTAGCATCATTACTTGTGGATCTTGAACCCAAATACTCTTGGGACATAGCTCTGTGCTGCCTTTTGTGGCTTGATATGTCCATATGTCATCAGGAACAGGTGAGGAAATGTCATTCCAAAATAGGCTCCGTCGATGTCTAAATAGAGTTAAACAAACTTAGGAAATATTTGCAAAAGCAATGTCCAGGGTACGTGGTGATAGACTTAAAAGATTAATTAGAGACCACATATCATGCATAACCTAAGTTGACAGAACAATAAATCACAATCCACATGCCAAAATCAAATTTATAATCCAATTTATACCTGACATGCAGTGTAATAAATTATTGTAGCCATTCCCTATATCATATGTATCTAGCAATACTCTGGTTTTATTACCCTAAAAGTTGAAAGGAAAAAAACAAACAATAAATATCACTAAAAAGACTACAAAGAAAATTTTAAAGGATACTACCTTGATATTTGGATCGAGGGTAGTAAATATCATCACATCTGGGACAGTATATTTTCACAGTGCTCGAACGTGGAATGTCTGACGGCCCAACTGGAAGGCAGGGTTGTCCACAGCAGTAGACTCTTGGGCATCTCCCAAAGTCATAGTTCTTGTACTTATCTAGCTGTTAAAAATCCATCAGTATTAATGCTGTCTACATATTTCAAGCCATGAATGCATCGGACTACCAAACAAATTGTCAAGAGAAAAATCTCACCATAGCAGCCATTCCTTTGCTAGTCAATATGTATCGGGCATGAATTAGACCATAAAGCATCTCTGCTGCTGATTCAACTAATTCATTTTGTTCCTCTGTAAACATATCACCTATAAATTCCAACGAATCAAAGATTGGTCAACCAACAAAATGGGAGAGAAAAAGCACAGTAAAATGATAAAGATACTTATACAATTAGTATGTCATGTCCTAAGAAGGGATGAGCATTATCAAGAAAATCTGACAGACAACAATACCATGAAATAATGAAATTTTCAGTTACTTTGTGCCCGTAGGAATTAATGTGAAGAACTACAATACAATTGTAGCATGGCCTTTATAATTTTATACAAATCATTTCAAAAAGAATATATAGAAATAAGCATTCAATGCATGTCAACATACAAGCTTACCATGAGACGACTCAACATCCAAAATCAAGTCAAGTGCATAATCATAATATGGAACTTGACTGCTTAGCCCACAGAGGTTAAAATCATCTTGTATATAATCATCATCCACTTCACAAAAGAATTCATTCCCTCGAAGATTGCAAAACCATGAGACCCAAGATGTGTCATCTCCTTCAGAACCACTGACATCTGACTCTTCACTGTCTGTTTCAGATTCTTCTACAGCCAAATGAGATACGTCAGCTAACTGACAAAAACAGTCTACTATATTTACAGGCAGGTAAAGTATAAAGGTAGGAAAAGAGAAGTTTCGCTTCCATTTTTTACTAAAAAAATTTATGCAGACTAGTTTTATTCTTTACCAATAAATTAACCAGTGCCAAAGCTTCATCACTGCAACCGGAGTCAGAGACATAAGATCTTGAATAAGTGCATTAAATACACAGATCATTTCAATTCATCGAAGAGTAAAAAAACACATCCATGTCATTATTTTGTTGATAGGAATATCCATTTGTCATTATTGTCCAAACAAAAAATGATAATAACATGCTCATGAACGGGAAATTGATATTGCAGTTATACAAAAGACTTTGATGCAGGCTCAAGGGAATGGCAGAATCACTGACATATATCACATTTGGCATGCATGCAGCATAAATACAATAAAATTAATAAAACTCTAGATTCTTTCCTTATAGCTCCATCCAAGAAAAAGTACTAAAAGAATTTCCACCTATAGATGTTGAAGATGTTTCATCATTACATTCTTATGCAATGTTGTCTCTATTGCTTCCAACTTATTGCAAGCTTTGAGAAAAAATTCCATCCTTAACAATATAGAAATGGTACAAAGAAAGAACCTTACCAAGAAGCATAGCAAACTCTCAAGAAGACCCAACTCTACAACATTCACATTCCTTCTTCTGAAGCTAAGTAATGTTAAGACTCTTTTTTGACTCAAAGTAAGTTTCCTAACAAGTTTGATGATATAGGTGGCTACTGTAAATCTCATCATCGTCCGTCAGTAACAAAGTGATAAAGGCCCATCTCAGCAATCCCCACACTGCAACTTTAAACATCACCTCTCTTAAACCATAATCACCGAACGGAACGAAAGAGTGGCGCCTTCTACAGTTGGATAACCAGGTTCTTGGATACATTCACTCACTTAATATTTGGTAGTCAAGTGATTTAATCAAACTGATAAATGTAAATATTCATAGTTGATGATTATATCGCTGATCCTTGAGGAAGTTGTAAAATAACGTAATCTTTGGAAATTGTTGTTTCTTAAATTAAACACACCAATATTGATATAAGCACTACCTTCATCGCTTACTGTTAATCAAAACATAAATCTTTCAAAATAACATAGAAAAAAGTTTCTCTTCCCTTTAAAATAATTTTCAATCAAGAAAAAGAAAAGATTTAAAATAACAAATACACCAAATCTACACATAAAGAAATATAAATTCTTTATAAATGTATAAATATTTATGTTCATCTGACTGCGGAAAAAATATAAGTTACGAATCTTACCATCAGAAGCGTTGTTTTTGTAGAGAGTAGCAGAGCGCGAGTCTCGCTGATGATCAGCTGGATGCTTCCCCATGAGAACCGACGACATATCCTTGCCGTTGATCGTCGTTCTCGAAGTAGACGGCGATGATCTCTCCAGCTGTTTATCTAATGCGTCGTTAATCCGCTTCCGATCAACTGGTCCCAAAACCGCTTCCGACTTGGACCCACCGATTGCTCGGTCTCTATACATCTCCCTATTCTTCTTTGCCGGTGAAGATATTTTTAATAAAACTTAGACGATTATCACCGACACATGGCTCAGGAAATGACTACACTAACTCTAGGTCTCACCAAGCTAGGGTTTTTGATGCACAGAAAAGAGTGTGTGGATTTATTATTAGAAAAAATGAAAATGATTTTGTGGCTTAGCCCATGCTCTCTCTGGCGAGATTTTATTTGAAGGAGAAACAGGGCGCAGAGAGAGAGAAAATGGGTTAGAATGGGAATAAATATTTTTTAAAGTTCCGGCGAGCAGGCCGATAAATCGGCGGGGACAGTTTGGTTTCTTTGCTTGAGGGGAGTTTCTACGGGGTTATTAAGATATTTATTTCGGGAGTATGTTGGGACACGTGCCGTATGATTAGATAATTTTGGTCCCGCTAGGAATGGGGTATCCGATGAGAATGTTCTGATGTCAAGACTTAATATACTTTTCCAATAAAAACCCATTTAAATTAAAAAATTTTTTTTCTTAAGGACATGGGTTTAGCAATATAACAAAAATAAGAATTGATAATGTTTAGGATATTCTTTTTCTTCTTCTTCTTCCAATTTGTGTCCGAAGACATTCCAATCGTGCTATTAATTAATTATAACCATTTAATTTAATTGGAGATTTTTTACAGCATGAAAAGAATGTCCAAACTTTGTATGAAGTCTTAACGGATACGTAACAATTCATCGATTTAAATAATATTTTAAAATTACGTTAGAACAAAAATTTTTTGGAGTTAATTGGGAGACTCTTGGATTTATAACACAACATTTTTTCTAATTGTATTCTTCGTATTACAAATTTTACATTTTATCTTAGTTTTTGCTCAAAATCTATAATTTTGTAAAAACCCACCTTTCCAATAATGAGATATTAATAATAGGATAGGGGCAATGCAAAATTTTGAAGCATAAAGAACTTGAGGACACGCCTAAGATCAGTTTGTTTTGTTTGAGAATGGCAATAAGAGTATAAAAGTGTCAAGACTTTTCGCTATGAGTGGGTATAGTGGTAAGTCTTGCTTAGAAAATGATTGTTTATTGGTCTTTCACAACAACGATAGACTATAATTCCTCGTATTATCTATTTTCTAGTTAATGAATTAAGGGGAATAAGAA
>JAWDEX010000016.1:6476542-6488313 GCA_035221805.1 Trichilia hirta
CAACAACCAAAAAAAGAAATATATATATATATATTGAAATTATAGTATTTTAAAAATATTTTTTAAAAAAATTAAAAAAATATTTATTAACACTAATTTTTTTTGTGAGATTAGTATATACATTAATATTTAATATTTAGAATTTTTATCTTATGACATCATAATATTAAATATAACCTTCATTTTAGTTTGGTAGCTTGAATTTTAATTTTTGCTTACTATATATAAATTTAAGTATAGGAATAGGATTACTCAACTTTCTTCTACAATTTTCAAATAAACCCACGTTCTATTGGTAATTAAAATCTTTATGCTAACCCGAAATACTTGACAAAAATCGTTTAAGTGTTTTTAGCAGAAACTCACGTAGACCAAATTCGTAAAATTATGATCTGTTTTCAGTTCAAACAATTCCTACGTTAATGTATGCACATTCCAATGCCGTTTCTTAAAGCTTTTTCCCTTTCATAACTCTTTAATTTACCAATCAGTTTTTAATTATTTTAGTGATAGAGTGTTTCTCTTAATGTCTCTGTATCCACCTACACATAACAAAAGTTGAGCCAATACTTATTATCCAGTCTATAAATTCATGAAAAGGAGTTAATTAAGTGGCCGATTAAGTTAATTATTATTACTTTTTATATGAAGATTAAATCCATAACATAGATCAGCTGACTGAGTGTTGTGTGGTACTTGGTACCTGTCTGTTCTATAATGTATTCGACCAATAAATAAATACCTATAAATATATTGCTTATAGTCTGGAATATTAAATTGTTTGTCAAGAAACATTTTAAGGATAGAAGGGAATGAATGAAGGGTGAAGACTCCACATCAAAGAAAATGGAAATTCGGTTTTGGTTTTGAGTTGCCTTACTTTACTTCTTTTGTTCTTATCCAGTTCCTTTTCATGGTCTTAACTACTTACACTTTCTTCATCATCTCTTCTTCTTCTTCCACCTCCTCCTTTTGTCTCCTCATCACTTAATAGGACATCACATCTTGCTTCGTCCATATCCATGTCTTATCAATTGGTATAGTTAGAATATTTTATAGAAAAAATAACCACCACCGAAAGTACATACTTTATTCAAAATGCATTTCAGCGTCTCATCTGTATTGGACCGTATATGGAAAAACCAATTCAATAAAATTTAGGTCATTTCATTTCAAGTTGTTTGCAGTTTAATTAAATGATATCCACTTGGATTTTACTTCACGAGTTGTTTGTATAAATTCGTATAGAATAGCTTGGAATTCATTTCGTTGTCAACAAGGATTAATTTTTATATATCACAAACTCATTTGATGTTGGTTGAGAGAGGGAAAGTTTTAAATTTCAACAAGAAGAATGGGATTGGGATTATATCACCACGTCGAGTCCCGAATATGGCATAAACGACAAGGTTTGATAATGAGTTTTATATAAACGAATTATGAAATGTCTAATGTATGTCTCCATCAACAAGGAGACAACGGATCATCATCATTCATGCATGTGAATCATATGAATAATTTCAGTTAGTTGAGGAAAAATTACGGGTGGCGCTAAAATGGATGAATCCAATCACAATTCCCATTTTGAGTTGTTTCATCAAAATCTTAAGATTTAAGATTTTTATAGAAGATTAGATGTGGTGCTTATTATTGGAAAGGATAATCAGAAGAAGACTATTTAAAAGCCAAAAGTAGATTGTGTACCTTAGAAAGAAAGCCAGGCCTTACCCGAAAACTAAGTATCCAGCTACAAAGTGGGAATTTCATAATTACTTTTAGTGATAATGCTTCCATACCTTTTACCACTTTGTCAGGGCACCTTTTTTAGTCAACAATAAAGAGAAATACTATAAACATGGATGACACGCTTTGGAGACATATGCAGTGCGATTGGGGAGGGATGGTCTCTTTCTGGTCCCCCACAAGCATGATGCTGTAAGATTTAGTAAAAGTGCTTTTAATCCAGCCCATTGGCTACACTCTTGATTTACTTTCTATTTCAATTGTGACCCAACATCATGCAGGCAGAAAACAACCCAACAAGCCCACATCTCCCGTAGTTGATCGTACATTTCTTTACAAGGAAAGCTAGAAGATATACGATCGAAAACTACTTAAACCATGCATTCAGAGGAGAGAGAGAGAGAGAGAGAGAGAGAGACCCGAACAATGGATACTGGCTTTTATTGAAGACACTGGATGACGGCAGCACAAGTGATTATTGAAAGTCACCAGCCAGCAAATAAAATAACCGCGCTGGCAAAATTGTGAAAGGTTGTCTCTCCAAACAAACAACAAACTACAACGAAACGCGTACAAATTTCGTGGTAGGGGAGAGAAACCAATTATTGTTTTGCCTTTATGTCTTATCATTCAGCAGAACAGAGTGCACATCACCAGATACGAAACCCGAAAAAACTCAAACCATGCAGCTGAAAATAATACCAATACATTCCACCTCATGCAGACTATGAGGTTGAAATGTGGAGTAATAAACATATGGCTCTAGAACTCCTCGTGGCATTTACCAGAGTGTAACGAAGGAACAACGAAAGAAAACATGTCGTGATTAACACTTGCTCTACCAGAAAAGAACAAAGTTACAAAGATGTTTAGGCAACTAAAATTTGAAAATAAATAATCGCTTCACATGGTAGTGAATTTCCTTTATCTTACTACTTAAAACATACAAAAGGGGGCCTACATTCCTTTAACAAGGGAGACCATCGATCACTAACTGAATTCTTGAAAGCATACTTCCAAATAGAAGCTAAGTAACCCAATTTTCTGAAGACTCTCACCCAGAACAAACCTTCCCATTTCAGCATCATGGCCTGTGGATCTTGAACCCAAATACTCTTGGTACATAGCTCTGCACTGCCTTTTGTGGCTTGAGATGTCCATAAGTCATCAGGAACAGGTGAGGAAATGTTGCTCCAAAATAGGCTCCGTCGATGTCTAAATAGAGTCAAAGAAACTTAGGAAATATTTGCAAAAGCATTGTCCAGGGGTACGTGGTGTTGGACTAAAAAGATTAATTAGACTCCACATATCATGCATAGTCTAAGTTGAAAGAACAATAACTCACATTACCCATGCCAAAATCAAATATATAAGCCAATTTATATCTGACATGTAGTGTAATAAAAACTATGTAACCATTCCCTATATCATATGTATCCAGCAATACTCTGGTTTTATAACCCCAAAAAGTTGAAAAAAATACTATTAAAAAGTAGAAAATTTTAAAGGATACTACCTTGATACTTGGATCGAGGGTAGTAAATATCATCACATCTGGGACAATATATTTTCACAGTGCTTGAACGAGGAATGTCTGACTGACCAACTGGAAGGCAGGGTTGTCCACAGCAGTAGACTCTCGGACATCTCCCAAAGTCGTAGTTCTTGTACTTATCTAGCTGTCAAAAATCCATCAGTATTAACACTACCCAGTGTCAATATATTTTGACCCACGAATGCATAGAACTACCAAACAAATTGTCAAGAGAAAAATCTCACCATAGCAGCCATTCCTTTGCTAGTCAATATGTACCGGGCATGAATTAGACCATAAAGCATCTCTGCTGCAGATTCAACTAATTCATTTTGTTCCTCTGTAAACATATCACCTATAAATTCCAACCAATCAAATATTCATTATTCAATAAATGGGAGAAAGAAAAGCACATTCAAATGACAAAGAAGGGATGAACATTTTCAAGAAAATCTGACAAAACAACACAACCAAAAATTGAAATTTTCAGTTACATTGTGTGAGGAGCTGCAACACTACTGTGGCATGGCCATTATAATATATACAAATCATTTCAATAAGAATATACATAGAAATAAACAAGCAATGCATGCTCACTATACAAGCTTACCATGAGACGACTCAACATCCAAAATCAAGTCAAGTGCATAATCATAATATGGAACTTGACTGCTTAGCCCACAGAGGTTAAAATCATCTTGTATATAATCATCATCCACTTCACAAAAGAATTCATTCCCTCGAAGATTGCAAAACCATGAGATCCAAGATGTGTCATCGCCATCAGCTCCACTGACATCAGACTCTTCACTGTCTGTTTCAGAGTCTTCTACAGCCAAATGAGACACATCAGCTAACTGTCAAGAACATTCTATTATATTTAGAGGCAGGTAAAGTATAAAGGTAGGAAAAGAGAAGGTTTGCTCTCATTTTTTCATTTAAAAAGGAAAAAAGAAAATTGAACCGTAGATCAGTTTTACTCTTTATAAACAAATTTAAACAGTGCCAAAGCTTCATCACACCGACAATCAGAGATATAAGATCTTGTAGAAGTGCATTAAGTACACAGATCATAAAATTTCAACGAATATTAAAAAACATACCCATACGTCATTATTTTGTTGATAGGAACATCCATTTGTTATTATTATCCAAACGAAGTATGAGCAATAGCATACTCATGAACAGGAAATTAGATATTGCAGTCATACAAAAAAATTTCAAGTAGCCTCAAGGGAATGACAAAATCACTACTATATAACACATTTGGCATGCATGCAGCACAAATAAAATAAAATAAATAAAACTCTAGGATCTTTCCTCATAGTGCCATCCAAGGACAAGTATTTAAGAATTTCCACCTTCAGATGTAGAAAATATTTCATCGTTACATTCTGATGGAATGTTGTCTCCCTTGCCTCTAAATTATTGCAAAATTGGGAAACCATTCCATCCTTAACCATATGGAAATGGTACAAAGAAAGAACCTTACCAAGAAGCCTAGAAAACTCCCAAGAAGACCCAACTCTACAACATTCACATTCCTTCTTCTCAAGCTAAGTAATGTTATATTCTTTTTTAACTCAAAGAAAGTTTCCTAACAAGCTCGATGATATTGGCTACTTTAAATCTCATTACCATCCGTCAGTAACAAACTGAAAAAGACCCATCTCAGCAATCCCTACACTGCAACTAAGCATCAACTCTCTTAAGCCATTATCATCGAATGGAACTAAATACCGGGGCCTTCTACAATTTGATAACCAGGTCCTTGAATACATTCACTCACTAACCATTTAGTAGACAAAATCGATTTAATCAAACTGATCATTTCAAATATTCAAAGTTGATGATTATATCGGCCATCCTCAACAACGTGTAAAAAGCAAATTTGCACTCTTTGGAAATTGTTGTTTCTTAAATTAAACATACCAATATTGATATAAACGCTAACTTCATCATTTAATGCAACACAAAACACAAAATCTTTCAAAAGAACACAGAAAATTTTTTCTTTTTTCAAATAATTTTCAATCAAGAAAAATTATTTAAAATAAAAAATAAACCAAATCTACAAATAAAGAGATACATAAATGTATAAATATTTATACATTTATAAATATTTATGTTCATCCGATTGCGAGAGAGATATACGTCTACGAATTTTACCATCAGAAGCGTGGTTTTTGGACAGAGGAGCAAAGCGAGAGTCTCGCTGATGATCAGCTGGATGCTTCCCCATGAGAACCGACGACATATCCTTACTGTTGATCGTCGTTCTCGAAGTGGACGGCGAAGATCTCTCCAGCTTTTTGTCTAATGCGTCGTTAATCCGCTTCAGATCGACTGATCCCAAAACCGCTTCCGACTTGGACCCACCGACCGCTCGGTCTCTATACATCCCCCTTTTCTCCTTCGCCGATGAAGATTTTTTAATAATACTCGTACGATTATCACCGACACATAGCGAGTGAAATGACTACACTAACCCTAGGTCTCACCCCGCTTGGGTTTTTGATGCAAAGCAACTGTGTGGGTGTGTATTTTATTAAGAAAAGCCTCGGGGGCTTTAGCCCGTGCTGTGTCTGGCGTGATTTATTGGAGGGAGAAACAAAAAAGGGGGCAGAGAGAGAAACAAAGGGGCTAGAATGGGAATAAAAAATTTTTAAAGTTCCGGCGAGGAGGCCGATAAATCGGCGGGACAGCTTGGTTTCTTTGCTTTAATAGTTGAGGGTAGTTTGTATGCGGTTACTAAGATATTTATTGGGGGGAACGTTGGGACACGTGGTGTATGACTAGTGAATTGTGGTCCCACTCGGAATGGGGTAGCCAATGGGGATGTTTTGATGTCAAGATGTAATATATCTTTTTTTTTTCTTTTTTCTTTTTTTTTTAATAAAAACCAATTTAAATTTTGAAAATGAAATTTTAATTGCATGGTTTTAGCTATAAGACAACTAAGATTTGATAGTGTTTAGGATATTCTTCTTCCAATTTGTATCAGAAACATAGCTATCATGCCATTAGTTATGCCCATTTAACTGAAGATTTTTTATAGCATGAAAAGAATGTCAAAGCTTTAGATGAAGTTTTAAGAGGGCCATAATTAACAACCCATCGGTCTAAATCATAGTTTAAAATCGTGTATACTTCAGAGTTGGAACAAAAATTTTTGGAGATTGGTTGGGATACCATATGATTGTGTAACATAAAACGTAACAATTTTTAAATTGTATTCTTCATATTACAAATTTTACATTTTACTTTGTTTTTTTGCAAAAAATCTATAATTTTGTATAAACCCACTTTCCCAGTGATGAGATATTAATAATACAAAAGGGGCAATGCAAAATTTTAAAGCATAAAGAACTTAAGCACAGATGCTTCATATCAGTTTGCTTTCTGGAGAATGGTAATAAGAATAAAGTGTCACACTTATCTGGATGTGAGCGAGTTGATTGGTCATTCTACTATTTATTTCTAGATAGGGAGCTAAGGGAATAAGAACGATATGCAAAAGACAGCATGCAATCTGCGAAAACATATCGGTCGAGCCATCAAATCTGTTATTCCGTCGAGACACACAAATTAACTTATCATTTGCCTATTTTTTTAGCCTTCACATCCTTTCCAAAACTCAATTACCAAGTGACCACCACTGTCAAATTAACCCGTACAAACGTTACAATTCGGACAGTTACCCGATTATCTCATCTTACGAAAGCAACAGCTTTCTAAATCGCTTGCCAACGCTGTCCAAGACACGGCTCTCTTGATGAAAAAACCGTATGCACCTATGTCAACTACCATTTAGATTACACATTTTATGATAAACAAATATCAAATGGCCTTGTCGGCTTCCCATTGTAGTAAGCCAGACGATTCATCCAAAGCACCGCGGAGATATTGCAAAATATCACTAAATTCCCAAATATGGCCTTCTCATTCAATCTTTATTTTGATTCATTCTATCCTCTACCTTAATAATTTCTAAGAGCATTCTCCAAATTCATATCTAATTCGACTAAATTTATGCTTAATTTCTAAGAGTTTCTAAACCAAATAAACTCTAATTTTCTAACTTCTATAAAAGTGCAAATCAGACTTAAAACTAGTTAGAAAACTTATCAAAAAGTCATTTCTAGTTTTAAAAGACTAAATCTATGCTCGATTGTTACTGAAATTCCAAAGCCTTAAGTTTGCCCAAAACTCTAACTTTAAGTCTCCTCTACTCTAGCCTAAAATGTGCATAATTGATTAGCGTATCAAGTTTAAAGGGATGAATATAAGCTATATACAACAAGAATTTGAAGAAATTAAAAGAAATGAGAGAAAGAAGTGATGGAACTGTATGTGAAAGAGAAGAAGAAGGAGAAAATGGTTAAGAATGAAAGAAAATAGGGAGAAAATAAATGAATTAGAACAGTTTAAGGGTTTATATAATAAATAATAAAATTACTATTTTACCTCTGAGTTTATAATTAAAAAATTTTTGAAAAAAAAGGCACTTTTAGTCATTTTATTGTTAATTCAGTCAAACGAGTCTCTTGATTTGTTCGAAAGAATTCCCCCTTTCGGTCGAACAAATACCTTGATTTGTTCGAACGAAATTTTTTTGGTGTTCAAGAATTTTTCTCCTATCAATTCGATCAAATAAATTCTTCCTTATACACACTTTAAATGAACGATCTTTTTTATTCGTTCAAAAAAATCCTTCGATTCGTTCTAACAAATTTTGTTTGTATGTTCGATTAAATAAACTTCTCATTTCATTGAACAAATAACTCTGAATTAGCAAATACCATTTGTGTCTATCTAAAAATAAAACTAACTTTTAATTTCGTTGAGGTTTATATATTCCTAACTTTTAAAACACCACCTTACTCAACCATATTCTAAGATCAACAACTTATTCTCAATACTGTGTTAATAGTCTCCCATTTAAACTCAAGTATAACCTCAATTACCCTGTAAATTGATCTTATTAACCTCAAGTTATACGACCAAAATTTATAAATGTTCTTTTTTCACAATCAATCTTCCTATAACAAAATTTTTCTTTCAAAAGTTTTATACTCAAATTTTAATATCACACAACCTATACACATATTCTATCATACTTCCACTTATACTAAAATTACAAAAATACCCTAGATGTCAAAATTATCAAGATACTCCTAGTTCAAGAAAACTAATCTTAGACTATTTTTTATTCTAGTTCAGCCCAACCTTACTTCAGTATTTTATCCATAATTTTTTTATAAAAATTTTAGATTCACTTGATATAAGTTTCATAGAAAGCTAACTTAATGGGCTAAAACTTTTATATTTAGACGAACCATCAGTTTGGACTTTAAATTATACTTTTGAAGCCATTTTATAAGCTCGTCATAAATTTATTTACTATTTTAGTTGAGCTCAACCTTATTTTAGTATTTTATCTATAACTTGTGATAAAAATTTTGTATTAACCAGATACAAGTGATAAATTAAAGCTAAGAAAATCATCTATAAGTTTGATATTTATTACCAAGGTTGAATCATTGATCTTTAAGGTCATTCATAATATTTTTGTGACAGTTTAAATTATTAAACTTCATTTGTCAAAATTTTCATCCAAATTTATCAATAATTTCAACTAACAACTTTGACATTTGGCTCTTATATTTGTGTATAAATACTATGCTATTTTGCTCATTAAGGATCAAGTTAAAAGTTAGAGAAAGTTTAAGAGAAGTGTAAAAAATTGTAAGAGAAAAGAAAAAAACTTTGAAAAAAAGAAAGCAAGAAGGAAAAAAAAAGAAAGGAAACAGGAAAGAAAAAGTAGAAAAAAATAAGGTCAGAATTTTTTTCTCGTATCTCTTTAATTATGTAATCTTCTTTTAATAATAATATGCTTATGTTGTTAAATTTCTTCCTTCTTTCTATTTCTTTTATCTTAATAATATGTTTTATTTCTTTCTTTATTTTTATTTATTTAGTATATTATTTAAGTGGAACGTCATTGTCCTTATTTCTTCTTTAATTTATATAGAAATTTTATCTCCATAAGTCAATTATTTTTATATATTTTAAATTTAGCACTATTTTAGGGTGTTTATATCCTTATTTTTTTATTTTTTAATTTATATGAAAAATTTTATCTCAATAAGTTATTTATTTTTATATAATTTAAATTCAGCACTATAGTAAAGTATTAATGTCCCTATATCTTCTTTAATTATTCTAGAGAGTTTTATCTCTATAAGTCATTTATTTTTATGCAATTTAAATTTGATACTATAGTGGGATATTTATATCTCTATTTGTTCTTTAATTTATGTAGAGAATTTTATCTTCATAAATTATTTATTTTATGCAATTTAAATTTAGCACTATAGTAGAGTGTTTATGTTTTTATTTCTTTTTTAATTCATGTTAAAAATTTTATCTTCATAAGTTATTTAGCTTTATGAAATTTAAATTTAGTATTATAGTAGGGTATTTATATCTCTATTTGTTCTTTAATTCAAATAGAGAATTTTATCTCCATAAATTATTTATTTTATGCCATTTAAATTTAGTACTATAGTAAGGTGTTTATGTTTCTATTTCTTCTTTAATTCATGTTGAAATTTTTATCTCTATAAGTTATTTAATTTTATGTAATTTGAATTTAATATTATAGTGGGGTGTGCATATCCCTACTTGTTCTTTAATTTATATAAAGAATTTTATCTTCATTAATTATTTATTTTTATACAATTTAATTTCAACACTATAACAGGATATCTTACCCTTATTTATTTTTTATATTATTTTATCTTTATTTATAATATTTAAATTTAAATCTTGTAAATTTTTAGTACTTATTTTATTTTTATTTAAATTATTCATATTATCTAATATTGTGTTTGATTAGTTGTTTTATTTATTTATTGATAACATTTTATATTGTTAATAAGTTGTTTTATTTATTTATTGATAACATTTTATATTGTTAATAAAGACTAAAATAATTAATCAAGTCGACAGAATATTTTTAATATTCTTTCTCCTCTTAGTTAAAAACTTTTATTAATAAAAAAAATTAAGACAGTAAAATATTTTTAATATTCTAAAATATTTACTTAAAATATATTATATATATCATATATTCTTAAGTTCATTAATTATAAACTCAATTAAAATTTATTAAATAATATTTATGATCATAAAAGTATAAGAGTTAAATATAAAATCAATAAATATAATTATCAGTTTGCATGAATGTACCTGGATCGTTGTTGTTGTGGACTAACTTTGGAGAATAAGTGAAAGACAGTACAATAAAATGAAAAAAATAATAATAATACAAAAAAGTTTTAAGGAGAGATAAAAAGGTGAGAAAATATATTTTTTTATAATTATAAAAATGTAAAATGTAAAATTAGTAATTATACCAATTATCACTCCCCCTAAATATTGAATTTTGTAATTAAAGGATCACTTACATCAATTATATAATTAACTGTATAATTATATGATTGGATAAATACATAAAAACTTACACTCAATTACACAATATTGAAACAAACATATCCTTATAAATCACTATACCCTTAATGTGAAAATATTTAAAAACCTTTCTATGAATAATTTAAAGACACCTTTTTACATAAAAGAAATACAAATTTAATCACCTCACCATGCTTTGCTTTAATACGTTCTATGATGAAACAAACTCTAAGATATGGTTTGTAAATTTTAGGTCGTATTATATTTTTTTCACGTAACAAAAAAGAAATAATTTTGCTTGTTTGTTTTTTCCTCAACGCATGCAGCTCGATGTCAAGAAAGCCTGAAGTTGGCCCAACTTCTGAATGTGGATTTCAAAGCCCACGGACAATTAAAGCCGACTTTCGAAATTTCCAATGACTTTAATTGCCAGCATTACCACGCAAAGATTCAAAGATCTAATTAGGCTTATAGTCTCATGAGTAAACGAAGACAAAAACCAAACAACTAAACCGAAATCCTCTTTTTTACTTCCCCTCCGAATTTATGCTTTCAAGTTTCGTCTCATCCGTTCCACATAAATAAAACAGAGACTTAAAGGTCAGTCTAAAGAAAAAATGTTGAAATGCTTAACTCATATATTTTTTAATCCTTTTTATTTTAACAGTCTATAAAAAAATAGTTAGGGTTTAATTAGTAAATATGAAAAGTACTTATATATTGATTTAAATGTTAAATCAATTGTTTGGATGTAATTTTTTTTAAAAGAGATTTTGTACAATTGAAATACCAAAATAGAGTAGTTTTAAATTAAGTATTATATAAAATAAAATATAAATATAATGAAATGAAATGAAAATATTTATTTATGGTGATATTTATGTATTAATGGTACTTTTATATTTAATATTTTAATAAAAATAATATTTATTCATAATACCTTTATTTTATAAATATTTTTAAAAATAATAATTACTTGTTATCATGTGTGTAATAAAATAAATAAATTTCTTATAAA
>JAWDEX010000016.1:6506196-6523116 GCA_035221805.1 Trichilia hirta
ATCATCTTCCTTCTAGTGTGTGAATACCATTGGAGGCTTAGGGGAGACTTTAAGCTTGGTGGAGAAGCAAGTTAATGTAAGTATTCCATTAAACCCTAAGTAATAGCATGCTAAATTGTTTAGTGTATTAATTTTCATAAAACTAAAACAAATGATCTTTTAGATTTTACATGAAAATAATCCTTCAACCATAACTAAACAAAAACATGAACTAGGCAAACAAAAATCATCAAGATAAATTGACAGAGAATGACTCCAAGAATTCTTCAATGGTTCATGATTACCAGAAATTTCAAGAAAAATTCAAGGTCATAATGATGCATAAGATAGTAGAATAAAACTCTTTAAATACCCTGTTAGCAGTCCAAGGATGAGAGTTGCATTCACCCTCAGGTGGCAAAATTATAGATATCTTTCTTCTTCCAACAGACAAAAAATGTCATATCGACAAGTAAATGAAATTTGTACATATACATGGGGTGATGTCGAACGCTGAGTGATAGAAAAATTAGCTACAAGTAAAAATCTGACTATACCATAAATTTATTCTTATCCTTTTAAGAATTCGTCCATCATCTGGACTGAAATCAAAGGTTTTACCTAAACACAAATACTGTATATACATATACACAAAAATTCCATAGTCACCTGATCCTATATGCTAGTGGGGTATACCATCTATCAGTCACTCAAATGTAAATAGTATGATATCATCAAATAAATTTGCATCTCATAATAAATAACAAAGTAGAACGCATAGTGGCTATATCGTTGTCCTTATTTTATTGTCTGAGTGAGAGTTTGAAGAACAGTCATCAATGATGATATGTTGATGACCGAAATGAATGGCGCAAGCAACCCAGTGATGCTTATGTACATTCTAAACGTCACATATGGACCATAGTTTGAATTGTCCACCCTTCTGTCCACTAACCCACTTTTGTACATCGGTGTTTGAGTAAAATGTAACCCTCTTTCAGCTCTCCAAATAAATACCTACCTCAAATAGTTTGAAGTAACATCTGCATAATACAAAAATTTAACAATCAGAATAAATAATTAATACATAACATAGCTTAGATATCTCAAAAAAATTCACGCAGAATATAGTAGAGGTAGCAGTCTAAATTTAAGGCATTGTCATACCAAACACCATCTTTTGTCATACTAAAATGTCAATATATGCATCAATGTACTATTGAGAGAAAAAAAAATAAAGGATCAAAACAAAATATATTATTGCAGTTACATTAAACACTGTTGATAAATATACAAGTTAAGTATTTAGTTACTTACTGTGTCTTTCAACCATGACTCCCTTTTACATATAATAGAAATCTACTTAGGGGTTAGTCTTGCAACCTAGCTTTCAATATAATTTTCTTTCCCTCTCATCCATGTATAAAATTGCTTTAATAAGTCATCTAGGATAGGATCTATAGAGAAAATATCATAATCGATAATTTGTCTAGTCAGACACTTTCCCTTTTTTAAAGGGTTTTCATACAGTATTCGTGCATGCTTGCTTTGCTGGTATTTATGGCCAAATTGACTCACATTATCTACCATAGAAAGGTCAAACATTAGTTAACCCTCAATCCCCGTATCTTTGATAACTGTTTCCTCGGGATCAATCTCATCCTCGCCCGTATCTTTATTGTCCTATGAAAGAACATAATAATTAATACAAGATAAAATATGGCATCAGTTCTTTAGACAAAAATTCACTGTCATAATAACTACATCGTGCACGCTATAACTTTTATAACTAATTACCATCAACGTATATAATAAAAGTCAATAACCATTAATACAACTCCATCATAAGTCAATAACCATTAAGTAAACAGAATATATTAGTAAAACATATACATACCTTCACATTCATGGTATTATTAAATGCATCCACTATTGTGCCTCATGAACGAAATAGTCAAAAGAATCCTCTATTCGTTATATGCGATCCTCCTATCTTTATGCACGCTCATCATATAGATAAACAAAATCTTCATACTGTCGAGCAAACTCTTTAAAATTCTTTCTCAAAGCATTAATTTTCTTTAACATATCTCTATGATAATTAGGCATGGATATGCTACTTGGCATCTAATGTGTATGGGGAATAGAATCTAGCAATAGAACATTATCTGCATAATCACTTGGAATCTAAGCTAATTGGGGCACATAATCTCGTTCTGGAACATCATGTGCTCAAACACTCAGGATCTAAGGTGAATAAGGTGCAGGCTCATGAGGTTGATTACCAAACACTATACTAATCAAATTTTAAATTGAAAGACACACAAAATCTTACGCAGATCATTATATGCCATAGAACTCAACATATTAGGTGAATGACGCACAGCATCTCAGGTAGAAGTATCATGAAGCATAGTCATCTCTTATTCATACTCTTTATGATACTCTCTGTATTGCAATGGTTGACAATGGCGTGTAGTCTAAAAGAACAATACAATTTAATTAACATGAGACTTTTTTTATTAACATATGATAGTAGATATACTTTTAAAACTCAAGATATACCTTTTACAGTCTCCTACTAGTTAGTGGAGCTCCCGACATATCAAGTGTATCATGAGGGGTGTGGTGAACAGTTGGTATTTCACAACTAAACTTGGCTAATGGTTGACCAATCATGTTCACCAAATGGGTAAAATATAGTTGTCGATGCTCTTCCATTGTTTTCTCAATAGATTGATGTACTTCAAGTGCCTGTGAAAAAAAATATAATTATATAATATTCCTAACAGAATCCATATAACAATATCATAATGAGAGTATAAAGATATTATCGATCGTAGGCTAAAAAGATCATTAATAATATCTGCTAATTGAGATTCTTCAACGACTGCCATTAAAGCATATGCGATAGACTGTTATTCGTTCTTCTACAAAAAAAAAAAAAAAAATCCACCCATTGAAGGAACGATCTCATAAATCCAAATTTGCAAAATATTATACATATAATGGTAATTATGAATAATGTAGTAGTACAAGAAAGCAAATAAAAAGCAAATATCTTTGTTAAATTGTTTTAAGCATTTTTTTTTATACCTGAAATGTAATGAAAATCCTTCTAGATTATACGAAACTGGTCTTTTTGTAGTCCTAGTAACTTTCTTTATTGACTTATTGCATAATGGTAGCAACATGTACGTCCAAGAAATAGATTCCCACAAATATCAGTTAAACTCCTTCAAATTATTAATAATCTATAATAGTCATATGCTTGATTGATATCTACAATCCCTTCTCAAAATTGTACATTCCAATAACAAATATAATAACAGCTTAACCGCATCTATGTCATCTATCATACTAAAGTCCAGCTCAATGTAAATATTCTTAATCATTTGTAATGTAATCAAAGGTCTTTTACTAAAATACAAGTCTCTGAACCAGTCAATCTATGATTTAATTGTTAGATATGGCCAAATTTGAATCTTATAATGAGTGCAAAGTCCATCCAACTAATTTTAGTAAGAGTATCTCCAACTATAAACTATATTATCTCCTCTAAATCAAAGCTAGTTTTTACCTCGTGTATAAGTACAGGATGTGTTAGGCTTTTAAAAAATGAGAGGTCTGGCTTTATATCAAAAAAATATCCCAGGCATGTCTAACTGAACAATGTCTGTTACTGATGTATTAACTTTTCTCGAATCAATTTAACAATACGTAAGCATAACAAAGATGTCACACTATCCTCAAAGTACTCTTTCTCTTTTCTCTTTAACGTAAACATTGCTACCTGTATAAAAAATATTGTTAAATCTTGTTAAATATCTATATTCATTAATTTATGATTATAATATATATCTTAATTAGTATTATTACATGTGCCATAACATACAAATTCATATTACAAATTATTTTACAAATAGAATTATAATAAATATAACAAAAAATTGAGTAAACCTATCACTTTATTCGACACAATTCTATAAAATGAAATCACTCACGTGCACAATCAAATAATTTCTATTTAAATAATTTTGATTACTTCTCTATATTTTAAAAATATTATTACATATTTTTTTATTAAATACTCTAATATTATTAAACATTGTACATATAATTTATACAACTATTTATATAGTATCTATTATAACATTGCTCATTAAATAATCTAATATTATTAAATATTGTACATATAATTTATACTATTATTTATATAGTATCTATTATAACATTGCGTAAATAAATTCTTAATAATATTATTATTATTAAATTCTTTTTTCATTCACACTGTTTTTAATAATAATATTGTAACAAATATTTTTTAAATAACTTATTTTTTTATGTATTTACTTTTTAATAACAATTTTTTCTCTTTTATATTAAATAGTCTATAGTTAGTACAAATAATGTCATCTGATAATGTTGTTTATTTAAAAAAAAATTAATTAAATTATTATAAGCATATGTAAATAATTTAATTAAAATAACCAAATATCATTTATAACATTAGTTAAATATTTTGTCATAATTAAATAAATTAACAGAGATTATACAATTTATTTAATTACATATAGTATAAAAAAAATTATCAATTACCCCTAGTTAATAATTTTTTATTATAAATTTTAATTAAATGATTATCTATATTTTCATATTCTTTTAAATTTAAATAGTATTGAAGAAACTTGAGAATTTATTTATTCATCATTTTAATTTTTGTTTAAATTTTTATATTTTTTAAAATTTCTTTTTTAATATTTTAATTTTTTATTAAAATAAGTTAAATAAATAGGAACAATTATATAATTTTAAATTCAAATAATTATAAACTTTTGAATCACTTCCGAGAGAAAAAAATCCTCGGAAGTGTTCAAACTTCCGAGGATTCACGTTCCTTTGAAAGTGTGGGGCACTTTCAAGAGGAAATAATTTTGAAAAATATCGATACTTTTAAAGAATTTTTTACATTCTAGAAAGTGCCTCTACTCAAAAGAGAAAATACTTTCTGAGTGTTTTTTTTTTTAAAGTGTGCTAGCAAACTCTCAAGAGAAAGCCACAAATTCCTTCAAAAAAAAATCACGCATTTCACTATTTCTAAATCCTGAGTTTAATTCATCAATTTCAAATATATCTAAATTTTTTGCACACATCAATTTAACACAACATTATCATACATCATTGTTCCTCAAAATGATAATCAAAACTTTTCAAAAATCCTAAACCATTCGTCCTCGCAAACATCATTCAATTTATTTATAATTATTAATAATAATTTACATTTAAAAATAATGTATTAACAATAATAAATTTATTTAATAAAATAAAAAACATACTTTAATTTGGTGGCCGAATTTTTGCTCGACGGTGATTTCTGTCGAGGCAATAATCGACGTTGGTAAAAATTCTAAATGGTAAAGTTTTTCTAAGATTTTCAAAGATAAATTTTCTTTTCTACATTTAGGTTATTTTAATCAGTATAATTTTTATACGAAAATAATTTTATCTAACAAACAGTAATACAAATTAATTTTAATTGAAACTTTAAACAGGAAATATTTTTGAATTTAAATTTTAAACAATAATTATTTTTGTTTAAACTCGTCTTAGATTGTAGCGACTTTTTTGGATCAACAGCAACACCTTTGGAAATTATATACCCCAAATATTTCACTTTCCTTCGAGCAGAGCTACATTTTTCTGTTTTTTGACGAGTAACTAATGAGTTCTCGAACCATTGAGAGTGAGCTCAATATGCTTTGAGTGCTCCTCCCAAGTTTTGTTATAAATCAATGTATCTTCTAAGAAAACCAAAATGAACTTTCGAAGGTAAGGTTTGAATACCTCATTCTTTAATGACTGAAAAGTGAAAGGAGTTTTCGTACGGCCAAATGGCATCACCGTAAAACTCATAATGGCCACGATGAGTTTAGAATGCAGTTAGTGGGATATCTGGGAAACACATACTTATCTGATGGTATCCCACTCGCAAATCCAGCTTAATAAGGAACTCAGCATCGTTCAACTCATCCAATAATTCGTCAATGAGAGGTATGAGGAATTTGTCTTCGATGGTGACCCAATGTAGTGCTCGCTGGTCAACACAAAACCTCCGAGAGTCATCATGCTTCTTAACCAGCAACACAGAAGACGAATATGGGCTTTGACGGCCAGATGACACCATAATTTAATATTTTTGTCACCAATTTCTCTATCTCATATTTCTGATAGTGGGGATACCTGTATGGCCTAACACACACTGGCTCACATCCTTGTTTACGAACAATTTTGCGATCATGTGTTTGGGGTAGAGTCAACCCTTGAGGTTCTTTAAAAATGCCTTGATAAGACTGTAAGAGGCTTCAGTTCCGGGTTAGACAAGCTAAATCGAAAATAAAAGATACAACCACCTGAAAGCAGCCGGGTAAGAGTCTATTTATAGGAGGATTTTTTCTCTTTCTTTGTTTTTTTTTTCAAATTTCCCTAGACATCTCGAACTCATCCATAAGTTTATTAGCTGGAGTTGCCAAGTCTGTGAGCGTGATCATTTTCCTTCCATCTCAAATTGCATAGATAACTGAGAGAAATCTCATTGAATAGGACCAAATGTTCTCAACCATTGGGCCCTCAATACAGCATCACAACCCACTAACGAAATTAGAGAGAAATCAACAGTAATCAACTTCCGTTGAGCCATCATACGTGCCCCATTGCGGCGGGCCATACTAGGAATTTTCTCACCGTTGACCACAGAAACTTCAAACTTTTCCCTTGTGTTAGACGTGATCCCCAGTCCTTTTGCAACCTAGTTGTCTAACGAGTATTATGTACTCACAGAATCCAACATGTAGACTTTGCGTGAAATCCTCCCATGCAATATGCAATATCTCGTTCGTGATGAGTTAAAACCATAGTTGAGCATCATGCTCAAGATTAAACGAAGCCAATGGTACCCTTTCCTCCTCGGGTGTTTTATGAAATTAGAAAAATTGCTCATTTCTACAAATCCATTCCGTTGGGTCTGTTAATCCTTTATATCAAGGAAAATCAAGTTTCACAAATTTTGGCATGTAGGCGTTATTAGAAGAGCCTTCTCGATCATTCCATGTATAATTGTTCCTTCGCGCTTCATTATTTTGACTTTGGCCAAGAGAGCTTTCACCACTATCATGACTTTTATTTGAGGTGATGACATCCAATCTTGCAGTCATCGAGGCAAACAACTGTTGCATCTCCTTAAAAATTTTCTTGTACCCGGCGGATAAAGTTGAGACTTCAGTCTCCAATCTTTCCACGCGTCGCGCCTTGATGCTTGGCCCTAACACCAAGTTATTATGTGTTTATTTATAAGATCTGATGATTCGACGATTGAGAAAAGAATGGTCTCTTTTGGAGCAATAACTCTTATGCTTCCCAATTTTGATTAAGGAAAAATAAGAAAATTTAATAGACAAGAAGGGAAAAGACAGGTTTGCTTCGAAGGAAACCTGGGCTCCAAATCAAACTCAAGAAGGTTGAAATATAATGCAAATTGTTTACTTTATTCATCGTTCTACTAGACAATTTATAGGATTAATTCAACCACTCTTTCTATAATTTACCAATTTATAACTTATAAACAAATAAATAAATAATTAATCATATATTAACTGATTAAAAAAAAAAAAACACTAACTAAAAATTTACTCAACATACATTAACTAAAGATTTATCTAAAGCGGAGTGACAGCTGTTCTCGATACATTATAGAATCTGAAAGGGAATGACAAGGATTTGGGTGATGAAGTCATATTCGACGTCAATTAATTATCTTTCAAATCTTTTGATCCTACTGGATATTTTATTTTAATAAAAAAATCACATATTTGCTTTTCTATTTTCTTGCTTACAGTCCATACTGTTGTGACTTCTAAATTTTCAAATAAAAATAAATTCGAATAAATAATGTTTTAAGCAAGTTCTTTTTAATTCTGTGATAATGGGATCGTGCTGTGGGTAAAATTATGATTTATGATAGAAATTTTTTTTTTTTTTTTTCATATTAGACACACGAAGGTACAATTTTAGCATCTAACTCTTCTCTCTTCATATGCTATCTTATTTAAACAATGCGATTTATTATTAGAGTTTTGTTTAATGGTTTAAAACTTTCAATCTTATGAGCGTAGGATAAAAAACAAGAAATACTTCAACTGAATTTTAGTTTCCCATCAAAATAAAGTCATTTAATTTTCTTCTTTTGAGGGATTTATTGAGAAGAAAGTGTGCAAGGTTATTTACGAAATTAATGTGAATGCTATAACTAAAAATGTAATTTTAAATGAATATATTCCAAAAAAAGGGGTTTATAAGAAAAATTAACAGGAGGCAGTAATAGAGTAAACCTGAATGAACTTACGAAACGGTAAGCACAAAGTTGTATTAAAATGCTCTCGCACAAAGTTGTATTAAAATGCTCTCAAGAGCAGTTAATATTGTGTCCATAATCAATTAAATGACGTGAATAACCGAAACCAATGAATCCAATTTTCCCTTCCCATTTCCCAGCAATATGCACATATAACGAACATTCAAAGTTCCAACATAAATTCATAGGATCAGCAGCGGCTCGTCATGATCACCACATTCAAATTAATGCAGACAAAAAAATCAACTCACTTTCAATATACAAGCATGTGAGAATGAGACTAATTAAAACTCAGCCATACCCACACATCAACTAGCTGTAATTTTTTTTCTCCATTAGTTTAATAATTTTAAGAATCAAAAGTAAGTTCACACCAGTGCGCGGCAACGCCTATGCATGCTAACTCAATAACTTTACGTAGCAATCTCATCCACTTCTGAGTTAAAAATAAAACTTGGAAAAGACGTCGTTATGTCTCTGCATTCATTCACATAGGCAAGTTAATTTCAGTACAGAGAAACCAAGAACAGTATATGATAAGATTCGAGACAAGTAATAGGATCATATACCTCAAATAAGGAAGGGTCATGATTTTTAATAATGATGGGTTTTTAGACACAAAGTTCTGCCACTCAGTTTTATCGATCTTGCCATCCTGATTCACATCAGCTTCCAAGAAAGTCTATCCACAAATTAAAAAATACATAGACTTTTAGGCGAAAACCGAAAGAAAATTGCAGGAGGTAATAGTGAAACATATGATAAAAGAATTATTGATTTGATAGAGCTCATGCTCATTAGCGAAACCTAATCCAACTCATGAGAGTGGATAATTTACTATTTACGCTGCATGAGCAGAAAAAATAAAAACATATCCCACACCAGCAATCATGACACACCCATAAGTGTACACTCATAAGTCAACACTCAAGAACTAAAATCAAACAGCCTCATAATTAAGCAAAATGCTGTAATTTCTTTTGGTCAAAACTTTTAACTACTTCCACCACATCCAGCACAAGGATTAAATGCCTGTCTTGGTAGTGAACAATTGACAATAGCAAATTCCAATTTTCTGTAAGCAGCTAGCATATTGTGGGGGATGGGGGTAATTGGAATGTTTAAAAAGGATCTCAAGAGGAAACATGTAAAATCAATAAATCAGAATTTCTCACCTTATCAAGTATTGCTTCAATGGTTTCATCAGCCAACTTCATTTCAGACTCACAAAGAAGTGCAATTAGCATTTGCTTGACCTGCCAAAATTACATATAATGAAGTTGCAAGCAAGGATGCTTGAATAAAAGATGACTGAACCAACAAACACATCTGGAAGATATAGTGGTTTTATTGTTCTCTCTTCAACTTCTGAAGAACAAAGATCTAATTATCAGAGATTTTCATGCGGTGAAAGTAATTTTAAAAAAAACAAAACCAGAAAAGAAGAAACGTTCATACTTTCAGCTAAATAACATGATGGCCGTTATATTACTAGATGACAATTGTCAACAACTTCTTTTGCAGAATAATCTCATTTTTTTAATCTAGTGTTTAAAATTTTCATTGACGTCTCCCAACAACCAACAACACAAAGAGCCAACTGGGCAACAGCTAAAAAAAAGAAGTCAATCAAGTTGTATCAATTACCTAACAAATATGATATTTTTAATGGCTGTAATGCACGTTTAGAGGGAAAAATTATGTATTTGAATCTCAGACTTCCTATTGGGAAAGTAATCCCAGATACAAACTATCAACACCATGAATACAAGCTACAATTAAGGTAAGATGCAAAGGTTGGCTATTCCCACCACGGACTTTTGACAGAACCCACATGAACGCATATCAAGCTAACAAGAAAATTAGCTAATTTCCAATTCGCTCACTCATTCAATCACATTTACTATACAGACAAGCATAAAATGGATCCGGGATCTTTGGCAGAACAGAAGAAAAACAACCTCCAGCATACCTCCTGACGCTCAATGAATCCGGTGCTATCCAGATCATAAAGCTTAAATGAAACTGCAACAAAAATAAAATGAAAATCACTACATATAAGAATAAATGTACATTAGCAAATTAAGGTTGAACATAATACTTTATTTATTGCAATAGAACGTCCACTTACAGTCAATCTTATCTTCTTGTGGGGCATTGGGATGGAAGACACTGAGTGATCTGACAAAGTCACTAAAATCAATGACTCCCTTCCTCTTAACATCAAACAAATCAAAGATCTACACAGCAAAATTAGTTGATCTCAGAATCTCAGAACAAACGCATTGATTGAAATAATGATTCAAACAATGCTGCTAGGGTAGGATATCAAAGATACCCTGTTGGCAAAGAGATTCTCTTTCTTTCGGTTCTTGAAAAGAGCCAATAGAAACTCCTCCTGCATAAAGAACAAAAAGATTTCAGAGTCATATTTTGAAAAAGTACATATAGAAAATATAGGAAATATAGAATTCTAATACTTCAAAAGACCAGTCAACAATGTTATCATCAATGCATAATTGTTGACCCAAAATTAGAACAAGTTGAATATCACACTAAAATAGAATTAATATGGTTCAACAAAAGAAATAAGTTTTCAATATTACAAAAACTAGTATTGGCAAAAGCAGTAGCACTTCCCAATTAATTTATAATCCTAATAAGGGTCATCACATTACTTTCTTGTGGTGTCAGTTATCCACAAACATTCAACCATTGAATAAGCTAATGATTCAAATCAATCCAGCAGACAAAAACTAAGGGGCCAATTTATCGGTGGTAACAGGGAATGATTGTTCCGAGTTGTCTGCTACAAGAGAGATAACTGTGAGCAAAGAGGATGTTGCCAGTTACCTCCTATGCTCATGAACTGAGCTGTTGCTCAAAGACAAGGTCAAAACAAGAAATAACTTAAAGCGCGTATGTGCAAGAAAGTGAAAGAGAAGGAAAAAAAGGAATTAGTCATAAGCAGAGTAAAGCTGAATACCTTGCTTATTAACCCATCATCAACCACAGAACTGCTGATCATCTTAAATAACTCAAAGAGTGCTTCAACTTCACTGACACTAACTGGAGATCAAAAACAGCATAATAGATCATTAGCTTCAAAGATCAGAAAGTATAGCATATGAAATCATGGCGGAATATGAAAGAGAGAGAGTCATATTTAGAAAAGAATGAACTACATAGCAGACTAGATAATGTTGTAAAGATGTTTAACACAACAATGAATGGAAGAATAGCAGGTCAGATAATACATAGGTCAAAATGCTAAACAATGATTTAAAAGTTTGAAACATAGTAGTCTTTCTCCTAGCTACATTATCTGGAGAAATACATCAGAATGCCACAAAAAAAAAAGGTAATATCTGATTATTTCACATTGACAAACTTTGTAGGTATTGACAGCGGTGGCAATTGCAACAAATCAAAGCACATAACAATTAACATTATAACAAAAAAAATCATCAGTATGTGATTCAATCATGAACATCATCTGGAAACACTCTCCCTTCCACAATAAAACCATCAATCACAATATCCATCAACCTTCTTCACCAAAACTCAAAATGATCCACAATATGATGGTGCACCAAGATCTATACACATAAAACTGTCGGTCATCAAACTACGAACCACAGTTAACAACAGAAAACTCATGATCCTCAATTTCAAGCTGTAGTTAGTTTAGGGTTCACAGCAGGCATTTCATAGTTACTACCAACTTTCAATCATAGCTGAAGGACGTAAGAAATATCAAGTCATAATTCATAGCAGCAATTGATGCAACCAAAACATGCTTTAATCAAACAGTAAGTGAATATTACTTACAAGCAGTCTGTGAAGCGAGAAGTACTGGGTCCTCATGTCCAGGGTATTTCTTTGCCGCTGTGGAGTGAAAACAGCCCATTTTTTCACCAAGAAACAGTTATCAAGAAGAAGAAGAGTAGCACAATGCACCAGACTTAAGAGCCTAGGCTTCAACCGCAACCCTGTGACATCATTTCCAAAACCGTCCTCATCTCCCAAACCTTGCAATTTACACGAACGCGATCAAATCATCCGAATGTAAACAAAAAAATCAAAATTTTTTATTCAATTTACCCTACATAATTTTGAAAACGACACCCAGCCAAAACTAAAAATATGGGGAAAAAAAAAAAAGAAGAGAATAAAAGTGAAAGAAAGAGCGTTGACAAATCCGAAACTGCAACTATCCAATAACAATAATAAATAAATAAACCCGGCTAATGTGGAATGTGAATGTTCAAATATCATTATTGACCCTGTTTGATTGCTGAGATAATCACTAGAGAGAAGATTATAAATTTCTTCTTTTTTCTTCAACATTTCACCTATCAAAATTTTTTAAAAATCAAAGAACGAAGAATAAAAAGGGAGAGAGAAAGAAGAACAGCTAAATTAAATGATGAAGGATTTGAAAATTTAAAATTCCTTTTCTTTCAGTTTCTCAGGAACCAACAGATTAGTCAAAAAAAAGAGCTACATCTTTTGAAAATCTGATATTAATCACACTTATTGTCTATCATATGTTTAAGCAAGAACAATCAAAAAAAAAAACACTGGCAACAAAAAATCATTTCAATTAGATAATAAATAAACAAAAATAGCATAATAATTATCCAAAAAGTAGGAAAAAATTATATAAAGAAGGGAAGAAGGAGAAGAAGAAACTTACCGACCCAAAATCCTTGGTCGGCCAAAGCCCCGTCGTGACAGACGATTCGACCTTTCGAATTCCTTAGACAAAATTGAACAGCAAACTCGCGAGATTTGAGAGACAGCAATAACCTGTTGAGTTAGCCGCAGAGATCGTCGGCGTATGTTTCTTTTGAAAGAGAGGAAAGGTAACGGTCTGGTGATGAAGTGATCGTACGGCTGATATAATAACCGAAGTCCCCAATGTGAGTTTGAAGTCTCAAGCTGTATTATGCTGTGAGGGTTTAGTTCGTTCCCAACGCGGCCTAAAGATTGTAGGAATTGTAGTTGGGAGTTGCACGTGTCTTTCACGTGGAGTCATTTAGAAAGTAGAGTTTGTGATTGTTTGGAATATTCGTATGGTCAAAACTGTAAAAATGAAGTTCAATGGATCCTTTTAAAGGTAATCATTCATAATGTTTGGAATTGAGTTAAAAAATCCATCTTTTTAATATTTATCATTCGAAGAAAACGGAAACTTCTGTATTTTCAATAAAGGGAGAATAACAAATATCCTCGACTAATTAATGAAAATAATATTTATTTTTTATTAAAAAATTTATCATAAATATCTATTATAATTTTTAAAAATATAATTTATTCTTTTATTCAAATATTTGTAATAAGTATTTAGTTAAAAACAAAAATATATATTTTGATAATATAAATTCTTAATTTTTTATGATATAAATTCTTTAAATAAATGAATGATTTTTTTAAAATAATATTTTAAATTTAATTTATAATACTTTATACCAAAAAATTTATAAATTAATTAAAATTAATTTTAAAATATTTTTATTTTATATTCATAAAGTGTTTATGAATTTATTTTTATTTTATAATTTAAATTTATAAAATTTTACTTATTTTTATTTCTAGAATTAAATAAAAATAATTTAAATTCTTTTATTTAAATTATTGAATGATTAAAATATTTTATACTATAAAAAAATTTAATTTTTAATTCATATTTATAAACATTTTTAAAAAATTATTAAATACAAATATGGATATAAAATTATAAATTAAATCTTTTTATTTTATAATACTTTCTACTAAAAAATTTTGAATTAAATGTAAACTATTTTATTTTATAATTTATAAAAATTTATGAATTTATTTTTTATAATTTAAATTTATAAATTTTTATTTTATTTTTATTTAAAAAATATATAGTCATTTTAATAATTTAAAAAAATATATTAAATTACTTTTATTCAATTTTTAAAAATAAAATAAATAAATTCTTTATAAATTTAAATTATAAAATAAAAATATTTTAAATTTTATTTTTAAAAATTAAATTATAAATCATTTTGAAGTATAAAAACTTTATGCTTTAAAAAAATTAATTTATAATTTTTTATTTAATTTAATAACTTTTTAAAAAGCACTTATAAATATAAAATTATAAATAAATTTTATTATAGTATAAAGTATTATAATTGTCTAATAATTTAAACAAAAATATTTAAATTTTAAAAATAAATAACTTTTATAATTTTAAATTATAAAATAAAAGTAAATTCATAAATTTTATGAATATAACTAAAGATATTTTAAATTTAATTTTTAGAAATTAAATTATAAAATTTTTATTCTAAAGTATTATAAAATTAAAAAATTATTTATAATTTTAAACTTATATTCAATAATTTTTTTTAGAAAGTACTTATAAATATAAAAGTATAAAGTAAATTCTTTTATAGTATAAAATAATATAACCGTTCAAATAATTTAAATTAAATATTTGAATTATTTTTATTTAATTTTAAAATAAAAGTAAAATATTTTTAAATTTAAATTAAAAAATAAATTCATGAATTTTTATGAATATAAAATAAAAATATTTTAAATTTAATTTATAATATTATAAATTAAAGTATTAAAATTATAAATTAAATTTAAATTTTTTTAAAAAAATTAATTATTTTAATTTCAAAATTTATATGATGAAATTAAGAAATTTATATAATAAAATTATATATTTTTATTTTTAATGAATAATTTTTTTATTTTTTAAATTATATAAATATATTTATTATAAATATTTTGATAAAAGAAATAAGTGATATTTTAAAATTTTATATTGATATTTATTATAAATTTATTTTAAAAAGGATAAATATTTTTGATTAAAGCATAAGGTACTTGTCATTCTGCCCTCCAAATAATCAAATTATGAGGTTAATTAATGCTTGAAAAAAGTTAAAGAAACAAAATAATAAAAGGCTGTAATGATTGTGACAGCGGTGACTCTCTGTTTATTTTTTAGAATCAGAATTTTGAAATTTTATTTTTTCGCAATTGCAGTTGGATTGAAACCATCCTTACTATTGAGGATTATGAGGAGTTGTGCTCGTACATCTTTTTTAAATTTTTAGTTTCCAATAATATCTATTGATATAAAAAATATTTAACTTTGAAATGTTATAATTATTTTTAATTTTTATTTTGCAATTATTGATATAAAATAAAAATTAAAATATATGTAATTTTATTAAAAATTAATGTTATTAAATTTATTTTATAACTTTATAATTTTACTTTTAAAACAAATTAAAAGTTAAATATATCAAACATGTTTTGAAATCAATAAATTATTCGTGATGGAAAGATTTATCACACTTTTCTCGTAAGAAAATTTTATGGTATGTGTTAATTTTACATTTATGATTTTGTTGAATTGACGGAATGGTTATCTGGTAGGTATGAAAATGTCAAAAATCATTTTCTAGAATTTCTTCTTTTTCCACTGAGAAATTCTGTACAAGAACAATGGAAGACTATTAAGTTACAATTATGAACAGTTCCCATAAATATTTGACAAACGCAAAGAAATAAGAGATCGTATTTTTGTTGTGAATTCAACGTCTGTGATGCATTTTAACAAGCATTCCATGTGAATTTATTAAAGTCGTGAGAACACCACAAACGAAATGGAACCAAAACACTCTCATTTTCTTTCGTCAGGAAATAAATTAAAAGGTTAACTCATCGTTTTCCCCTAGCAATAAAGGCATGAAGCTTTGCACCCAGAATATTCGAATGGAATTTCTTGTTCTTCCTAATTAAAATTTCCATCCTGTCAAAATTCAATATTCAATCATAAATCCTGCAAACCAAATTGAATACTACTAAAGAAAAAAAAAATGGTGATAATTCAAATATATCCAGAACAACCAATTAGCAACAAGTATTCATTCCTAATTTAATTTGACTTTATTAATACTTATAGAATTTCTTGTAATTAATTCTATTCTCACATTATTAAATTGAAATATATTTTTATAATATAATGGGATTCCAAAGTCCTTTTTTTTTTCTTGTTTTTGTCCTATTGGCAATGTCAAACGCATGGGCCTTGTCATGGGGAGAGGTTGACACGTTGGACTCGCATTAGACAAAATCCATGTGCTTTAGGATTCTTAATGTAATTTTTAATTCTATAAATTAACCTTTATATAATAATTGAGTTTGAGAACGATTATGTTCCCTTCTTCTTCCTTTGTTTTCTCAACTATTATTTTGTTGTCACTTTATCTTAAAACTTGACACATTGGACTCGCATTAGACAAAATCCATGTGCTTTAGGATTCTTAACGTCATTTTTAATTCTATAAATTAACCGCTATATAATAATTGAGTTTGAGAATGATTATGTTCCCTTCTTCTTCCTTTGTTTTCTCAACTATTATTTTGTTGTCACTTTATCTTAAAAAGATAATATTTTCTTAGATTATACACTAAATGTTTTTTCTTTCTTCAAAAAAGTGGTTGTCGGTTTGAAAACATTCAGTGGCTTTGGAAAA
>JAWDEX010000016.1:6551405-6561505 GCA_035221805.1 Trichilia hirta
GTGTTAGAGAGCGAGAAAGAGAGAGAGAGAGAGAGAGAGAGAAATGAATTGGTTTTCTGTGTTTTCAATTTCATGAGTTTTCATTCCATGTTCTATACATACTGTACACTGCTCTCTATTTACCCAAACAAAAAATAACGTCCAGTAACAAGTTATACATCATGCTTACATGCATAAATTTAGCAAAAATAATTCACTTATATTATATATGTATCAAAAATTTACGAATAATATACATATAAATGTACAAATCTAACCAATTCCCCCCCCAATATATATATATATATATATATTTCAAAAAATTATTTTTTCTAATGATTCAATATAAAAATACTCTAATACTACTTGTTAGATTATTCATAATTAATGAATAATAGATCCAATAAATATTCATGCCAAATCATTGAAAAATTATAAATGTAGAATATACCTAAATTTATACTACATAATATATCTTTAAATAGGCACGTAATTATTGATCTTCTAAATTTTGAATACTAAAATTTTTACAAAAAATTTTGTTTATTATTTATTACGACTGTATTGATAATAAAATATTAAAATAATATCTTATTTATATTCGGACTTACGAGTATAACTTAATAAATATAAAAAATTCTAGATAACTTATATTACTTATTCTTATTCGACCATTATCAAATAGAAATAAGACCCTACTTTTTACATTAAACATTAAAGAGCCAATAATTTTGCAATAAATTAAGTCCATAATTTATTTAACTTTATTTAATCACTTTAATTAAGCTAATATTAATGGCGGTATATAATACATAATTGACACATATTTGAACCACATATTATTAAATTAAAATCCAATAATTAGGATCTTTAACAATGGCCAATACAAAGAAGAAAGCAAAAATTATTATGAAACTATAAAGTCTTTTTATTTTTAATTGTGTTTGTAATGAAAGGATGGATAAAAATATGAGTTGAAGTAATTTCAACTTCTCTCAATAGGTATTTATAGGCATAGAAAATCTTAGTTTATGCTTTTCGATGGCAATACCTTAAGGTATTTCTACAAGTTAGTTATAGTCATCCATGCCGAGCAGCAATGCTATTGAGGCTTTTATACCTAAGAAAAGGTCAATTAATTAACTTTTGGCTATGTCAATGTCAATTATTGTTAGGGACAAATATTACGCTCATTCGACCCTAAATCATAAAAAATCTAATCGCAAGATTAGGTTTGTCATAATTATAAAAACTTAAGTTATTCTTTTATAGATCATAAAAAATTTGACCTCAATGTCAGCCTATCCTAATAATAAAAATCTGAGGTCATCCTATATTAAGTCATGAAAAACTTTACTCAAAAGTCATCTTATCTTGATCATAAGAACCTAAGGTTGCCTTATATTAGTCACAAAAACTCAAGATCATCCCAAGTTACAAAATTCATCATCTCAAAAGTGATTTTACCTAACCCTAAGGTAAATGAAAAAAAAAAGAAAAGAAAAAGAAAAACTTAGAAATTGGTTAAATGGAGTGGATATAAGATAAATCACAAGTACATATGTCAATTCTTAAAAAGCATGCAAAGAATATTTGTCAATCCTTAGAGCAACACACCTATCAATTCACCTCTTAGCCTTTACAAATGCAGCCTTTTAGCCTCTACACATAACAAGCATGCAACTATTAATAACACTTATAAAAGGTAATAATCTTCAAGGTAAAAGGGCTAGCCTTTCTCTCTTTCTCATCTTCAACTATTTTTGTGTTCGAATTTAAGAATAAAAAAATTTATACATCAATAGTTAGCAATGTCTACGAGAAACAAGCAAAATGTTAATCTAAAAAATAATTAGTTTAAGATAGCTATAACAGTGAGCAAAGTTTACTCAATCGCAAGCCCATGAGTTATAGTCATCTGAGAGCACATGTAGCTTAAAAAGGTAAAATCATGAGTTTTAGCTATATGAGAGGTCATACTGCTCAATAAAGGCAATGTTTAAAGGAAAGGCCTTAGAAAGATACATTCAAACTTAGATGGCTCAAGCCACTAAGTGTAAGTAAAACTTGGATGGAAAGTTATCTCATAAGGCAAGAAGCTAACAAAGAATGCATTGCACTCCAAAAAAGTCGAACTATAAACTTTTATGGAGAAATGCACATGATACATTGAAAAAAAAAACACGTGATACATTGAAAAATGTTGGACTATGAGTTAAGATAGAATATAGTTTTTAACAAAATTAAACTTTTTATTAAAAATTAAAAAACTTATGCTGGGACTAAATGTTGAGGTTACTTTGTCCTAGACTATAAGAAAAACCTAACTCTAAGATTAAATTTATCATAATTATAAAAATCTTAGATAATCCTAAACTAAATCATGAAAAACTTAAATTCGAGGTCATCCTAACCTAGACATGACAACTTGAGATCATCTTATCCTGGTCATAAAAATTTAAGGTCATTCTATTCTGATCATGAAAATTCAAGATCATCCTAAATTATAAAATCTTAAGATTATTTTAGAGGTAATTTTATTCGATCTCGAGATAAAAAAAAGACTTAAAAAATAATTAAAAAAAGTATATATATATATATATTAACCCCCAACCCAATTGACATGCAAAGAACATGCATTAACATGTATTAACCCCTATAACAATACACCCATCATTCTGCCTCTTGGCCTCTCTCTCTCTCTCTATCTATCTATAACAAGCATATAACAATCAATAATACTTATCAAAGTAATAAACTTTAAAAATAAAAATATAAGTATCTCTCTCTCATTTTTAATTAATTTCGTGTCTTATTTTTTTTATTGGAAACAAATAAATGTGACTTGAGAGTAACAGAATTTTTACCTTTTTGACTATTTTTTAATTTTTCTACTAAAAACAAATATCTGTGACCTGAGTGTAACAGGATTTTACCTTTTTGACTATTTTTTTTATTTACACGTATCACTCTCAGCAAAATTAAATTTTTTGGTGCTCAAATTTAACAATAAAAAATTCGTCCATCAACAACTATATTAGATTTTCATTTACTAGTTTATTGCACCGTCTTATGATCCGGTACAGAGCAACTATAATACGACATTTCATAATGAAACATGGAGATTATTGATTCACTGGAGTAATCGCTTAATTTGGTTCTCATAAATGTAAAACAAGGCAAGAGGGAGATCGGAGATGGATTGTTATTATGCCAAAAACAGTATATGAATATCAAAAGTTAGCAGTCGTTGGAAAGGGAATGAATTGACTTTTATTTTCTTCAATTGCCGATTTACCACTGTCAAAATATTTAATTTCTGAATATCCTTGTTGGAAATTATTTCTTTTTTTACAAAAAAATTCAGATTAAACAAGCAATGATTAACCATTTGATATTTGTTTTCAACATTAACTCCGGTGATAAAAACAAGAACTCTAAAGGAGCTTTGGTGGGTTGTTCTATAGATATGAAAAATTCTTGGCTGGTCTATAATTCAAATAATCTAAAAGATTGGTTACAGTAAACTTAAAATATTAATAATGTAATGAAAAAGAAAAGAAGTAAAAGAAAAAGAGCAACTCCCAACATTCGGAGTAAGGCCCAATTCGACTGGCCTATTATCGGGTATTGACCCATAATTATGACAAATAGCTCATTAAGTTATTCGTAATTTGGCCAAGCTATTGCAATCATCCTTGCACACAGATAGACTTGCAAACAACGCGACAGGACCCGCCTATGAGCCTCAACCCATTTCTCATACGGAGGGAGTGGAGTTGAGTAGTCTAGGCCTCAGCCTCAGTGGATATTGTCATAGGGTTGGCGACTTATGTGGCGGAGTGGTTGCTGACCTCTCTCTCTCTCTCTCCGTATGGTAATGCGCGCGTTACGCCCTCTCGCGCATTCTAGCATCTTTCCCTTACCCAATTAGTCGCTGGCGCTGGCGCCCCCACCCTAACTAAACCCACCCTCTCTCTCTCTGTCTGTGTTAGTGCGCACGTTACGCGCCCTTGCACATTCTAGCATCTTTCCCTTACCCGCTAGGTCGGTTGCGCTTGCGCCCCCACCCAAAACCGACCGGGTTTACTTTCCAGCAATTGATAATGACAACCACCACCAATTTTATCTCCTCCTCATCCTCTTTTCTGAAAATATACGCCTACCCATTTCTTATTTGGCGGACTCCTCCACCGTGATCACTGTTATGTCAAATCCTCCGATGACGACAGTGATAACGACCAAGAGGGTCCCGCCACCCAGCTGGACCAACGATGAAACACTAGCTCTGATCAACGCCTATGGTGCCAGATGGCTGTCTCTCAATCAGGGAAACCTCCGGACCTCCGACTGGGACGCTGTGTCCCCTGCTGTATCAGACTCTAGTCAGGGATCGTAGAAGTCCACCATACAGTGCCGCCACAAGATCGAGAAATTGCGAAAATGATACCGTGCTGAGAAACAGCGGTCTCTGTCTTTGCCAGGTCGGTTCATCTCTTCTTGGGACCTCTTTCCTTTATTGGATTCTATGAATTTTGGTTCATCGTCAGCTCGTAATTCTTTTGATCAGAAAATCGTGGGCGTTACTGACTTTCGCTTGAATAAGAATTTGATTAGCAAATATGGTAAGATTGAAGGTGATTTAAATCAGGATTTTGGCTTAAATCGTGATTTAAGAAGATGTTTACTGAGGAATTATGACAATATTGATTTTGGAGATTTAGAGTCTGGGGCAAAAGATTATGTGAAGATTGGTGGTGATTTTAAGTCTAGTATTGGTTCTCATCGCAGTTTTAGAGTTGGGTGTGGTGTGAAAATGCAAGATGGTAGGAATTTTCCGTTGTCTCATTGGTTTAGATTGAAGAGCTATAGGAAGAATCATGATGATAATCCAAGTCCCAATCTTGATGTTGATGGGTTTCCTGTGAGAACCTTTGGTGATCGGATTTTGGTTATACCCAAGAGTTATGGACGGATTGAGCGGAATTTTAATCCTGATTCCTATTTTTACCATAATGCTGATTATGAGGTAGCTGATGGAGGTTGAAGCGATTTTTATACTAAAACCCTAAATGATGCGGATTTTGTGCCACTAGGAACTAGGACGAAGAATTATGGTGGGGTTGATGGAAATTTGTGTGGTAACGTTGATCTTCCGGTTATGAATGGATACAGTTCATCTTCCCAAGATTGCAGTTTGGGTCTTGGGAAGAAGAATGGGGATGGTGTGGTTAAGAGAAATTTGGACACTCTAAACGAGTTGACTTCATCAGTTACATTGTTGACAAAAGGGTTTGTTAAGATGGAGAAGATGAAGATGGAAATGGCAAGGGAGACTCAGAATATGTGGATGGACATGGGGATGAAGCATAAACAGATGATAATGGTGTCACAGAAACATATTTTAGATATTCTTGTGTCTGGGTTTTTGGAAAAGAAGGGGAAGAAGAAGAAGAAGGTTAAGGTGGAGCTTTTGTCAACTAACACTTCGTAAAAGAGAGGTTAGTGAATTGATACTCAATTTGTAGCATCAGATTGTGGACAAAGGATATTAGATGAAACAATGCAGCAGCATTTTTGTTGTTCTTTTTGAAGGTTGCAATCACATTTTCCTGAAATTGAATACAGAGATGATGTTCTTTTCTCATCGTGGTGACTTTTACAATCGGATGATGTTTTCTGGAAGTGGGATTTTCTTGTGTCTTAGCAAGCAGTGTTGCCAGTGAGTTTTGGTCTTTAATGGTGGCTAGTTCATGTGAATTTGTCAATTCTCAAATTCGACGCTTATTCTGACCTAATACCGTGTAGAAAAGATGATTAATCTATGCAACTGGAGCACAAATTCATTTTTCTTCTGAAATATGCGTGTATGTGTGCTTGTTGTTGACTTGAAATGGCATTATAGCAAACTTAATAGTAATGTTTAACTAGAAAGCTTTATCTGGGTTGGGTTCTCTAATCTCTACACTTATTCTGTATTACTACAAATTATTGAAGATTAAGATTTCGTATAGATTTCTCAGCTTCTAGTTAGACAACCAACATCCGTAAGTTGATGAGGGCTTATGAATCTCAGAAACCAGGGGAGATCTTCCCCACTTGCATACAAGTTACGATGGGATGCTGCAATCCAGTGGATAGTGGATCTTGAAATTTGGCCAGTTTCTTCTGTTTACCATTTCATGTCACCCATAGGATCCCGTATTAAACTCCGAGGCATTTGCCTTTAACAAGAGTAGAAGACTATGGGTGTGTTACCATTTTACCTCATTCTACCCGAGCCCGTATTAATCTGCAGCGCTGGTGTAATAAATCATGATGCAGACCAAGCAAAAACAATTTTAGACCACTTTGTACAACTAGATTCTATTCCTACTAAACAGTGATATATTCACATCTTGTTATATATTTTTCGGGTGGGCACTCCCGAGTTTTTTTTTAAAGTTATTTTCTGTGGTGCAAGGATGAAGCATCCAAGAAAGAAACATGGAATTTCATGTCTCAGATGAAATCGGATGGGACCTAGCTAAAGTAAGAAAAGAGATGTGAACACAGAAGGAAGAACCGTCGGTCAAAAACAAGAAAGTTCTGAAAAAATATGGCCACCTATCAACTATTGTGGACTTGCTTTTGTCGATGGGAGGGTAATGACTTCGAAGTACCACAAAAGGCATGTAATGTCAAACGTCAAGCAGAATCCACTAACATTAAGGGATCTTTCCACAGCAATCATCACCATCTTGACCACCCACCGCGACGCCGTGGTCTTTTGTTATTATCGAAAGGTCTAGGAATGATGAAGTTGCTTAGTAGATTAAATCAGCTAGCAAGCTTTTGTGGATCTTGGTCCCGAATAAATTATTGATTATTCTTGTAAAATTTTAGTATTAAATTATATACCAATTCAACAACAAATTATTAAAAAATTTATCTAAAATTTTCGTCAAACAGCCTGCAAGGTGTAGCAGACTTGTTTTTACTAATTTCCATTTCGATCCAATGTGAATATTAACCTTGAATCTGAAAGTGAGGTCATGTCTAATCATCGTTCCCTTATACAAAGGAAAATATTCTCTCATCTTTCTGTCGATGACAACCTTGCCCATTTTGGATGAGCTAGTAAATGTCAAAAATTCCGAAGTCAGCTTACATTTTTGCATTACACCACTTTTATATTGTGCCCATTCTATCATTACAAACCATGGGCCAGAATGATCTCAATCATCCTCGCCACGCTTACAGAGAATGTTTTTCACATCTTTAACCATATTCAAACATGGTGTTGTATAATCATTTGACACATGGAACCAAATGAATGAGAGCACGATGCTTTTCCTTTACTTTACTTGGCAATCTTTCGTTTCATCCCAGTTATATGTGTTTCTACTGGATGGGAAATCCCTTTTTACTTGGAATTCCATGAAATTTACAGTGTAACAACTAAAGGAAAAAAAAAGGTCTACCGGGCGCTTAAGAAGACAATATATCCTTCATTGCATTTGATTAAAGTACTTGAATATCTAGCTTACTTTGTTGGACTGATGGATTTGGCACTTCTTCAATACGCACCTTCACCTCTTCAGCTTCGTAAGTTGAGTGAACACCATAAAGCACATAAAACAAACTCAGAAAGCATGCCCATATTGCAAATCTTTGGTATGAGAGACTCTTCAGCGTGGTCATGAGGAAAACATTTAGGAAAACTGAAATAGCAGCTGGCCATGGCATGAACGGCACTGACCATTCTGTTGGACGGTGGAGTGGTGTCATGTAGTGGAAGAAGGCCGTGGTCATGATCATGAAACCTCCGAATAGTGGCAAACCCCACCATTGTTGCCCAAATTTCACGCATATGGAGAAGGCAATAGCACTCGAGGTGAGGAGGAAGAGGAACAAAAGAGTGTGAAATGGTGGATTTTTGGTAATGATAGCATAACGACGGTAGATGAGGGCATTGGCAACGAGATAGAACACCAAAAGCGTGCTGATAGAGATCATTTCAAGCACTATATTGAGGTCCGTGAAGAGAGCAATAGATGCTGTGCATAGCCCTACAGCATCGAAAGATGAATGTATATCTCGTTCTTTTCATTTTCATTTTCTTAATTAGTAAACCAACATATAATTTTGATGTCCAAATTCTCATGCATGGTTTGTGCAATTCTGAAAGTAATTACAGGTTCAATGGTATGGAAACAAAATTAATTATCTAATTAATTCTATAGCCTGTAAGTGCTATATGCCATATTCTTATTATTACTTTCTATAGTCTAACTGGACATTGTAATTTATGAATCCTCAAGCAAGTTCAAACCCCAAAATAGTTTTTTTCTCGAGAAATTTCATGGACTATTAGACTTTTCAATGTACAAAGAAAAATAAGAAAAATTTTCTTCCTATATGTATCGTAATTAATGAATTAGATAATTACATGTTGTAATCAGTTTTATTCCCTAACAAAGAAAAAGAATGTGGCGGCAAGAATTCATCACTACAAAATGTTTTAAGCATGAAAGCGACTCCTTGAAAAAATTTTAATCAATGATAAAAATGACGGTTTACCTTCAAAACTTTTCCCAGCCCAGCACCCTCGAAAGGGCAAGATGTATTCATTTGCTAGCAGATATGCACCACTTTATATGTTCTTAGATATTTAGGAAAGTTGATGGAGAAAGAAGAAATTAAGATGACGACATACCCAAGAAAAGTGTGGCGTTCAATGGGGTTCCGGTCGAAGGATGGACCTTGGCTAACCAGGATGGCACCAGCCGGGCCCTTCCAATAACACAAAGGTACCTAGCTTGGCCTAGCATGGCAACCAATAGTGAAGCAACAATTCCCAAGCTTGCTCCGACTCCAACCACATTGCTCGCCCACTTCCAACCAATCTTTTCGAAAGCAATTGAAAATGATGCTTCTTTCATGATCTAGAATCATTTAGAAGCATTATATATATATATGTATATATATATATGCCTAATTAATTTTCAAGATTATTTTTGTACTTGATGACATCAAATTTGATCAAATTTCAATAGATTAATAAATTACCTTGTTATAAGGCACCATGACACACAAAGCCAAGGCCATGAGGCAATACAGCAAGGAGACGATGAGAACAGATCCAACAATACCTATCGGCATGCTTTTGGAAGGATTTTGGATCTCTTCGGCCAGGGTTGAAACCGAGTCATACCCGATATAGCTGAAATAAACTATAGCTGCTCCGTCGAGCACACCTTTAACCCCAAAAGGGGCTAGTCCTCCCGGTTTTACCAAGTTTTGGACATTTCCATGGCTGAAACCAGCAATTATGATGAATCCAAAGAAAACAACGTGAAAGATTGTCATAATAATATTCAACATGGAGCTTTCCTTTGTGCTGCAATCACCGAAAGGAAACTTTAATCATGTTAAAAATTTGCAGTAAAACAAAGTTTGATATCCATCTCTTGAAAATCAAATGACAATATAGAAAAATTAAATAAAGCCAATGTATATAACGGTTATATTGATGGTTAGCGAGAAAAATTAATAAATAATACAATATACCAAGCTATCATGGGGATAAATAAAGGGAGACAATAATCAATCGGACTCCAACAAAGAGGTCCATTTATCCAAACCCAATAATTAATAAATAACTAAGTCTAATGCCCACTCCCCTTTGTCAACGAAAGATTATAATGAGGTACAAAAATCTGTCTCCGGCACTCAATAAATATAATTCTTACAAATAAGAAAAACAAAACTAAATTAATAAATGTATTTGTCAATTAGTTTTATGAAGTAAACAATGAACAGAAAGATTTTGTATATTAAGAGATCAAACCTATGGCATAGACAGAGAGTGATAAGAAGAATAAGAGCGACAGCTGGCAAATCCAACATATTGTATCCCTTTACTAGCCCGTCTACTTCCACTCTCCATGAGTTTGGATGACTTTCTCCTACAGCTTGGCACAGGTATTCTGTAAAGCTTCTTGCCACAGCAGCGTTTGATAATACGTACTCCATTAGTATGTTTAACCCAGCAAAATACCCTGTAAACTCTCCTGCAAGTTTCAAATTTGAATTAAGAAAAATATGATGATATATATATATATATATATATATATATA
>JAWDEX010000016.1:6561605-6572326 GCA_035221805.1 Trichilia hirta
TTTACCCATGAATCACTGACCTTTACCTGTGGATCACTGACCTTGATGATCCCTAACTCTTAAAGGTGGTATAGGTGAAGAAATAGGGTAAGGTCGATTGGTTACTGGCTGTGATTGATTTAGAGAAAAATTCCGCTTAATATAACCTATTAGCTGGTTTTGTTCTTAACTTCTCTTCTTTTGTTTTCAGGTAACGATGTTCAACTATGACATAATTTTTGACCCAAGGTGAATGAAATTACTCCAACGAATTGTCAAAAAATAAAATTTATATAATGTGTTAAATTTTTTTCTTTAAAATAAATTAGGCATCGCCATATATTACGAAGCTGTAACGCTTTTTCATTTTTAACTGAATCGGCAATGAAAGAATTGATTGAAATCCGAGTTTATGTAAATTCATGTTCTCTCCGTACGTATTTATAGGCACGGAAAATCTGAGTTCATGCTCGCCGTCTCCGATGACAATATTCTATGATATTTCTACAATTGCGTGCAATAATCCATGCTGAGCAGCGATGCTTTTGAGGCTAAGCATTTGATAAATTGACTTTTTGGTTATGTCAATGTCAAGTATATATGATTTTCATTTACTAGTTTAATTTACCATCTTGTGAATACGGAGATTATGGATTCATTCGAGTAACCGATTAATTTGGTTCTTATCAACGGAGAACAGTTCATGTTCGAGATGGACTGTGTTGTCTTGCCAAAAATAGTATATGAACATAAGAGCGTGTGGTAGAAGTGGAAGGGAATGATTAGATTTTTTTTTATTTTCTTTAATTTGTCAATTGTGATTTTCAATAGTATTTAATTTCTCAGTATCCTTCTTAGAAATTATTATTAATTTTTTTTTTTTTTTTTTAAATTCAGATTAAAGAAAGTAATGATTGACCACTTGATTTTTGTTTTCATCAATAACTCTGGTGATAAAAAACAAGAACTCCGAAGGAGCTTTGGTGGGTTGCTCTATAGCTATAAAAAATCTTGTTTGCAAGATAATGCAAGCAATGTAAAATACTGGTTACAGTAAACTTCCACAAAATATTAATAATGTAATTAAAAACAAAAAGACTATGTTTATGATTCATTTTCACGAAAATTTAGGACCAAAGCCTAATTTGTTGGGCGTATTAATTGGAGTATTGCCCATTTTAGGACTAATATTGCATTAACTCAATTGTTATTGGGTTAAGCCCACATTATTTTCCTTGTACAAAGATAGACATGCAAACACCATGATGGGCATGATGAACCTCGAGCCATTTATATCGTACGGAGGGAGGGGAGAGGGCTGATGTTCAGCCTCAGTCTGAATGGATATTGTTATAGTGGTTGGCGACGCTCGTGGCGGAGTGGTTGCTAACCTCTCTCTCTCTCTCTTTTTCGTTAGCGTGCACGTTATGCCCCCTTGCGCATTCTAGTATCTTCCTCTTCCCAACTCAGTCGATTGCGCTTGCGCCCCCACGCTAAACCCACCCTCTTTACTTTCCAACAATTGATAATGCCAACCCCCACCACTTTCACCTCCTTTTCCTCCTCTGTTCTGAGAAAAAAAAACGCCTACACATCTCTTGTTTTACGGACTCCTCCACCGTGATCACTATCATGTCAAATCCTTCGATGGCGACAGTGATAACGACGAAGAGGGTCCCGACACCCTGCTGGACCCACGAAGAAACCCTAACCCTGATCAGCGCCTATGGTGCCAGATGGCTATCTCTTAATCGCGGAAACCTCCGGACCTCCGACTGGGACGTTGTGTCCTCTGCTGTATCAGACTCTAGTCTCGGAGCGTTGAAGTCGTCCGTACAGTGCCGCCATAAGATCGAGAAATTGCGCAGACGGTACCGTGCTGAGAAACAACGATCTCTGTCGTTGCCAGGTCGGTTCATCTCTTCTTGGGACCTTTTTCCTTTATTGGATTCTATGAATTTTGGGTCATCGTCAGCTGCTGGACATAGTAATCAGAATCGTGATTTTTTTGATCAGAAAATCGTGGACGTTATTAAGTTTCCGTTAAGTAAGAATATGATGAGCAAGTACGGTAAGATTGGAGGTGATTTAAATCAGGATTTTGGTTTAAATGGCGATGTAAGAAGTAGCTTACTGAGGAATTATGACAGTGTTGATCTTGATGATGATTTTGGAGATTTAGAGTCTAAGGAAAAGGATTGTGTGGAGATTGGCGACGATTTTAAGTCTAACATTGGTTCTGATGGGGATTTTAGAGTTAGGCATGCTGTGAAAATGCAAGATGGTAGGAATTTTGTGTCGCCTCGCTGGTTTAGATTGAAGAGTTATAGGAAGATTGATGATGATAATTCAACTCCCAATCTTGATGTTGATGGGTTTCCTGTGAGAACCTTTGGTGATCGGATTTTGGTGACACCGCCGGGGTTTATGCCAAAGAATTATGGAAAGATTGAGGAGACTTTTAGTCCTGATGCTTATTATGACCACAATGCTGATTATGAGGTAGCTAATGGCGGTGGAAATAAATTTAATGCTAAAACCCTGAAAGATGCGGACTTTGTTCCGCTGGGAACTGGGTCAAAGAATTATGGTAGGACTGATGGAAATTTTTATGATAATGTTGATATTCTGGTTATGAATGGATATGGTTCTTCAAGATTGAAGTTTGGGAAGGAGAATGGTGATGGTGGGGTTAAGAGAGATTTGGATCCTTTCAACGAGTTGGCTTCATCACTTACATTGTTGACAGAAAGGTTTGCTAAGATGGAGAAGATGAAGATGGAAATGGCAAGGGAGATTCAGAAAATGCGGATGCAATCAGAGATGAAACACAACCAGATGATAATGGAGTCGCAGAAACATATTTTAGATATTTTTGTGTCAGGGTGTTTGGAAAAGAGGGGGAAGAAGAAGAAGGTGAAGGTGGAACTTGTGTCACCTAACACTTCTGAAAAGAGAGATGAAGCTAAGTGAGTTGATACTCAAATTGTGACATCAGATTGTGGATAAAGGATTTTGTATGAGACAGTGCATTAACATTTTTGTTGTTCTTTTTTGAAGGTTGCAATCGAATTTTCTTGAATTGATATACGTAGAGATGATGTCCTATTCTCATCATAATAACTTTACAAGAGGATGATGTTTTATGGAAATGAGAGTTTCTCCTATCTTAGCAACAGTTTGGCCAGTGAGTTTTGGTCTTTAATGGTGGCTAGTTCATGTGATTTTATCAATTCTCACATTCTTTACTTCTTCTGACTTAATACAAGGTAGGAAGATGATTAATCTATGCAACTGGATTACAAAACGAAATTCATTTTTCTTCTGAAATATTCGTTGTGCGGAGTGTTAACTTGCAATAGCGTTATAGTAAACTTAATAGCAATGTTTAACCATAAAGCTTTATCTGGAATAGGTTCTCTGTAGCCTTATTGTATTTACTACTAATTAGTTTGAGGTTAAGAATTCATATAGCATTCTCAGCCTCTGTTTAGAACAACTCGGAAAGTTGACGAGGGCTTATGAATCTCGGAAACCTGGATGGGTCTTCCCCACTTTCATGCGAGTTTCAATGCGATGCTGCAATCCAATGGATAGTGGGTCTTTAAATTTGGGCTGTTTCTTCTGTTTACCCATGAGATCCCGTCTGAACTCCGAGGAATTTGCCTTTGACAAGAGGACAAGACTCTGGCTGTTTTAACATTTTGCCTCATTCAACTCCAACCTGTATCAATCTGTAGCGTTAGTGAAAAAAGAGATGTGAACACAGAAGAACCGTCAGGTAAAGAAAAAGGACCACATATCCATCAATATTGTTGAGTTGCTTTTGTCAATGGAATGGTAATAACTCCAAAGTCACCATAAAATGCATGTAATGTGAAACGCCCACTGCATTACCACTAAGACTGATGGATCTTCTGCAGCAATCATCACCATCTTGACCTACCAGTGCAATGCCATGACTTTTATGATTATGAAAAGGTCTAGGAATTTTGAAGTTGCTTAATAGATTAAATCAGCCACCAAGTTTTTGAATAAATTATTCGTTATTCTTGTAAAATTTTAGTATTAAATCATATACCAATTCAACAATAATTTATTAAACAATTTATCTAGAATTTGCGTAACAACCTGAATGGTGTAGGAGACTTTTTTTACTAATTTCCATTTCGATCCAATGTGAATATATTGACCTTGAATAGAAAGTGAGGTCATGTCTCCAACGTTTATGGTTGTAATCAGCGGGGTAATCATGGTTCCCTTATACAAAGGAAAATATTATCTAATGTTTTTGATGATGACAATCTTGCCCATTTTGTACGAGCTAGTAAATGACAAAAATTCCGAAGCTAGCTTACATGTTGCACGACACCACCCTATATTGTAGGCATTCTATGATTACAAACCATGGCCCAGAATGATCTCAATCATCCTCACCACGCTTACAGAGAATATTTTTCACATCTTTCTCCATCTGCAAACATGATGTTATATAACCATTTGACACATGCAACCAAATGAATAAGATGCTTTTTCTCCCTTTTACTTTGGCAATCCTCTCATGCCAGTTATTTGTGTTTCTACTGTATGGGAAATCCCTTTTGCTCACTTGCAATTCCATGAAATTTACATTGTAACAACTAAAGGAGAAAAACAAAAAAATCATATGGGTGCTTAAGAAGACAATATATCCTTCATGACTTTTGATTGAAGTACTTGAATATCTAGCTTACTCTGTTGGATTGATGGATTTGGCACTTCTTCAGTACCCACCTTCATCTCTTCAGCTTCGTAAGTTGAGTGAACACCATAAAGCACATAAAACAAACTTATCAAGCATGCCCATATTGCAAATCTTTGGTAGGAGAGACTCTTCAGCGTTGTCATGAGGAAAACATTTAGGAAAATTGAAATAGCAGCTGGCCATGGCATGAACGGCACTGACCATTCTGTTGGACGGTGGAGGGACGGTGTCATGTGGTGGAAGAAGGACGTAATCATGATCATGAACCCACCAAATAGTGGCAAACCCCACCATTGGTGCCCAAATTTCATGCATATGGAGAAGGCAATAGCGCTCGAGGTGAGGAGGAAGAGGAACAAAAGTGTGTGAAATGGTGGATTGTTGCAAATGATAGCATAACGACGGTAGATGATGGCATTTGAAACGAGATAGAACACCAAAAGCGTGCTAATAGAGATCATTTCAAGCACTATATTGAGGTCGGTGAAGAGTGCAATGGATGCTGTGCATAGCCCTACCGCATCAAAAAATCAATATATATAGATATAGATATATATCATTATTTTCGTTTTCTTTTTCTTAATTAGTGAATCAATATACAATTTTAACGTCCAAATTTTCAAGCTGGTTTGTGCAATTCTGAAAGTAATTAAAGGTCTCAATGGTGCTGAAACAAAAATAATTATCTTATTAATTCCATGGCCTGTAACTGCTATATGTCATATCCTTATTATTACTTTCTATAGTCTAATTGGATATTGTAATTTATGAATCTCGATCCTTAAGGAAAGTAAAAACCCAGAAAAGATTTTTTCTCAAGAAATTTCATGGAATATTACATTTTTCAATATACGAGGAAAAATAAGAAAAATTTTTCTTCCTAGATTCTAAGTGGGTTGTTAAACAATAAATATATTTATTGTAATTATTTAATTAGATAATCATGTTGTGGAAAGAATTCATCAATACAAAATGTTTAAAGCATGAAAGCAACTCTTTGAAAGAATTTTAATCAAAGATAAAAGTGATGGTTTACCTCCAAAACTTTTCTCACCCCAGCACCCTCAAAAATGTAAGGTGTGTTCATTCGTTGACAGATATGCACCATTTTATATGTTCTTAGATATTTAGGAAGGTTGGTGGAGAAAGAAGAAATTAAGATGACGATTTACCCAAGAAGAGTGTGGCGTTCAATGGCGTTCCAGTCGAAGGATGGACCTTGGCTAACCAGGATGGCACCAGCCGGGCCCTTCCAATAACACAAAGATACCTAGCTTGGCCTAACATTGCAACCAATAGTGAAGCAACAATTCCCAAGCTTGCTCCGACTCCAACCACATTGCTCCCCCACTCCCAACCAATCGTTTGGAAAGCGATTGAAAATGATGCTTCTTTCATGATCTAGATTCATTTAGAAGCATTATCTATACACGCCTAACCAATTATCAAGATTTTTTTGTACTTGATAATACCAAATTTGATCAAATTTCGGTAGATTAACAGATTACCTTGTTATAAGGCACCGTGACACACAAAGCCAAGGCCATGAGGCAATATAGCAGAGAGACGATGAGAACAGATCCCACAATGCCTATTGGCAGGCTCGTGGAAGGATTTTGGATCTCTTCTGCAAGGGTTGAAACTGAGTCGTACCCGATATAGCTGAAATAAACTATTGCTGCTCCGTCGAAAACACCATTAACCCCGAAAGGAGCTAGCCCTCCCGGTTTTACCAAGTTTTGGACATGTCCATGGCTGAAACAGGCAATTATGATGAATCCAAAGAAAACAACGTGAAAGATTGTCATAATAAGATTCAACATGGAGCTCTCCTTTGTACTGCAATTCCCGAAAGAAAACAAAATTTGATGTCCATCTCTTGAAAGTCAAAGAAAAATAAAGAGACCTTAAATACTTGCCGATGTATATAACAGCTATATTTATGTTTAGCAAGAAATTAATAAATAATATAATAAACAAAGTTATTATGGGGATAAATCAAGGGAGACATAGTCAATCACAATCCAACAACGAGATCCATTTATCCAAACCCAATAATTAATACATTACTAAGTCTAATGCCCACTTCCCTTCGCCAACGAAAGATTATTATGAGGCAAAAAAATCTGTCTACTGCTCTTAACATATACAATTCTTCCATATAAGAAAAAAAATCATATTAATACATATATTTTATCAATTAGTGTCGTAGTAAACAACTTACTGAATTGTTTTATAGATTAAGAGATCAAACCTACGGCATAGACAGAGAGTGAGAAGAAGAACAAGTGCGACAGCTGGGAAATCCAACATATTGTATCCCTTCGCTAGCCCATCTACTTCCACTCTCCATGAGTTTGGATGACTTTCTCCTACAGCTTGGCACAGGTAGACCGTAAAGCTTCTTGCCACAGCAGCGTTTGATAATACATACTCCATCAGTATGTTTAACCCAGCAAAATATCCTACAAATTCTCCTGCAAGTTTCTAATTTGAATTAAGAACAAAATGAAATAGGGATATATAGGTTTAATATACAAATGCTTCGTTAATGATTTGATAGTAGAGTAAGGTGAAGGAGAGAAATTTATTCTTTGAAAAAAAACAGTGCATACCAAAAGTCACCCTTAGATAGCTGAAGGCACCTCCAGCAGCTGGAATCTGTACAGAAAATTCAGTATAACACAAAGAGGAAAGAAGAGCTGACGTTCCAGCAATAATATATGATATGAAAACTGAAGGTCCGGAGATTTCAAGGGCTACAGAGCCAGTGGTGACAAAAACACCTACCCCAAGCATGCCACCAACACCAAGAGCTACCAAATCACACCACATAAGCTTCCTTTTCATGTCTGCTCCAGACCTTAACCTCACTTGGTTGAGCTCTTGGTCTGGTGTCCATGTTGCTAGCATTCTCTTTCTAAGCCTATGAGGAATTTGAGAGAGAGATTGGAGATAGTTAGAGAAGAAAATGTTGTTGGTTGGGGATTGAATGTTAGCCATGTTTGTGATAGAAATCAAAGTAGTGTTTTTCTTTGGGTTTTAATTTCCACGAGAAGGTTGAGATGAGGGTTTTAAATATACACATGGGGAAGAGAGAGAGGATATATCACTAGATTCTTTTCCTAAAGGTCGATGAAGAACCAAAATTTTAAGCTAAGTGGGATTACTAAGTTGTCCTTTCGTGGATATGGAAAATGACAATTAAACCCTTGTTTATGACACATTTGCACAGCTTTTGAGTACCCCAATACCCTAAAGATGTTGTTAATGTTATTAATTCTGTTAGAGAGAAGCATGCAGGAAAAGGTAGAGAAAGGCCCAACCATTTTGTAAGAGGAATCACTATGTGAGGAGGAACCAATTTGACCTAAGCTTTTCAAAGTTTCCTCTCCTACTAACTTTGAAAAGATGTAACAAGCATCCATACTTTGATTAAAGCAACTAAAGATAACTTCATTAACTCGGGAATAATTGGACTTGATTCCTAAACAGAATATCGATCAGATTTAATTTGCAGCTCAAACAGTTGAAGTGCCCACTGCCAGACATTTTCACAAGTTGGGATATAACAACACGTGTAATTGCACTAAATGATTGTGAAATTTTAATTTTAATAGTTTAATTTAATAAAATTAATTAATTAATGTAATGACTATTATTACTATATCCTTATTTTAAAAAATTGAGAGAGAGAGAAGTTAATGGTTATAGACTTGGTGATATTGCAATTTCTTATTAAATTGTAAATTTTTATTACTCATGCGTTTGTTTATATATTTCTCGAGTTTGGATATTTAATACTCATGGTAAAAGGATTTAAACTTAGTTTGGAATTATATAATGAAGTTAAAAAAATATTTTTCATTTACTCATTTTTTCATTAATATACATTTGATATTCCGTACGTAGATCCTAAAACTTAATTTATGACATTAAAGTTACAATATTGCACTTCAAAACCAAAAAAATAAATTTCATTGTATTGATCATCTATTAGTTTTTGAATTATACATATTAATGCACAACGTTTGCCATATAGATATATGCCCATTGCCATGAATATTTATTTTTCTTAGAGCAATTTCAATGCTTTATGTCCCAAGACACGCCCTTTTCTATTTTATAATCAAGATCAATTTCATACCTTTTTCATCGTTTAATTAGATTTATCATATTAATTTACATAAGCACATATTAATGTATAAATGTATATGTATATATACATGCACAAAAAAAATGAATTTGCAACTGACATGCTGTGTGATAGCTAGGCTTGTGGTATACATGACACTTTCTTTATGACAAAGCTTGTGTGAAAGCGCCTTTGGAAATGAGCTAAACTCTCTTCTGTTGCATTAGCTTTTTCTCTTTTCTTTATCCATCAACTTGTCAAATTTTACTCATCATTTTCAACTCTCAACTCTAGAAGAAAAGTTGAAGATACTGTGGTTATACTAAGCATACTAATTAAAGTGGATGTTTTTGACAATTTCCTCCAGAATCAAATCAGCTGAAAAATCAATTTGGTAAATTAATATTCTAATTAGGCATCTCGAATACATATTATTCGCCAACTCTAGTTAATTAAGTTATCAAGATTTGGGTGTGCTTGCTTTCCTCGAATGTACCAATTATCAGTCTAGTAGACTAGCTAACTCATAACTCTTAGTGTATATACCTTTGTACCTTTTTTCTTTAAGAGAAGAAAGGACCTGGTTTTGGCCTATCTTTCGTTTCAGAGTTTGGAGTCACAATCTTTTCAATAAAGCAATGCTTCTTATCTTGAACTTGTTGGGAATTAGATTGCCACACATCCAATACAAGGACTTTATTCAAGATATACTTGATGTACAAGCTTCCCAACATCTTTATGCAACTTTCATTGAGAAAAAATGGATGAGAATGAGTTGTAATAGTTTAACTATTATACATAAAAGAAGAAAATATATAGAGAAATACACAAGTGGAGAGAGGTGGTGCTGTACCATTAAACCACGTAGTGCCCTATCCTTTTCTTCTTAGGATCTATAGATGATCATGTCAAAAGAATTCTTTTTGGTATGAATCAAATCTAATACATTCTAATATCCCTCATAATAAGATAAGAAGTGAGTCCTTGATACCCTAGCTAACATACTCGCTAATTAGATCTAATCGTCATCCTCACCGAATCATCAGTAAACAGATATAGGACCCATAAATTATTTTTTTCCTCGTTGATTGAAATGGACTCGATCATTCAAGAGCATCATATTATGATTGAGTGGTCCATGGTCCTTCAAACGTCCACATGTTGCGATGGGAGGCTCCAATTTTTCTCTAACTGGGACAGTTTTTCTGTCGACATCTACTTGGGATTTTAATATATATGCACTATGCAGAAGCTATCTATCTAGCTAGGCAATCCACTTGAGAATTGGCTAGAGGGTAATCAGGCTTGAACCGGTGATAATCCGAAGGATAATGATCATTATTTCAAAGTGAAATCATGGGATTCCTTAAGTGGATAGTGCTTGCTAAAGATCAAAATCATGGCTAATGGATCAACTATCCATCCCATCAAAATCAAATTCCTAAACATATACACTGTAACTTAATCTTTTGTATGATATTTCTTTTATCTTAATACGAATACCTGTCAATGCTTTTTTAATTGTAATGTATGGTAGCTATTTCAAGAAAATTAAAATTGACTTCCAATTGCCACTAGCTATCTAGAAGAAAAATATTGCTTCAACATTAAAATTTTTGAATTGATAAAATCTAAAAATTAAAAAAAGAAAAACTAATTCTTTATTGAAAATGATTTGAATGACATTTGTTGCTTCAGCAGCAGCCAGACAAAGAAGAGTCTACAACAATTTATGCTCATGATTTAAGTTGAAATTGCTGCTTATTGATGTCTTACAATGTCGCGGTCTTGAAACCAATCTCATTGAAGATAAGATTAAAACTGTGAATTAGGAAAGCAAGAGACCCGTTTACTACAATTATG
>JAWDEX010000016.1:6624774-6637931 GCA_035221805.1 Trichilia hirta
GAACTCTGATTTCTTTGTGTTCAATTTACACCAGTCCCGTAACGTCATAGGTGCCAAGGATCGTTTATCAAAGAGATCCTGCAAGAAATTGACAATCATTAATACGTGTGAATAATTGATTGAACGAATGAGTTCATTAACGATCCAATGAAATAAATTACTTCAGGGAATGAAGATTCGCAGTCGTGTAATTTGGCAACTTCCCACAGGTCTTCAGTGCCCCTCAACTTTGCAATGTCCTTAATATTCCTGAACGTGACAGTTGCGGTTCAAAAAAATCAAATAAGAGGATGACAATGAAACAGCATAATTCTTTTTCATGTTTAAATGATAGATTCTTACTGTTCAGGATCGCCAAAAAAGGGCGTTCTACCGATCATTAGGTAGAGTAAGGTGACCCCGGCAGACCAGATATCAAGCTTGGGACCTTGATGTTGAGATCTAAACAATACCTGCCCAAACCACTAACATAAGGTTCTGCTTGTTTCCTTGAAAAAAGAAATCAAGATAAGGTCTTAATTATATTAAGTTCAATTTTCTATGAAACAGAATAAAACACTTCGGTAAGTATAGGCATAAACGAAGCTCTCGTAAAAGCAAAATTTGTTTTTAGTAGGTCCTTCAGTAAGAAGAGAGGCTGACTTTCTCAGGGACCTCTTTGACGAAATATTCTAGATTGAGGTGTAGTGACTTTCTCAGGGACCTCATAATTAATATAAGGGGTAAATATAAATAAGATAAACAAGTGGCAATCATTAGATGCCGAATAAAGGTTAAGTGTTTATCAAACAGTTAAAGTATTGTGACTTTAAAGTTGAATGGAGGCAAATACATTCCAAACATATCCCAAGCGGATGACATTAGCAAGAATTCAATTATGAGAAAGCTGGTCAATCACCCCTTAAAATGAGTAATAACTAATCGACTCCCTCAACTTTGAGGGTGTTGGTTTGAGTAGTTAAACCTGCAGGAGTATACCGCTCCCAACTTGGAAGTCAACGCAGCATCTTTTAGTCAGACATTTGACTGAAAAAAAAAACATTAAAAAAAAAATAAAAGCTTAACCAGAAGAAAATGGTTCCTTTAGAACCATTATTATTTTACCTGTGTTTTGGTAAACACCTACTCAGCATCTAATATTTTATTACTCATATCCAACTCTCAAAATTTAGTGATTTTAACCTGTAACAACTGTGTATTAAAAGCTATAACACCTCAACTCCAAATATATCCAAAATCAATAGTGATGCCTATTATTTGGACAGAAGAAAAAAACCACTTTGACACCATAGGTACATTAAAAAAGAAGAAAGAAAATAATAATTGCTTGCTGATAGCAATTCAGTAACATCAGAGTCCATTTCTAACCGCAGCTAAGAAGTTTGGCTCTCTATTTTCTTTATATTGGCACAAACACGATAGCTTAGATAAGATAAGTGCAACATTTTGCATGCTGGGCCATCGACTAATTTCACTTCTCTTTTCTAGCTTCACAGTTCTCTTATAGAGTTTTCATGATTCATACTAAAATTAGCAGCCCATAGGATAAAAATGCCTTACAAAAATTCCTGTTAATGATTCTTGTATTATTTTCTTCAGTAGCAGTTCTTGCACATTTGTTTATCAGCATATAGACAATGCTATATGAAGTCCATGACATCATGGGGTAAAATAAAATAACAAACTTGGATTGAATTAGGTTCATATTAAAGCATTAGAATACTATGATGCCTCACCTCCGGAGCTCGAAAACCTTTGGTTCCAGCACAAGGACCTTCTTTCTTGTGCTTTCCATTTCCTAATAATGAACGAAATATGATCATTTTTAGCAAAGGATATTGTTCAGTTGAACAAAAGTTTCCAAAATGTCAGTAAATTATACCTTTATTCTTCATCAAGCCAGCTCCAGCAATGGCAATGCCATTTGAGTGCAGAGGCATTGGAGTAACAAATAAAAGCTCTCTACCCACTTTTCCAGGAGGGGCAGCAACCCGCTTTCTCATAGGAGCTGGACAATTTGATGCTTCATAATTTGGAGTCCGCAAAGCTTCCTGCAAAAGGCTGATGAGTTCCTTCCTACCTTGGCAGGGCAAAGGTTCTCTGAGCCTTTCAGCAGGAGTCCTAGTGCTAATATCTTTGGCAGAGGTTATGCCAGAGCCATCTGTGCCTTGACTGTTAATTATGTTCTGACTATTCACGTCATTGTGGGCATTTGAGCGTCCTAAAACCTTCCTTTTCAGGTTCTTAAGGTCTAAAGTTGATTTTGAGCCTTTCACTGCCTCTTGTTTAACTGCATCCAAAGAGTTTGCACTTGGGACCTTCCTCCTATTAGTAGGAGGTGTGTATTTGGCACAGGAAACAGTAGCATGATTGAAACTGGCATCATATCCTGCCTTTAATTTGTCTGTGAAAATGTACAATATGGCTCCATTAATTCTTGTAGCCTAATCATGCAATAATACGAGCAATAATACAAGTAATTTGTGCACAACAAAGTACAATCAATTAGAAGGTGCATTTACCTTCTCTGCAACAACTTGAATCTAAGGGAAGGAAGAGGTCAAACAAAGAAAGCTTGCAAAAAGAGAGGTGCAAAAGGACAGAATTAAGTAGGCGATCTAGTAAGCAATTTTCTAACACAATATTTTCTTGTTATCTACTGGTCCTATACTTTTTTACAAGAAGCTTATAAGGTACAAAACCATCTGCTGAATGAAATCAAAGTGTTCGTTCTTATAACTAAAATGCTGCCAAATTTATTCTTTGTTTATTAAATCAAAGACAATATTGGAAGCTTACATGTGGTTCCAAATTTCTGATGAAGATCCTGTTGAAGAAAAAGAATAAAACAATTAAAATCATTGATCTACACAATCAGAAAGCCAGGGAAAAAAGAAGAATACAAATGTAGATCAAGACAAGCATCACTAACCATAGCAAGATTAAAGTCAATAAGATAACCTTTAGTGGCCTTACGAGAGAAGAGAAAGTTGCCAGGCTTAACATCTCTATGGACTACTCCCTGCAAGTACGTGAAGAATGTTAAAGACCATGAAATCCTATAATTTTAGAAGCATGTAAATCTGCATAGACTGTCTGCAGCTATAATGTATACCTGCTTGTGCAGACTTGCTAGTGCTCTGAACATACAGTAGCCATACCACTGTAACTGAGAGATATCTATCTCTTTTTTCAATACCTAACAATTAAAACAAAGAGAAAAGTCAAAGGAAAAAACAAAAGAAGGCAAACAATATATGGTAATTTAAGTATTTAAAACTACCTCAGGTCTGTCATGCTCTACATGCTCCAGAACAAAGCAATCAAAATCGCAACTCTTAAAACTGCCTTGATATTTTATTATAAAGTTTTTCCCCCTGAAGAAGAAAAAAATAATAATTTGCATATTGTAAGTCAAAATTTCTAACCTCAGCACACAAAATAAATGTTGCAAGTGAATTTTTAGCAATCTTACCCAAAACGTTCCAACATTCTCAGTTCAGTGCTAATATGGTGTTTATTAGCATTTGCATGAGGACCTGTCAAGTTGTAAACATGTAGAGTGATATTAGCGTTTGCTGAAGACCTAAGTTTCACAAGTTATAGGTGGACAAGAACCAGTTTGGTTTTTTGAGATTTTGAACCATGCCTACCCCTAATCCTAGAGCTACTTCGACTTTTGCATCAAAGGATGAAAAAAAGTTCAAGATCACATATACACAACATCTATATGCATATTGTACTATCCTCAACTTTATACATGGATGACTAAAAGAGGAAATGAAAAGATAAAAGGTTGCTCACTTACATTTAATAGCCACTATAGTTCCATCATTCCTCCTCCGTGCTCTGTAGACAGTGCCATAACCACCTACCAGTTCGAAAGAAAGTCAACACTAAAATTTGCACAATAATAAACAAGAAGACAAGGATGTTTATAAAAAATAATCAAAACGATAGGGATACCTGAACCCTCTTCCACTTCTACGATATATGATTCAAAGTTGGGCAGCACTTTTTGCTTTGTTTGATCCTACAAAACAATCATCAATGATTCTCAAACAACAATAAAAAACATGATGCACAACTAACTCTCTAAACAGTGGCCTTAACACAATTAGAATGACAAAAATTATAGATCAAACAATTATTAGTATATATGAAAGGAGCCTACCTCAGGAAAAATTGTGGTAGAGTATCCCTTTCGATCTTTAATATCATTTTGCTTCTCCATTGCTTTCAGTGCAATGATAACTGGCATCTGATCTCTTTTGCTGTGCTTCTCTTTGGAAATATTAAAAGCCTTACCTTGCCCTGAAGACTTGCTGAGGGTCCTCAGTTTTGGATCCATCCCATCCCTGCACAAGAATTTGGTCTTGGTAGAGGGTTTCCTCAACTGCTTATTTGTAATGTGAAGCTCAGTTGCTAGTGATGTATCCCTTGTACTGACAATAATGTTGTGCTCATTATCCATAGATGGTTTACTGCCATCACAACTCAAAGTACCGATTCTTTTACATACACTTCGAGGAGGCACATTATTCATGGCAGTATCGAATAGCGGGAAGAGGTTTTCCATTCTTTCTGCACCACCTAAGTCAATTAACCGTTCTTTCTCCTTGCCTTCAACAATTCTTTTGCTTTCAATAATTCTAGTAGTCATAGAATTACGAATGTCATTAACAATCCCAATCTTAGCTGATGACGCATTGCTTTGTTTCATATCTTCAATACAAGATGTGGGATCAAAGCGTATGCTACACTTTACATGCATATCACCATTCATTAATCTAGTTTGAAGTGTTAATTCTGAGTCAAACTCACCATACATTAATCTTTTGGGCTCCACTCTTCGTAAATACACCTTCATTCCAGCTTCATCTTTTATATGTACAGTCTCCCTAAGCTTACAGCTTAATTGTCCAGAACTGAACTTGTGGAAAAAGGGAGGCTTGAGTATTACTTGATTAACCTTTGACATTTCATTTTGATATTTATCTATGCTCGTGCTGATACCATCAGTTACATGATAATGTACCTGCATTAATTTGTTTTAATTTAGGCCCAATAATTTCGATTTGCAACTCAGAGATTCTTTACATGACTTCTAAATTTCCAAATTCGACCTTACTTACTGGAAACTGCTTTCAAATTGCAAATCAAATGACACCCTCTATTACCAAAAGCTAATTGAGTAGAAATAATAGCTAACACCACTACAACCGTAAGTAAATCACTCTACATAAAAATAGAATATGTTTGCTAAAAATACCTTCGTAACAGCACTTTGAATCCTCTTAGGCCAAGGCACTGAAGATCAACACACGAACAAAATCAAATCCAATGCCAAAACACACTGGAAAAACAAAATCTTTAAAAAAGAAAAAAAAATTACCTTCACAGTCATCTAAATCATCAAAACGAGTTCGCTTTCGCCTCATAACAATCATTCTAAATAAATCCTCGGAGCAAGACCTACCTTCAATACATGACCTAAAAGCATCGGATATACCGACATTTTTGGTGACAAAATCGGCAAAACTTAGTAAGGAAGTAAGTGATAGAGTGACGTGTAGATTGTTCGTTAATGAGATCGGTGAGTTAGGAATGTGGCAGAGGGATTTTATGAGGTCGGGAGTAGCGCGGAAGAGCGTGCATCGGGATGCGACCTCAGCTGGCCTGGACGGCCGGCCTAGGGAGAGGAGGAGCGCAAGTACGTGCCATGCCTTTTCCGACGCTGATACTTTGGTGAATTGCTGAGTTGGCATTACTATTTCAGGAGGAGATAGAAGTTAGGGTTTGGGAGTGAAAGAAATACATTAGTGCAGAGAGACGGCAGAAAAAGAAGAGGTGATAGAAGCGGGAACGCTGCACGTTTGAAATTGGAGATTTAGCACGTGCAGTTCCCGCCAAGTAAATCAGGATCCAGATCAGATACGTCTCGCCATATAACTAACGGAAGGGACGTTTGTGATACGGATCGGGCATAGTTTTCCATACCTTATATTCGCTGCTTTCACCAAAATGCCCCCACCACTTTAATGTTCGGAGATGGTCCCGCTTACTACCTTGAAGTCTGCACATGCGTTGGTTTCGCAAGCATAAAATTTTAGAGAACAAAATGTATAAAACGTAAAATACAATTTACGTTGTATACATTTCTTTGAAAAAAAAAAAAAAGAGAGAGAGATCATATTCATTTTCAACTTATCCACAATCTATATTTTAAAAACACCCAGCTAACACAAGTTTCGAATATTTTCATTGTTGAAAAATGAAAATCATTTTTGAGAAATGGTACAAAACAGCGACACGGGAGCATTCATACTGGTACACGAATTTATGCTATCGTAAAGTAATCATTCATATTGTCCAGTAGTCAATTGCCCCTTCACATTAAAATTAGAAAATAGTTTTAGCTGTGTTTGTGTATAAAACATTTACAAGAAAATTTCAAAAAATAAAATGAAATTGTCAGTTGCCCTGCTGGTTTCTACTCTTAGCTAATTACAGATGACAGATTCATTTACTGTCAAGATTTGTCTGTAAACTCGTTTATCACCGATTCGCCATACATGTATTATCCAGAACTTAAAGATTAAATACGTTGGCTTTCATCATTTTATTAATTACCGATGAAAATTCATCAGGTAAGATTAAATGTGAAAGGCATTTGAGGCCACTTCAGATATTCATTTACTTTCCACCACTCAAAAGAATATGTTTGATAGAATGTGAACGGAACTCCGAAGATTCCTCAAAAGAATATGTTTGATAGAATGTGAACGGAAACCCGAAGATTCATTCAACGGGAAATATCCTGATAAACAGCATTACAGGAAATTTTATCAAGAACCTATTTACTGAGTTTCACACTAAGAGTAACATATGAAATGAATGAAACAATTCGCAAAACCGACTGATGAACATAATTTTACCAACCATGCCATATACAAAAAGAAGGGAAGGAAAGCAGGCTAAATTTCCATCCAACAGGATAATTCAAACTATACAATGAAATAGAATAACAATGGCTACCCTGATTAAGTCATTCCGAGGGAGGGGAAGACAATAAAAGGTTCAAGATGAGACCAACCAAGATTCCAATGAGTCCCACAAACCCAGCAAACATGATGGAGAAGCCAGCGCCACCTTTTCGTTGTCCTCGTCTCTTCAGCGAGTCCTTATCGAGGGAAAGAAGATCATTTGATGAGTAGTTGTCCTAATTATCAGCAGTTTTAGACAAACAAACTATAAAATATTAAATAGATCGTGAATTGCATCAGCCTTCCTTTTGGCGATACTAGCAACTTCTAGCTGAGTGTTCAGTTTTATGAATATTGGAATTCAAGTGGAAAGGATGAGGACAAGGATTATTAGTCAAACTGACCAAGGGAAAATTTGATGCACAGAAAATATGAAGACTACAAGATTATCAATATGTTTGACAACCCATTTGCTAATCCATTATTCAATAGTATCTTCGATTTTTATTCAGCCCATTTGTTTATAGCTGTTATGCTGCTAAGATTCATTTCAGAGAGAAGAAGACTATATGCATGTTGACCAACTTCTTTGTAGAATCTTCAGTAAATGATATTTATAATTCAACAGTTGTTAGTGGTGCATTAAAACTAATACCAAGTATTATCAAATAGAAATAGGTACCAGTTCCTGTTGCATCTGCTGTGTTTGCCGAACAGCAGAATCTCTTTCATCTTTCAGGCGCTGTAAAGTCTGAATTAAATACAAAAGAAGATTTGATAAAATAAGAATAAATCAAAAGGAGGAAAAAGAAAGAATATAAATGATGATGATGCACCTGCTAAGAAAATGGGTGCCACAGTAGCTGCTTCAGAGCAAAATCTTTGAAAAAGAATAAATGAAACAGTAGATTCTAGATACTCTTCCATTTTATCACAAAAGTCATACCATCAAGCATACAAAAAAGTAGTGTTGTATATCCTCTTATTCAACACACGGGTGCCTAAAACCAAGGTAGATGGGTAAATGAAAATCATATGGACATCACACAAGTTTGTAGATGACAGAAAAAAAAAAATACAAAATATTATCCATAAAACCTTCAAAATGACTTGGTCCACTCTGAACATGAACTTATTTAGAAAAAAACTCTGAACACGAACAATTCTATACAAGCAATTGACGAATCTTTCCAGTTTCCTTTTTGCTGTGCTAATATTCTTCTTACCACCAAATTTATTGTTCACGGGTTTATTCAACTTTCATTTCAAAACTCACAGCGACCTGTTCATAAGACAGGTCTTAATGTATCTATAGTGTGACATAAAACTCCCAGAAATACTAAAAACAACATGATATATGCATGTTGAACCACTGACCTCAAACTCGAGCTTCTAGTTATACGTAATAAGCTGGTTTTAGTACAAAGAGAGATATCACTGCTATTAAGCCATCTGGACTGATGATAAATATGCTGAACCATATTGCCAGATGAAGTTTGTCAAAATGCACACATGCATGCAGCAAGTTTATTTGAGCACACAGTCATCAACAAATTACAGAATCGAACAATGAAAACAGCAGAATTTCAAAACTCACAGAATTTGCTTCAGGACTTCTTGTGGAGTTCCCCGCAGCTTCATCTTCTAAGTTTTCTTGAGCTGAGCCAGGAGGTACATAAACAACTCTAAGCTTGCACTCCTCTATTACCTTCCTACTATCCTTGTTAAACTGAATGCAAGACAAACATCATTTTTCCTAAATCACTGTGATTTCAAAATGAATAATGGAGAACAAAACAATTTGTTGTGTCACGATTATTACAGTGTCTGAAGGAAGCTCATCAACATCAGTATTTGGAGGCACTATCGTACTCTGCAAGAGAAATTTGTCTTTGCATTGCATATCTGGAGGAGATGCTCGTTGAGCTTGGAGAGTAACTGCAAATCCATCAATTAGTTAAAATGCATATTAAATGTTAAAATGCTGAAGGCAAAATACAAAAACTTATGAGTTAATGGCGAACTGGTAAATGAGGCAGCGGCATACAATTAGACAAAACTAGCAATTACTCTGTTTCTACTTCTAACCTATCTCCTTCAATAGCATTAATGACCATAAACAGCATGAATCCCACACGTAGAAAGAGCTATCAAAAATAAAAGCAAATAGCATATAGCACCTCTGATGACACATGAATCCCAGGGCTGTATCACACTGGTGTTCGGTCTTACAAAGTACTTCTTTGGTGAAGTGGTTTTCACCTGGGTCAAAAAAGGAAAGTGTGTCAATGAAATACAATTCAAATAAATTTTAGGATGGCTTGAACCATAAAAGTTCCGAGGCAATGAAATTGCATAGTAATAGAGATGTACTTTGAAAGCAACATGATGTTCTGTGTTGTTCACGACTTCAAGATCACAAAAGCTTTGTTTTTCTAGCTCAACTGCAACATGAATCTTGTGATCATAAGCTCAGAATACCTTTATTAAACAGATACTATTGAAAAGATGCTAGCAGACCAAGAAGACAGTCATAGTTAATTCTACAAGGACCCTAGAATTGAAAGGAAAATATATGACGAATGATGGCTTTTCCAGCACTCATTTGAGTTTTATCCATTCCAACAAATCAACAGGCATGCCAAAATAGTGTTGAAACCAATTATTCCAAGATCAACTTTCAAACAGGTTTTACTTTGTTCAAATAGATTCAGCTGCCTAGCATAAATGCACACCAAAAAGTCTACAACCTCCGTTAAATATTTACCGGGTTCACTTTGGCTTTCAATTTACTTATACTACATGAATGTATCTCTTACTATGGTTATTATTATTTCTTGTGGATAGGAATCATCTCGTATCAGTTTATGTTGATCATTTATTACAATATACAAGTTCAGTTAGCATAGTACTTGACCAACAAAAGGAACATGCACTGACTTCTCTAGCACCATAAGAAAGCCAAATACAAAAGGGAGCTATAAAGCATCGACGTGCATGAAAACCAATAGAAACACAGAAGTGAATGGAACAGTGCAACCAAGGAAAAGTAATCCTAGAAAGCACTTTAAATCCAACGGAAGGAAAGAACAAGCTTCCAAATAACTGGCACTTATATCCCTAAGCACTCTAGGTATCTTCATAATATCACATATAAACTTCCCCTAAACATGTTCTTCTGAGTCAATCAACCTTAATATTCCAACAACAAAAGGATCAGCAAATGCTTAACATCAAGAAAACTCAAGACACCCCAATTACAACATAAGATTCTAAATTAGAGAAGCAAAATAATAAACAAACAAAAAGGCGCTCCATCATCTTCTCAAATATCTATGAAAATTACCAATTTATGCTACCTAACACAGATACTCACATTATCCTACAATTTTGTCATCTACAACTAAAATCTCCCTCTGCTTCCATCCCTCTTGGTCTCGCCACTGCATTCTCGTCCTCATGCTAGTTATACTCATATTCCTTTCCACAAACACAATTATTAAACCCCCGGAAAATTAATACCTCAAATTTGCATCTATCTCAATTTTACCTATGCCAGATCAAAATGTCTGTTTCATGTACCGTACTATCAACTTCCATATAGTTATACAATCAATAATAAAACTGCTAGAAAGTCCTTTTTCTACAAATCAAAACACAAACACATACCAACTTGTAGAGAGAATTATGCCAGGATACAAATTCATACACATAAACAATTATATAAGGAAGGGGTAGAGAATAGAAAAGATACATACAAATGAACTTGAGCGCATCGGGAAGAACGGAGATCAACTGATTACCACCACCGGCTGTCATGACTATGCCACACCTCCAGATCAATCAAATTTTGCAATCCTTCACAAATCAACGACTGCTCAATCACTCAAATCACCATATGCTGTCACAGACTCAAAACACAAAATACAGCAAAACAAACCCTAAGTCAACAAGCTCAATCTCCTAATCCATGGAGCAAAAACAAAAGAACAATGTTGGATAGAAGACAATAAAAAAATAATGGAATTCTTCGTAACCAACAAAATTTTCAACAGGAAAAGCAAAAGAACAAGAAAGGAAAAATAAGACTAACATGTGGTGCAACAGAATTGTCTCGGTTCAAACAAGCGGTTTAAGTGGCCCGATAATTTCGGCGAAAGTTTTGGGACTCCTCGTTTCAGGTGGTCCAAATTAGATTTAAACCAGGTGGTGTTATTCGTAGTACGGTGATTTTGTGCACTCAAATCCTTCTGCCGTTAACCGGTAGTGGCTGGCACAACGCAGATGCGGAGCCGATTCAATCAGAGCAGAGACAGGGGAAGAGAATCGAAGGTGACAAGTGGCGTATAAATATAATTGAAAAGCCCGGTTCAAAAGTAACGGATTGGAAGCGGGGCCCAGTTGAAGGGCACATGGTTGTATGAGGTTAGGTCTGACGTGTTCTAAATTTAGATGAGAGCCATTTTCTTTCGTCAATCCCTCCCATATCATTTACAAGTGGGTTATTATCAATTCCCTCAAAAGGTTTTATAATATTTTATTTAAATAATAAAAATATATATATTTATCTCTCCTCTCTCTTAAAATTATATTTTTATATATAATAATATAATTAAATATAATTATTTATTTATTTTTTTTCAATCTCAATAATTTGTGCAACGATAAATTTTATTAAGCAAAAATTTATTCTTCAATTTTTGTTTTATTTTGATCTTTTGTTCAATAATATTGGAGCTATTTTACAATTAGTCAATTAAAATTTTTTAGATAATTATAACTTGCATTTAATTATTGTTATAAATAATTAATTAAATATTTAATAATTTTACTTTAATTTTTTTAGTCTTATTTTATTATTAATATATATTTAATAATGACAATAATTTAGTAAACACTACAAAAATTATTTCTTAAATTATCAATGATGGGCCTTTGAAATTCTTTCTAATTATTTAGTTTTAATTATTGAGCATAAAGTTATTTTTTTATTTTTAATAATATAAATTTATGTAATAAACAATTATTTATAATTCTATTATTATTTATAAAGGTATAAAAATAATTGTAGATAATGATTTAAAAAAGGGAAGTAAATGGCTATGTTTATACTTTATTTAAATAAAATATTATTAAATTTTAAAAGAAGTAAATGATGATGCCCCATTTAAAAATCGCATGAGAAAAATCGCTTTGCTTTGTTTCACCCGGCTTTAATTTATTAAAAGAAATGGCGTCTTTTTTTGTCGTTTGATCGTTTTGTTTATTACCGTCAGATTTTGGTTATCGTTTACGTGCCTTATTTACCATTCGATTTCGTGGCCTCTCCGGAACCTTAAGGAGATTAGATCCTCGTATTCTCTTCCCTGCATACTCAATGACCCTCTTTTGTTCCCATACTCAATTGACTAAATAAAATTTGTACGAGAATGACTAATAAACAAAGATTAATTCTATTACCTAATTCTACGAATAATCGAGTGTGTGTGTTTTTTTCGTGACCTCTAAGAATAATAGTGATGGTCATGAAAAATCATTTAATATTATGAAAATAGGACTCATAAAATTTAATTATTTATATAAGATATAGAGAAAAAAATATCATAATCAAAAAGAATAAATATCGTTTAAAAGTCTGAAAATATTTTAAAAATAAAATTAAAAAATATTTTATAAAATTAATTTTAGTAAAATTTGTAAACTTTTATATTAATCAAATAAAGTCTAAATTTCATTTATTTGTAAAATCATAAAACCAAAGCTTGGAGGTTAGATTAAAGAGATTTTGAGTCTTATGTTTTAACTTTCAAGTATACCGAATATGACTTCCTTTTTTAAAAAAAAATCATTTTCTTTTTTAGGGGAAATTTACGCAATTACAATAATAAAAGCAATTCAAATGCAAAAATTGAATATTATTATATATAAGATACTATACTGTGTCATAACCTAATTTTATCTTCTATAAATTTTATTTAAGATCGAGATACCGAATTTATAATAATGACATGAGACTTAATTTTCAAATCATTCTGCCAAAAAGTGTTTAATAAGTTTATATTTTAACTCAAGGCGCCGAATTTTGATAACAATTTGTCTATATTTTCAAACTAACCATTAGGGTAATTTTGATAAACTTGCCAATAATATAGGTGTTTACTATTTTCTTTT
>JAWDEX010000016.1:6654734-6671041 GCA_035221805.1 Trichilia hirta
GCCCATACTTTTGTTGGGAATATCAGCGGCTCTCTTCTTGCTGCTAGTGTTTTGGACTATGGTTGGGGATGGTCTTTTATTGTCCCAGGTGCATTTATATGTATGGGAGGGATTTTAGTTTACTTGTTCTTAGCTGCTTATCCTGAGGATATTGGGTTTTCTTATGTAGTGTGGAATGACGAAGAATCTCAAATCCAGAAAGGAAGCGTGGTTAATGAAAAAAATGAGAGCTGTGTACAAAAAGGATCAGGAAGTAGGACAAGTGTTGGGTTTCTTCAAGCTTTTTTGATACCTGGTGTGATACCATTTGCATTCTGCCTCTTCTTCTCAAAGTTAGTGGCATACACATTTTTGTATTGGCTACCATTTTACTTGAGTCACACAGGTATTCTCTACAATCTTTGGTTTTGTGTATTAACTTTTTTAATTTTGATGAAGATGGGATTTCTACTAAAGGTACTCTAAATCTTGCAGCTTCTTATGTAACAATCTGATCAAAATGGAATAATTTGAAGTAATTATAAACGTTGGATAAAAGTTAGAATAGATTGTATCCAGTTGGGAAAGAGTGCACATTGGGAATACTATGGCATAATACTTGAATATTGGTCAAGATACGAGGATTTATGACTGATAAAGATTGTAAATGACTGTATGATTCATCTTGTGACTGACATTGATTTAACAATATTGCATCTCTGTATTCTTCATCGCTGGCAAATCCATGAGGGTCTAATGATCATTTCTTCACCCATAATGAACATTTTAGGTTATGAAGAGTTATTTGGTTTCATCATCATTGGAAGCAAGGTGTCATTTTGCTTCAGCATTTTATGTGTCTAACAATTAAAATTGTTTTTTCCCCTTATCATAGAAATTGCATATAAAAACTCAGTGACTTCTTGCTTATGATTAAGTTTTTTTCTGGTCCACATTTAGGTGCTCCAAAAATAATTTTTATACCATTACCATAGACACTATTTGTTACAATTAATGCTTAATGCTTGAGCCTACTACTGAAGCAAATGGATGTTACCCTGTGTTTGGCCCATTATTTAATCTAATTAGTTTATGGTCGTACTGGAAGTACCCCTGCTTCTTTGGTGGATGGAATACTGGTATGCAACCATGTCTGTCACATGCTTAGCATTATTTCTAGAGAGTAACATTCATAGCCTTCTTTCTTTAGGGAACAAGAAAAAAGATAGTAGCATCCATAAACATTTAGTTTTAGAGTTGTCTAAGTTTGGCCTTTTTCTGAATTTTATTTAAAAAAATTGTCCACTTCCTGCTGAAAAATGTTGTAAATTTTGGAGCTTATACGAACTGTCATTGTATGGTCTCTGTTGATTGTTTGAAGTGTTTCTTATGCATAAAGAATAATGCTTCTCTATCTTCTTTATTTCTATGCTTTTGCAGAAATTGAGGGAGAGTATTTGTCAGTCAAGACTGCTGGAAATCTTTCCACTCTATTTGATGTAGGGGGAATTATTGGTGGAATCCTTGCCGGCTACATATCTGATAAGCTCAAAGCTCGAGCCATTACAGCAGCCAGCTTCATGTATGCTGCCATTCCATCCATGGTCTTGTATCGCTTGTATGGGGGTGTCTCTCGGACTGTAAACGTTGTGCTTATGATGGTTGCTGGCCTATTTATAAATGGGCCTTATGCACTCATCACAACTGCAGTTTCTGCAGATCTTGGCACACACAGTTCTGTTAGAGGAGATTCTCGAGCTCTCGCCACAGTGACTGCCATTATTGATGGTACTGGATCAGTTGGTGCAGCTCTTGGTCCCCTTCTTACCGGATTTCTTTCAACGCGGGGATGGAATAGTGTTTTCATCATGCTCATGGTTTGTGCTCTCATTGCGGGGCTTCTTTTGTCACGTCTAGTAATAGCTGAAATCAGTGAGAAAATTAACAAACCCATGACTTCATCTAGTGCACAGCAAAATTCTGAAGGTAACTTGCTGACCTAGTTTGCACACACAAACACTGTGCACACACAGTTTGGATATTCAAGTATTCAAATCAATCCACTTTTTCCTCCATAGCATATTTAAATATTGTGAAGTAAGATGCTGCTGTATTGTTATAAGAATAATTCTGATTTTGATTGCATTATATATTTAGAATACTCGCATCAGAAAGAGAGAAATTAGCAACCTTTTCGGATGATCTCCTCTTTTTTTTTTTTTTTTTTTTTTTTTACTCCTTTTACTTTTTTCCTAAAATAACAATGATTACATTAAAAAATTGAATGGAGATAGGGTACCTAAAATATATTCTAGCAATGTGCGTAAGAATATATGATTGCAGATGTAAGAAATGTTTGATATAGCTTGTCACTCGTTGGCCCACGGCCCATGTCTGGTTCATCTTACGTAATGCATAGAACTCTAAAAATGTCCACCCCAACTGAACCTTGTTGCGAGTGAGATTTGAATACAAGAATTCTTCTGCTACTCCATTTAATGCCCAGTTCAATTTTCTTGGCCAACGCTGATATGTTTCTTTTATTTTGCAGCACCTGCTTCTCAACCGCTTCTTAGTGATCAAAGATGATCATCAGACATGCTCAAGAGGTTATAGAAGTTGTCGAAGAATGGAGATGATACTAAAGTTAGAATTAGTAACAACAAAAATAATGGAATATATATTGACGAAATATTTTTCCAGCTTTGGCTGTGTTTTGTATTACCTAGTTTAGTAAACCTTTTGTATAAGATAAATATCCGATCATGTATAATTTGTCTCTTCTTCGGGGATTCTGATGCTGGTTGATTTGCTGAGAGTTATACCCAATTTTATCTATTTTACCATTTGAATTTGATTTAATTTAATTTGAAATTAATTTTTTTTAAATTGAGTTTTAGTAAATTTTAAATTTTATCTTGTGGCATACAAGATTTACGTAGAGTTTTTTTAAAAAAATAGTAATATTTATCAAAAAAAAAAAAAAAGAAAGAAAGAAATGTGTAAAAAATTTTATTTTTTCTCTCTCATGTTCACACAATTAAGGGAGTTACTCGTAAAGTAAGAAATGGGGAGTTATTCGCAGTTGAATTTTTCACTTATAAAAAAGGGATTGTGTGATAAAAAATTGAGAGAAGGAATGCAAAGAAAAAGATATACAGAGCAAATAAAAAAGAGAGAAGACGAAGGTAGAGAGAAAGGGAAGCAAATACAGAGAGAGAAGAGAGAACAAAAAGGTTGAGTAAAAGAAAAATGATAGAAGATTTGAAGAATGCTAAAACGTTAAAGGAGTTAGGAAATCTTTTTTTCACCAATCTATCTCTAAGTACGTATCTATCTTCACTAATCTTTTGAATGATATTATAAAATTTTTATAATTAATAAATTATAATGTATGTACGTTCTTTGAATGTTTTTTAATTTATTATTATTATTATTATTATTAAATTCAAAATGTAATTTTGTTATGACTTATGATGTTGTGTGTGTGTGTATTTTGTGTGTGTGATTCGTTTAATTTGTTATCATTATTAAATTTATGATACATATTTGTTTTGTGTATGATTTATTTTATTTATATTATTGTTATTGTTGTTATCATCTTAAATAAATTAGATTTGTGAATATGTGTAGACGATGACAGAACTCTATTAATTTTTTTATTTTATTTATTTATTTATTTTCATGCGGTTGGTGGCTAAAAAAAAAAAAAATGAAAAACTACATCCATCATGGTGGTAAATTTTAATAAGGCTCCCTATTAAGTTTTGTTAATATCAATCGAATCACAAATTTAAGAATCTTATTAATTTAGTCCTAAATTCAATTTAAATTTATTTTGGGTAAAATTATTTTTAATTTATTAAAAATAATTATAACAATAAATTTAACCTAAATTTTAATATTTTAAATTTTGATAATAAATTTTTAGTAAATAATAATAATAATAATAATAATAATAATAATAATAATAATAATTAATCAAAATAGAGGTAGAATATCTAGAATATCTGTTCTCTCTTTTGGTTAATTAAAATCAATTCAATTAATTAAATTTTAATTAAAGCAAAATAGGGTATTTAAAATACCTACTCTTATTCTTGGTTAATTTTAAAAATTGTTTTAGTTAAAATGAAGGAGAGTACTTAAGATGTTCGTTTTTCTTTTGATTAATTTTTTTTATTAATTAAATATTTAAGATAAGGTAAGACGTTTAGAATATTTACTCTTATTTTTAAATTAATCAAATTTTAGATTTAAGATTGAGATAGACATCTAAAATGTCTACTTTTTTTATAACTAATTAATTAATTTTTTTTACTAATGATCGAAATGAGATAGGATATCTACTCTCATATTTAATAATTTAAAAAAAAAACTTAAAAAATAATTAATTGATATTGATATAAGATATCTAAGATGTTACTTCCTTATAAATAATAAATAAAAATAGAGATAAAATATTTTAAAATTAAATAATTAAGTAACTGTAATTTACGAAAATTAAAATTATAAAATGTCTTATACTTTTTTATACTTAATTAATTTTTCGATTCTAAAATCTTATAGTTTAGAGTAATTTATTCTAATACTATTTTGATAAATATCGATTTTGTTTTTATATAAAATAAATTTTTTTATTTTTTTTTGTGATCGTGTCCACACTGAGGAAGCAGATATTTTTTGGTGAGTGAAAGTAAAAAAATGAACAAATCAATTCCGTTGTGAGAGACTTCTTAGGAAAACATTTAAGACACAACAACATATTGTTTTTTCTTAGCAAATTCTGATAGAGAACAGAAGTGTGGATTGAATAATTTTGTTCTGAGGAGTGACTTTTGATTTACCACGTCATCTGTACATTTATTGCATACTTTTTGAATTTAAACAATTGTGATAGATATTATAATAACAAAAGAAAAAATTTTAAATATGTGTAATGTTTTTTTGTGTTGAAGGTATTTTCATTAGTAAGTGTCTTATTCGTATTCAGGACATTTCCTTCTTATTATATGGATTTAAAGGTGATGATTGAGCATTGCTGGGGGACATTAAGAGGTTTAAGTTCGAGTCCGGGTAATAGATTGCATGTGCGCGCGCGCACCCGTACACACAAACAAAACAAAAAAAAGGTTTGTGCTGTTTTACACGCCGCTTCATTCCATAGCAAGCCTTGATTATGCGAGCTTACATAAGCTAGTTTCTATCTTGTTGTAATACATAAGTAATTCAAAAAAAAAAAAATTGGTGATTGAATAAAAAATAAATTTTATTCATCACTTTTGGAATTTCTAATAATAAGCTTTTAAATTAAGGAAAGATTATGGCCTTTTGCGTTATGTGACAGTCGATTTTCTGTACTAGATGATGATTATCGTCAATAAAATTAGGGTGGATAATCCAATCTAAATTGATAGATTGGATCTAAACTATAAACTTAAATGTTTGAATTAGTTTTAAAAATTTTGAATTGATTTTATAAGTTATTTGTGGTTTAGATTTTTAATTAAATTAATTTTAAAACATAAAATTATAAATTAAACTACTAAATAAAAATGTATTTAATTTGATTTTTTAATCAAAAATTGTTTGTTTGAAATTGACGCGTAGGGGTAAATATGTCCTTTCAAAGATTGAAAGGAAAGGGACGAGCCCATGAACTGGGAATAGTCAGGATAAAGAATATGGTTTCCTATTGTTTATTACAGTGGCAGTGGCGGACGTGGCTCTTACTTTATCTCTATCTCTATCACGTTCTTTGGTTGTTTGAAGCTTTTGTGTAGAGTATAGGCCGATAGAATTAGAATCCCCCAAAAATGAACAGCTGGATTGAAAAGACAACACTGACCTTAACCTTTTCCTTCTCATCTATGGAGGATCCAATGCTATACCGTGATGATTCATCTTTCTAGACTCTTCAGGGACAACATTTTACTATCTTGCGCCTGCTGTGTATTAAGAGATGTGAAACGGCTGTCTGCGACTGATTGGGAATGCAAACGGTTTTCTAGAATGAACATTTTATTAATAACGGAATTGATTTTGATCACATAATAGGAAGTCCATGCTCCGTGCTCTTCCTAGCACTCCACAACCTACCCCTTGCTATTTTCACTGAATTTTGTATTTAAATTGAATTAATCAATTAAGTTGGTCACATTTTAGGTTGATTTAGCATTATAAAAATATTAACTTAATATAAATACTTTATTTTAAATTTGTTTATTTAATTTAATAATAATAATAATAATAATAATTGCAAATAATAAGAGTACTTTTTCTATTTCTCAAAATCTGATGTGGGGATTAGGTCTTTCTTTAAAAAATAATTGCAAATAAACGATGAATCCTTTAAAATATTAGGCGTAATATATCATCTTGATTGTAAAGAAAACTTTATTCATTTTTTAAAAAACTCGGTACTTTAGGCTCCAATTTAAAATCTGTCCTATTCCTTCCTAGTGATGGCTGAAAGTCTTGTCCAGGTAAGTCTCCATTATTCTGTTTCTAATGGGTTTCTACTTTTTCATCGTAATGCTCGTGAATAAGTTGAGTTGGTGTTGGTGGGGCAACCTGAAGTTGAATAAATGCTCCATCTCAAGTCTCAATTAATACATAGATCATTCATTATACGGAAAATTGACAGATTTAGTTAAATAAAGGGTTGTAAAGGAGAGTCTCTCAACCACAATTTCTAGGCTTTCGTTTCAATTACTTAAGATAGGGAAGTGGATTCTGTATTGGAATACCTTAATGCCTTAATATGGAGATTTATATCTATAATTAAATTAATTAAAAACTATAAACTTCTAATTAAAGATTTTATATTTATTATTTATAACAAATTTTATATTTAATATAAAAATTAATAATTACTTTTTATACATTAAAAATTATAATTTACCAAATATAAGAAACTTAGTCTGTATCTTAATCTTTAAGGGTATTGTTTAGTCAAATTCAACTTAAAGAACTTTAAAATATTTTTTGTGATTGATTTTAGTGTTAAGTGTAAGATACAAATTTTGTTATATTAAATTAATAAAATATAATTAATAATCAAAATAAAAATTAATATTATCAACTTTTTTTTTTTAATAACAAAAAAACACCTATACTCAATTATTACTGTGACGATAAGTTATACACGAGTCAAATATTCACTTTTTTAGAATACGTGTCCACAAATCACACAACACTTATCTTAAATTGATTAAGATTATGTACAAAAATCACACACAATAATATTAAGTACGGGATAAAATTTTAATTGTACTAAATTTTTATATTTAAATATATTTTAAAAAATTTAAATTCAGAACTAACATAAATATCTTTCGTATTAAAATCACTCGTCTACACCGATAAATATAAGTCTGTAATAAATATAAGTTTGTAAAAGGATTTATTTACGTCCTTATCATTATTCGTGCATCACATTCCCATCTCACCACCCGAAACCTGGAATAAATCGTTGGTGAGGAGGGAGTAAAAGTGACTCCCATAAAAGCATACTATCCAACGTGTCAAAAATTCTATCCGATAGCACAGAACGTCCATTCACTCTCATGCCAATAAACATGCACGATTCTACGAACTTTCCTCTGTATATCAAATGCAGTACTCTTCTTCGGCCTCCGTTCCTACTGCGCCTTACAAAAACAAACTACTCTCTTCTCTCTCTAAATTTTGGTACCTCTATAGAGACATAAACTCTCTTCTTAATCTCAGAAAACATATATACAAGCATGGCTATCTCAAGTGCCATGCTCGTGATGATCTTCTCTTTCATGATCACATCATATTCCATGGCTCAAAGTCCCACTTCAGCACCAACAATGGCACCAAAACCTTCCATAACTCCACCAACAGCGACTGCACCTTCACCCACTGTATCAAGTCCTCCTCCAACACCGGCGATGTCGCCGTCTCAAATCTCGTCGCCACCTTCCTCAATGACCCCATCAATTGCACCAGTCCCATCACCAACTACAACTTCTCCAGGCCCATCAAGCCCACCACCATCACCGGTTGCACCAGGACCTGAGACACCGACTTCAGAAACGTCACCATCTCCGTCACCTATGTCGACCCCTCCGACGGCGACGCCTGGTTCCGGAGCTTTTGTGCTTGGAAGCAGCATGTCCTTGTTAGCATTCCTTGGAGGAGTTACAGTACTCTTTGTTTAAAGCGTACAGAATCATCATCCATTATTATTGTCTCAGAGCATTTCATTCCATCCATGTAGATTAATTTAGATATTTACTTGTGTATTCTTTGTTTATGTCTCAAGTTTCTTGTTTTCCTTTTTTTTTTATCTTTTGGTTGATTCCTGGAGCTGCACTAGTGATTTGTGCCCATGAGGATTTTTCATTTAGAGAGATATTACAATTGGATTGTTGAAGCTCTTGTAGTATTTTGACTTCGATTGAATAAGAAAGACTTTGTGATCTTTATTTGTTCTTTTAACAAAGGAAAGCTACATCATTTAGTAGCTATGACATTTTTTTTTTTCCTTCAGAAATTTCTATGATATTATTTTCAACGGTTTGAGGCAATTAAACTTATACCTGAATATAGGTAAACCAAGATATGGGGAAGATGAACGGAAAACAGGAAGAAAAATCATTGTTATCTAGCTTGTCTCAGATCCATTCATTGCACAATTCACATGCTTTAAAAATTACAGTTAGTTGTATTCACTATCTATATGAATAAAATAAACAAAAAAATTTTAACTAATTCCCCTTCAACGTATAAACCGAAGTTAGGCGAGTTTCTAGAGTGGTAGATGGACTGATGAGTAGGGGTCATAGTGGAAGTGCTGGAGGAAGAAAAAGTTGGTTGCTAGCTGTGAAGGCAGAGATATGTGGAAGAAGTGAATAGCTTTTGGATAATGGGCAAAAAGTGCTTTTGGACTTTTCAACGTGTAGGGAAAAAACTAAAAGAGTTAAAAAGGAGAAAGGGCTTTTCAAACGGTAGGAAAAGAATAACGACGGAGAAACAGAGGATGGCTGTTGGTGGTGGTGATGGTGGGACTGAGTTTCACATCAATGTGAGTAGGTAAGTGATTTTCACATGGTGTGTTTGCCCCAAATTCATTATATGTTACATTTGGGAGTTTCCATGAGAGAAAGACACACACAGAGAAAAAAAAATAATTTGATTTTATATTATTATTTTTGAAGCTATAAAGTTTCTTAATAATATTTTCCTTTATTTAGAAACGACAACAATAAAAATGTGCTTTAAATTATGTCATAAATGTTGTCAGAGACAATCATACAACCCATTTGATTGTAAAACAAATCATAGACCATTCAACTTTTGAAGACAAATCAAATTACAGAATTATCAAAATATTATGATTTTCCTTCTCATACAGTCTCTCTCATGCGTTCCCATCATCTTGTACAACTATTATGTTTCCTTTAATATCAAGATGAACTCTACTCGCTTTCTCTTTTATTAATAATTGAAAAAAGTCTTCATGGTGTATTATATAAACAGTCAAACCGGCTAAATTTAGCATTACAAATACAGATATTAGATTTCTAGGTTACCCATGAAAGTATGCAAGTTCACAAAAAAGAAAGTCAAAACAGTTGTTTTTCAGCAGTAAGCACGTATGATGGGCATCTTCTATTATTGCCAAAAATTTAGAGAATTGATTCATTTTGCAGGTAAAGGGACATTAGATTCTCGGGCCAAATGGAAATGTTTTATCCTTATATGGCATTGCTAAAGAAATATAAGTAGATTATATAAAAGCATTGGATTCCCTTGTGAAAAAGCCTCAAGAACCCTTTTTATGTTTGCTTTCCTCCACAAGGACATTTTACATCAATTTAATCATTATCTTTGTAGAAACCTCGACCAAGATTTCTATTTAACCCTTCAAATTTACCTAGCTAGTCCAGCAATTTCTCTTCCTAACAATATAGTTTTTCCATTGTTGTTCTGTTACTAACAATGATTTATAGTGACACAAAGACAGGAATAATCAGAAAATCATATTTTCTTTTTTTTGGGTCCATAATATTATGCTTAAATAGATATACTAAATTTAAATCTAAATTAAAGTTACATCTATAAATAATATTATATATGTAAACTAATTATATGTCACATTCTCGTTCGTGGGATCCATATGTAATAACCGTCGTAAACCTTTAAAATATATTTTAGAATTTTAAATATGTCTCTCAATTTTGTAAAATTTATTAGGCACTTTTTCTCTATATAATAGCATTCTTACATTTTAAAATATTATCTCAAATTATTTTACAAAATATATAATATAAATGTGTCTCTTCAAAATATTTTCGAACTATTTTTATAATACAATATAAAAGTAATTTACATACAAATCATATCATTAAAAAAAAATTCTTTTTAATTCATATATATTCGTACATACAAAAATTTATTAAATAATTTCAGTGAACAAATTAACTAGACAATGAGTCGATAGCAAGAATGATACCAATAAGCTCTAAATCTTTAATCGATTACCATTACTTGTAAGGTTTTTAACCTGACTTCAATTTCCTGAAATTAAAAAATGAGAAGATGATTATATGAAAGTATACTTTATGAGTGGATATAAAAAATATATAAATATATAAAATTTTTGAAATAAATCACGTTAGAAAAATATTTAAAAATTTTATAAAATTAATTTATTTAATAGAAATCAAACTAGTATTAAAAATCATTGAACAAGTCTCCTTTTTGGTATTTACACTTATCAAAAGTAAACTCAAGCCGTTAATAAATTTTTCATGCAATTAAAACAATAAAATATTTAATAAAATTTAGTTTATATAACAAAATAAATGAATACATGCGTTTATTATAAAAATTAAATCCACCACTGAAGTTGGCATAGAGTAGAATTCATACATGACTGTCCTCTATATTCTCGTCTAGTGGATCACTCTATTACAAATGAGATCATCACCTCCTTTATACTAATCCCATCGATGCACGCACTTACCTAAATGATTATTGTCTTGTTCTAATTTAAGTTATTTAACTTTGTAACTATAATTTTAGCTCATCATAGCCTCCTCGACCTTAATATCATAAACCAAATCAAATTTATAATAACTAGCTCTCCGGTCAAAAATTAATATAAATTCAATTTTACACGAATACAATGAAATCTAATGTCACTAATGTAAATATTATTAAAGTTTATAAGACAATATCAAAATAGAATTGTTATAGTCGACCTTTGGCCTCATAATTAAATCAATACAAATATAATAAAATTATTATGAAAAAAATTACAAATATTATAAAATGATAAAGTCATAAATTTATAACTAAACAATAAACAAGTGAGACCTATTTCTAGTCTCTATCACAATAATATATCTATCGCCTCCTAAAATATCTCAAATTACATAGATAAAATAATTTTTTTATCTTAGTGCATAAAATATTTTGAATTCTTTATAATAAAATTTTAACAAAAGCAAAAAAAATAAAATAATTTCACTTACTTAATAGGAATGGTATATGCTCTTTCTATTTCTCGCGTCTTATAACTTCATAATTCGATTTCTTGATGCCTAAATCATACATACACCAACAATTTCATAAATTATATATGCTGATTATAAAAGATATGTATGCTCTAAAAACCTATCACGATGTCATCTGTTATTGTAATTTTATAAATTTCTTATAAACCTCATGATTAATAAAAGAAATATTTTTATTATATTATTTTTTATTATGTTTATATATATATTTGATTTACATATTATGATAAAGTTCATGAAATATATACAATATACATTATTATGATGAGTTCATGTTTACGAGATTATGTGTCAGTAGTATTATTTTTAAATATTTTCAATAATAGAACTGTAAATTAAGACATTTATAGTAGATATACTAGTATACACTATTCTTACTCTATATAATAGAGGATAATTGATCTCATAAATTACTTATTTGGTGACACTAAAAAATGTGTATAGGTGTTTATTGGTTAATAATAAATTCACTAAATAGACTCATACGATATATTTAAATACTAATTACACTTAATCTTCAATTGGACATTTGTCGTATCAATTATATAAGTAATTCTTAAACTTAACAATATTATGGTTATCTTATAGATGAATTATTATACTTTGATACTATTCAGGACAAGTCTGAATTAAGACTTATGATTGGTAGTTATTAGGTATGATAAGATATTTGTGGCGATATAAGAATGTTCGAGTAAGAATCTGTTAGTTTTAGTGTTTACAATAAAATACTCTATGAAAATAATATAAATTTGACTCATAAAATTCTCGGTCGAAGTAATATATTATATTTAATAGAGAAATATACTCTAATAATGGTATGCAATAGTATCGTTATTTATTATTTATTATACATAATATCAAATTAAAAAAGATTTGATAATAATAGCATATTCCTGATTTGATCAAATTATTGTATGACAAAAAGATTGAATTATATAGTAACTAATAATAAACAAGTTTATTTATTGAAATTTTATATTTCATTATAATTTGAGGGTTATTTTGTATAATTAAGTGTTAATATTAATTCGTAAACATATTTAATTAATTTTATAAAAAATTAATTAAATAAAATTAATTTAAAAATTATGTTTATTATCGACTTTACGATAAACTCATTAAATCTTATTATAAAATACTTTGAATTTTTTTTAATTAAATTATAAAATACTTAGATATATTAAATTAAGATAATTTAATTAGTTAACTTAAAGTTACGAATGATACAAGTGAAAATAATTAAAAGGTTTACCCATTTACACATACAAACAATTTTCAAGCATCTCTCCAACTGAGACGATTTCACTTCAAATTGTCATAGGAAGTTTTTCTTTTCAATAAAATAGGAATTGACTTTTATCTTCATTGAAGGAATATTATCTTCTTATTCCAAGTTCTCGACAATTAATTACTAGAATCATTAGAAACGGAAGAATAGTTAGATCAGATTACCAGAAACTTTATGAACAATCCGAGCCAGCGGCTCCTTGAATAATCAACAGCAGGAATAATCAGCGTCTAATTTTCATTTCATTGAATGGTTTCTGTGGAGTGATGTCCTGTTGAAAACTCAGGCAATCATGTCAATTGTTTAACGTTTCTTTGAACTTCTCTTCTATTATTTTGTTTTAATTTTTACCTTTACCTGTTATTCAACCACAATGGATTAATTGTACAGGTAAGAAAAATAAAAAAAAAAATAGGGAAAAAAAGGCAATATACAAATATATGAAGACACACAACACAGACGAATGAACCTAACCAGGCCATTTTTCAACACACAATACACAATGGTAGTTTCATGCCTCCAAAAAAGGAGAAAGTTCGTTATTCAATAAGCTTGGATAAAAGAACTCATAACTCAAATCTTCAGTGAGAAGACATAATCGAAGGATGTTAAATTTATCAGTCAATCAAACTATTCTCAGCTGAGCTTTGCAAGGTAGAAGCTCAAGAGACATATAAACAGCAATATTTAGGCTTTAGGGAAAAGAGGAACCGCAAAACAAACTATTACATTACCTCCCGAAACAACTTTTCTGCCTCTTCAGTTTGTATATTTCATATTTAATCAGCTTCACAGGGAAAACCTAGGTTACCTTGGTCAACTGTTTAGTACATAACCTGTGAACCTGGACCATGATTCCATATAGTCTGAGTTTCAAAGACGAATAATGGTTCAAATCCATGGCCAGAAGGGTATCAATGAAGATCATTGTGGTGAGTCCCTTGACTGGAGTATGCTCTACATATTGTACACATCTGCATTTACCTTTTCCTTTGTTTTCTTCGGCACTCAAAACAATCTGCACATGCAGGTTTACTTCTGTTGGAGGAGCTGGTTTGGAGCTTGCCTGGAGGTATTTTGAGATCTTCTACAAGGATTTGACGGAGCTTCTCGTTCTCCTCCATGAGTTCCTCAATGATTTGCTGGTGTTTCAACACCTGTATGCATAAGAACTTCTAATAATCCTCGACAAAAAGCAGATGGCAGATGAACCAGAAAATTGATCGTTCTGGAAAAATGTTTAAGCTTAGAACATTACCATTTGAAGCATGTTGTTTTCAGACCGCAAACGTCCAGCCTACAAAGCAAAACCACCTGATCAGAACTTGATTGCTAATTCAAGCATGATAATACACTATCAAGCAGACCAAAGATAAAGTCTATTAGACTCATGCATCTTTGAGCACTCATTGATATACTGTGTAATTGCAAGCACAATAATAGTAGGACAACATTATGTCTTTCAGCAGATTGGTTATGAACTAGAGATTTAACTCTTTGTACTGCAGAAAATTGTATTAAATATATTCAGCAATAAAAATGAACTTGAAGAATTTTACATTCAATAGCAAAGGTGGGAGATGAACAGTCAAATCAGACAAATCCACGAATAGAAATCAATAAAAAGAAATATTTTTCTTTTTGTAATAACATTACAAACCTATATTGTATGATTGAGTTCACTTTAGAGGCTAAAGGAAAAAATTATACTATTAAAACAAAAAATAATTGCAACAGATCTATTCCCGGATATTATTCTAAAACTATTAGTGACCTTAAGCGTATGCTCATTCGCCAATATGATGCCAATATAATCTTGTTCAAAACTTTATGTGAGTGACCTTATTCCCAATGGCAATACCAATTTCTGCACAAAATGGAGGATATGATTTGGCTACAGTGGTTCAGCCTAGTTACAATTAACTGGATTATGAGTGAGCTTTGACAGCAAATCATCACAACAGCAAGTTCAGTGCCGAAAGCAATAGCCCACCGAACTACTGGCTGCTCTAACTAAGAACTACTTTTACTTTTATTAGCTTGCTGGCTTCTTTTGCAAGAACCGGAATATATATATGATAAACTAGTCTTTCAAACCCTTTAATCACAGATAATCAACCTGATAAATCTGTACTAATGGAGGAATGTAAAAAAAATTGCAGTGGCACCTGGAAAATTAATAACAAAGTAAAATGACAAATTGACAGCCTATGGAAATGTAAAAGAAAAGAAGAGTAACAGATGTATTGCCTCTATACATACCACTTCACTTACGTCCATTCCCGCTTCCCCTAAAACTGAATTCTGTAGAAAATTACTGAGGATTTTTTCAGTTCTGCCAAAAGATGCATCAGCTGCAGTGCCTTTATCTGCAAGCTTTTCACTATTTGAACTTGTATCTATATTTTCATAACCAGGCAGCACTTGAGATGCAGGTCCTGGCGTTTTAGTTGCCAGCTGCATTATATTTCCCATTGGGTTTTGCCTTGATGGTTCGTGCAGCACTTTCATGCCACTCTGCATAGACATTGGGAGGACACCTTGACCAATGGATAGGTTGGGAGCCATTCCAAACTTCATCATCAATTTTGTCATTGCTTGCTAGTAGATCAAGAATTCAAATTTCAGATAAAGGAATAGCAAGCCTCAACAGTTACTATAAAAATCAAAAGACAAAACAACACATACCATAAAACAAGATTGAATCTGATTCACCACACTAGGTCTCACAGCAAGGCCTACCAAGCAAACACCAACTTCAGCCGTCAAATAATAAAATTGTTTATTTAAGTTATTCATATCATTGATGAAGCATTAATGGGAATAAATGAGCACGTATTAGATCAGAAGATTTATTCAAATAGACCGATAAAGTTGTCAAGTCTCTCATTGGACTTGATGATGAATTATGAGATTAGGCAAAAAAAACTTGCAACAAGGAAAAATGAGAATTTTTTTTTTTCCATTTATAGATTCTATAAATTTCAGGAGCCTAAGGCTCCGTTTGCATTGTTGTGCTTTTGCTGTGCTTTGAAAGCATAACTGTTGAAGTGTTTGGTAAACTCACACTTTTGTTCAGGCCACATATTTTTCCATTTACATTTGACTGACTTTGCCCCGCATCACATAAAACAAAGCCTAAATCATCTATAACCAAAAGCGTAAAACATAGAACCTTTAAAAAATCCTTTTTTTCCATCACTATGTGCACTTTTTCCCTTTTGGATACAAAAAATTGGAAGATCATATGCACCTCTTCCTCTACACAGCACCATAAAACACAACTCTTCAACATCCAATCACATTCGTAAACAGATTATTCTATCCGTGTTCATATAAGGCTAAATTTAATCAATTATTGGATAAATGCAAAGAGCCACATGTCCTTGATTTTTTTGTTCCAGGTTAATCTCTTTATCAATTGTCCGTCCCTCCCTCCCTCCCGCCCACCTTGCTTTCCTCCCTCTTTCAGAAGAGTTCTTTGA
>JAWDEX010000016.1:6671141-6705210 GCA_035221805.1 Trichilia hirta
CTGATCTTTGTTCAGCCCTGGTGATCTTTTTCTAGATTCTTATTCAAGGTAAGTATCTCTTTTTTCAGTCGTTCATTCTCCCGACCTTGGGCAGTCGCGCCTTAAATATGCGACTTCATCTGCTCCTGCTGTCGGGCAAGCACTTAGGCGATTTATAAAAGCAACAGTTAGACAATGAACCTAAAAATAAGAAGAAAAAGACAAGGCAGGGGTAAGACTCACCATGACCGAGGAGTCTTGCACGTAATTGATAGCTGCCTCAAGAGTAAGGTTTCCCACCTCCTCATCAATCAACTTGTCCACCAAGGGAACGGTTGCATTAATAAGGGGCAAAAATCAAGCTACCATCGATCTTTTGTTTTTATCGATGTCGGAGAGCTTTAGCTTCGACATTTATACACGGGGAAGGGCCCGAGTAATCATCGACACTAATACTCTAAGGGATGAAGCCAAGGCTCGTTGGTTGGATCCTGACACGTCAGTTAAACTGGACTGGGTGGCACGAGCATCTACGATAGCACTGCTCAATAATTTATCTTGTCGCTTCTCAGATCTAGGTCTCTTTCTTGTCAATTAAGGAGGGCTATCATTACTGTCAGATATCTCCTAAAATAGAGCTAGAGCTTTACCCTTGTCTCTAATGGAAGCCATAGGAGTTTTCTATCGATATTGTAAGGGTGGAGGTGACAGCTGACCTTGCCTTACTCTCTTTCTTGCTCTTCTCGTGGCTACCTGGCATTCTAAAACTACAGAGCATTGATATTTTTCCAACATATCTGCAAAAGAAAAACAAAAAATTTCAGTTCCTTTTACAAGTATAACAATACATCTGTGGTATCCTATCCTTCGCTTTTACTCAATTAAAGGCGACACGTAAAATGTGAGAGGAGATCAGACTTGACTCTACTAAGAAAGTCTCTGACAGGATCTTCTTCTAATTAACAGCAATGTTCTTGAGTGCAGTCATCTTCCTTTTTAACTCCTGACTCAAGATGAGGCGACCTGATCACGCCATAGCCGACCCGAACTTATTTGAAATCTTTTCTCCCGTAGTAAGGTCCTATTTACCCTAGATAAAAAATTATTCATCCTTCCAGTACTTGTTACTAAAAGGATTGTCTTTCACCGAATTAGGGATTCCCAACCTGACTTACAAGTAGTACCAGCCAAGACTAGACCCTAGATTTTTCCTTAATGTGTATATGTTAGCCACCTTAGGAATGCTTAGAGGCTCGCTAAAATATTTTTATCACAGCACATACAAGCCAGCTAAGATCCTCTAACTGTTTAGGATAAGCTGGTACAGAGAAATCTGAAAATGCATGAGCACGCTGGTAATGAATGAATGTACCCCTAGCAAGAATAATTCTTTATTAAAGACAGTTTCATTAGAAGAAGAACGGCTCGATATTTCTTCTCTTCTCGAAGCTCTCATGGTTACTAGGTTATCTATTTAGAAAACCTCCCGATATGCATTGAGGTCTTGTAGGTGACTATAGAAAAGAACCGATCAACCTCGAATTTAATCCTTATTCTATATACTGGGACCGAATCAATTGTAAACCCCTCATCGCTTGAGTTCGAGAGCGAATCTAGCAGCGGGTCTGCCTCGATAGTTTTTCGAGGTGACTGACCTAGCGCCCTAACTTTATAGCTCTCGTTGTTGGTGCTCATCTCTTACACATAGACAATAGGATATCAGGACAAAAACTACATGAAGAACTAATATTTCCTGAGGCCAATGAAAAGTAAGGGGCTAACAAATGTTTTTTCACTTCGTCTGCCCTCACAACCTCGACAACGCGCTAACTGATGAGAACCCTGACCATAAATTCTTCTCGACAGTGACCAACATCACGATTTCTCCTCCAACAAGTCAAAAACTTGCCATAACATCACTATGAGACATATGTAATAAAGAGAGAAAAAAGTAGCATCTTATTGATTAAGCAAACAGCAAAACGAGAATAAGAATTCGCTGTTGACAGATGCAAACAACGCAGAAGGATAGAGCTTAAAGAAGTTATGAGCAAAAAAGAACTTGAATTCGTTAAGGATGCAAAATAAAAAAAAATAAAAAAAAAAAAGACAAATAGAGGATATTTATAGTCAGCTAGACAGTACTTAAGCAATGCGACTCACTCGATTAGTCTTATTGTGAATGATCAAAAATGCCCCATGTCTTGTAATATTAAGAGGGTGCTCTTAAGCAACACGCTCATTCAAAAGTAACCACCAATCTGCTTACACATTGCTACGCTGCGAGTTACGAGAAGGCGCCGTACTTAAGTTAGGTCTTCTCGAGAAGCAACAGATCAAAATCGAAGCATTTATATTTAATAAAAATTGTTGGCTACTGGAAGCACCAAAGTGTTCAAGTTAGAATTCTAAATCATCTCAATAAAATTAGAGTCATTCAAATTTTTACTCTCGCTCTGTGATAGCAAAAATTTGGGGGACTTATGTTAGTGATTATTTGTAGACAAGTTATTTTTCGTCCCTAATTTTTATTATGTGGCCGACCCGACCTAACCCTATCGCCTTAATTTTTTTAATTTTTCGACTGTCATCTTAATTATAAAGGCGATATAATCTCAATATTCCAAAAATGGGAGAATAAAATAGGAGGAGTTGGCATACTTCCTTAGAAAATGCTTAAATGTCACATCACATTAAGAGGTATCTTATCCTATAAATTGCAGGTATTTATTACGTCACTCTATTCTAATATAAGAAAATAGTGAAAGGACTTGTCGAATGATCATGCCGTATTTTATCTAATCAAGTTTCCATTATCCGATACTCACACATGCGAAAGCCTATAAATAGTGGAATCGCTATATAAACAAGGATCTCCTCTCTTTTTCTAATCTTTAGAGAGAAAAATAGAGTTTTGCTAGTGTCGGCTAGTTCTTACCAAAAATATTCTTAAGCTCATTGTCTTAGGTCAGTAAATACTAAAAATACTCTAATTTTATTCTCTTTTTTATCTGATATTTAATAATATACTGACCTAAATGTCAAAGTTTATATGACAGTAATTCGAATTTATTTTTAACTCATTTTTTTTAATTTTAAGTGATTTTTAAAATTAATAATTTCGAAATTGAATATTATTTTATGTAATTTTTATATTAATAATAACAGTAAAATTTGCGTCCTATTGTTAAATTTAGGCATCGATAATTATAATTCGTAAGATTTGTGCAACGAGCGCCTTTACTCGGAGCTTTAACAGATTTACTTTTTAATCCACATACAATTCCAACCACAATTTCCAATTTCTAATTTCTATAGTTTAGTTTTCCATAACAAAAATTAATTAAGAGCGATAAATTATTTAATTTTAGAGACACTTTAAAATATCCTTTGTGATTGATTTGAGTCACATCCCCCCGGAAAATAGAAATAAATCATGCTTTGTGAGGAAGTGCTTCCCATAAAAGCATTGAAATCTGGGATGATATACCACGTGTCAACAATTCTATCGGATATCACAAAATTTCAATTCTCTCACAATACAATACATATGTACTGTTCCTCCGAACTTTCCTCGTTGTGGAGGTGCATCCCATGCCACTGAAAGCATTAATTTCTGGAATGATGAACTACGTGTCAACAATTGTATGGCATAGCACAGAACTTCAATTCACTCACATGTCCAAACACATGGACAAAGTCCTCCGAACTTTCCTCTTTATATCAAGCGCAGTACTCTTCTTCTCCTTCCTACTGCATCTTACAAAAACAAACTACTACTCTGTTCTAATACCACTACACAGAGTTAAACTCTCATCTCAATCTCAGAAGCCATATATACAAGCATGGCTATCTCACGTGCCATGGTCCTTCTGATGATGTTCTCTTTGGCTTTCGCATCATATTCCGTGGCTCAAAGCCCGGCTTCAGCCCCAACAATGGCACCAAAACCTTCCACAGCTCCACCAACCGCGGCTGCACCTTCGCCCGCCGTATTAAGTCCTCCTCCAACACCGGCGATAACGCCTTCTCCATTCACATCATCACCTCCCTCAACGACCCCATCAATTGCCCCAGTCCCATCAGCAACTACAAGCCCACCACCTTCACCATCCCCATCAGAAGCTACAAGCCCACCACCTTCACCTTCACCATCCCCATCAGAAGCTACAAGCCCACCATCATCACCGGTTTCCCCAGGATCTGAGCCACCGACTTCACCAACGTTACCTCCGGCGGCAACGCCTGGTTCCGCCTCCGGTTCCGGAGCTTCTATGCACGAAAGCAGCATATCCTTGTTAGCATTCCTTGGAGGAGTTGCCGTACTCTTTGTTTAGAGTCTAGAGAATCAACATCCATTATTATTGTTTCAGCGCATTTCATTTCATCCATGTAGATTAATTTAGATATTTATTTGTGTATTCTTTTTTTGTTTTTTTGTTTTTTTTCTTTGTTTCTTTCTTTTGGTGATCCCTGGAGCTGCATTAATGATTTGTGACCGTGAGGATGTTTCATTTAGAGAGAGATTTTAGAATTAGATTGTTACAGCTCTTGTGTAGTATTTTGACTTCGATTGAATAAGAAAGACTATGTAAGCTTTGTTTGCCCTTTTACTAAGGAGAAGCTACATCGTTCACTAGCTATGACATAATTTCTTATGTTCTGAAATTTCTGTGATACTATTGTCAACAGTTTTAAGGTAATTATACTTGTACCTAAATATTACTACATAAGGTACAGCAAAATATGGGGAAGAAGAAAGGAAAACAGGAAGAAAATCATTTCCATCGCTTGTCTCAGATCCATTCATTGCACAATTCACATGCTTTTGAAACTACAGTTAATGGCATTCAATATCTTTATAAAATAAATAAAATTTGTTTGACTAATTCCCCTTCAATGTATAAACTAAGGTTAGGTGAGTTTCTTGAGTGGCAGATGGAGTGACGAATAGGAGTCATTGTGGAAATGATGGGAAAGGAAAAAGTTAGTTGCTAGCTGTTAAGGCAGAAATATGTGGAAGCAGTGAATATAGCTTTTGGAAAATGGGCAAGAAGTGCTTTGGACTTTTCTAAGTATAGGGGAAGAGAAAAAATGAAAATTAAAAGAGAGTTAAAAAGGACAATGGGCTTTTAAAGAAGTGAAAAAGAATAAAGAGGGAGAAAGAGGATGGTGTTTGTTTGTGGTGGGGCGGGGGGATGATGGGACTGGGTTTTGAGACACATCAATATGAGTAGGAAAGTGATTTTCACATGGTGTGTTAGCCCCACATTCATTGTGTATTCCATTTGTGAGTTTTTTCTTAGAGAAACGCAAAAGAAGAAGATATTTTATATTATAATTTTTGAGGCTTAATAATATTCCTTTATTTTAGAAACAACAACAATAAAGATGTGCTTTTAATTGTCTCATAAATGTTGCAAGAGACAATCAAACAACCAAATTGATTGTAAAACAAATCGAAAACCTCTCAATTATTCGATATAAAACAAACAACAGAATTATCAAAATATCATGATTTTTCCTCTCATGCTTTCCAATCATCTGGTACAATTAATATGTTTCCTTTAATCTCAAGATGAACTCTACTCTCTTGCTTTCTCTTTCATTTATCATTTTAGAAAGTTTTCATAATGTATTATAACAGTCAAACTGGCTGACTTTACCATTACAAATACAGATATTAGATTACCCATGAAAGTATGCAAGTTCATAATAAAGAAAGTTGAAATAGCTAGTTGGTTTTCAGCAGTAAGTATGTATGGTGGGTAGCTGAAAATTTAGAGAATTGATTCATTTTTCAGGTAAAGGGACGTTAGATTCTCGGATCGAATGGAAAGCATGTTCTATCCTTGTATTATCTTGCTGAAGAAAATCTACATAAATAGATTAAATAAAAAGCATCGGATTCCCTTGTGAAAAAAAAGGTAATGAATAAGAATCATCAAGACCTATTTTTTATGTTTGCTTTCCTCCACAGGGACGTGTTATGTCTATTTTAATCATATCTATGTAGAAACCACGACCAAGATTTCTATTTAACCCTTCAAATTTACCTACCTAGTACGGCAATTTCTCTACCTAACAACTTAGTTTTTCCATTGTTGTTCTGTTACCGACAATGATATATAGTGACAAGAAGACAGGAATAATTGGCAATCATATTTTATTACGTAGTCTTCTTTATTTTGTTTTATCTAAATATTATACTTAAATAGAGATACTAAATTTAAATCTTAATTAATTGATAACACCTATTAACAACATTTTCTTTTTTCTCTATCATCTGATATACTTTCTGTGTAAATTGACTAATGTATTAGTTTTTCTATGGTGTTTGGAATTTTTACGCATTTCTTATTATTAATCACACATATAAACAATTTTCAGACATGTCTCTTACTTAAACGATTTCAATTCAAGTTCTCAAAAGAAGTTTCTCTTCCATGAAATAGGAATCTACTTTGATCTTCATTGAAGGAATATTATCGCCTGTGAAAAATTCTCTTCATTATTTCGCTGGAGTTTATCCACAATTTATTGCTTGAATCAATAAACATACAAGGTAGAAAAGAAAGAATATTTGGTTTAGATTACAAGAAAATCAACAAAATCAGAGTCATTCTCATTCCAGATAATTGGTTTAGCAAACCAGAGTGGCTCATTGAATAATCAACTAGAGGAACGATCAATGATCACAAATCAGTGTCTAATTTATATTTCATTGAATAGTTTCAGTGGAGTCATGTACTGTTACAAAATCAAGCAATTATTTCAATTGATTTAACGTTTCTTGGAACATTTATTCTTTCATTTTGTTTCAACCACAAGGGATTAATAATACAGTAAAATAAAAAAAATTTAAAAATTTAAAAAAAAAAATCTGTTTATACAAACTTACGCAGACACAACACAGATGTATGAACTTAAACAGGCAATTTTTGGACCCACAATGCGCAATGGTAGGGAGGAAGTTCATTATTCAATAAGATTGGATAAAAGACCTAACAACTCAAATCTTCACAGTGAGAAGACATAATCAAAGGATGTTAAATTTACAGTCAATCAAACTATTCTCAGCTGAGCTTTGCAAGGTCAAAGCTTAAGAAATATATAATCTGCAATATATAGGGAAAAGAGGAACCTCAATACAAACTATTATATTACCTCCTGAAACGATTTTCCTACCTCTTCAGTCTCTATATTCATATTTAATCAGCTTAATAGGTATGTATATTGTAAAGTGATCTAGGTTACCTTGATCAACTGTAATTAGTACATAACCCATGACCATGATCCTGTGTAGTCTGAGTTACAAAGCCAAGCAAGGTCCAAAATCCATGATGAGAAAGGGTAACAATGAATATCATTGCAGTGAGCCCCTTGACTGGCGTATGCTTTACTTACCGTACATATCTGCATTTACTTCTTTCTTTGTTTTCTTCGGCACTCAAAACAATCAGCACATGCAGGTTTACTTCTGCTTGAGGAGCTAGCTTGGAGCCTGCTGGAAGGTATTTTCAGATCTTCTACAAGGATTTGACGGAGCTTCTCATTCTCCTCCACAAGTTCCTCAATAACTCGTTGGTGTTTCAACACCTGTATGCCTAAGAACTTTTAGTAATACTCCTCGACTTATGTAGATGGCAGATGAATCAAAAAACAAATTATTCCAAAAAATACGTCTACAGAAGCATTAGATAGACAGTATAAAATTGAATAATAAGTCAACAGATGTCAAGAATAAATTCATACAACAAATTTAGCGGCCGCAATTATACTTAATTTCTAAACCAGGTTAATAGTACAGAGGACACTGAAAATCCATTGACAAACTACAATGTTCTGCCAAAATTTTTGTAGTTTCTCCATTTGACGAAGGATGATCAAAATTCTCTGAAGGAAATAAAATCAGCCAGCAAGTCAGATTCAAGATCAGTTGAAAAACTGCTTAAACTAAGAAAATTACCATCTGAAGCATATTGTTTTCTGACCACAAACGTCCGGCCTACAAAGCAAAACTACAAGATCAGAACTTGCTAATTCAACCATTATAATACACTATCAAGCAGACCGAAAACAAAGTCTATGACCAGTTTTGTAATGTTTATGGAATTGGCACATAATAATTAATAGAGATTCTTCAAGGACGTTCAGAAGCTACAATTGGACAAAGGCAAACCATAGAATACAAATACAGACTCATGCATCTTTGATCACTCATTGATACAATAATTAATTGTCAGCACACGTAGTCAGACAATACTGTGTCTTTCAGCAGATTGGTCATGAACTAGGCTTTTAGCTCCTTATACTGAAGAAAAATGTATTACAGTTATTAACCAATAAGAAGTGAATTAGCAGATTTTAACATACAATAGCAAAGGTGGGAGATGAATATTCAATCAGACAAAAATCCATAGACAGTAACCAATACAGAGAAATATCTTTCCCTTTGTAAGACAAACCTAAATTGTATAATTGTGTTCACTTTAGAGGCCAAAAGAAAAAATTACACTTTCAAAACAAAAAATAATTGCAACAGTTCTATGGCCATATACCATTCTAAAACTATTAGTAACCTAAAGATACGCGCATTCACCTATATGATGCCAATATAAACATGTTCAAAACTTTAAGTAATCTTATTCCCCCAGGCAGTGCCAATTTCTGCACAAAAAGGAGGATAAGAATTGGCTACAGTGGTTCAGCCTAGCTACAATTAACTTGATCATGAGTGAGCTTTGACAACAAATATTTACAACAACAAAATTCAGTGCCAAAAGCAATAACCCACTCAACTGCAGGCTGCTGTAACTAAATAATCAATTTTACTTTATTTGCTTGCTGGCTTCTTTTGCAAGAGCTAGAGTATATATATATATATATATATATGATAAACTAGTCTTTCAAAACTGTTCTACCAGAAGGATGTAACAAAATTTCAATGGCTCCTGGAAAATTATTAACAAAGCAAAATGACAAGAATGGTATAGGAAGGCCTTTCAAAGTTCTTGACAGCCAATGGAAGCGTAAAAGAAAAGAAGATTAACAGACGTATTGCCTCTATACGTACCACTTCACTTAGGTCCAATCCTTCTTCCCTTAGAACTGGATTCTGTAGAAAATTACTGAGGACTTTTTCAGTTCTGCCAAAAGATGCATCAGCTGGAGTGCCTTTATATGCAAGCTTTTCACTCTTTGAACCTGTATTTATATTTTCATAATCAGGCAACACTTGAGATGCAGGTCCCGGAGTTTTAGTTGCCAACTTCATTATATTTCCCATTGGGTTTTGGCTTGATGATTCGTTTATCATTTTCATGCCACTCTGCATAGACATTGGGAGGACACCTTGACCAATGGATAGACCGGGAGCCATTCCAAACTTCATCAGCAATTTTGTCATTGCTTGCTAGTTGATCAAGAATTCAAATTTTGGATAAAGTAATAGAAAGCCTTAAGTTACAATAAAAATCAAAAGACAAAACAACACATACCAAAAGACAAGATTGAATCTGGTTCACCACACTAGGCTTCACAGCAAGGCCTACCAAGCAAACACCAACTTCGGCCATCAAATAATAAAATTGTTTATTCAAATTCTTGTATCATTTAATGGGAATACATGAGTGGGTATTAGATCAGAAGAGCTATTCAAATAGACTGATAAACGTCTCAGGTCTCTCATTGAACTTGATGATGAATTATGAGAGTGGCAAACACTTGCAACAAGGAAAAATGATATTTTTTTCCATTTATAGATTCTATAAATTTCAGGAGCCTAAGGTTTTGTCCGAATTGTTGTAATATACTGTATTTTGAAAGGATAATTGTTAATGTGTCGACTAAACGCCAACTTTTGTTGGGGCCACAGATTTTTTACATTTATATTTGACTGACTTTGTCCCGCATCACCTAAAACAAAGCCTAAATCATCTATAACCAAACGTGTCAAACAATAAAACAGCATCCTTTAAAAAATCCTTTTTCCATCACTATGTGCATTTTTTATTTTTTGGATACAAAAAATTGCAAGACCATACGCAACTCTTCCTCTATACGACACTGTAAAACACACTCTTAAATATTTGATCACATACATATACAGACTATTCTATCTGTGTTCGTAAAAGGCTAAATATAATCAATTATTTGCTAATTGCTAAGCGCCACAAGTCATTGATCTTGTGTTCCAATTTCATCTCTTTATAAATTGTCTCTCCCTCCCTCCCTTCCACCTTCCTTTCCTTCCTCTTTCAGAAGAGTTCATTGGTTGTTTTTCTTATTAGTCAATTGATTTTATTCTATCAAAATGAAAAACAAAATGGGAGAAAAAATACAATAGAATATAGGAAAACTATCCTTTTACAAATATTAGCCAGATCACTAATGATGAATGATAAAACAGTTCATTTTGTTAATGCCAACAGCATAGTAAGAAATTATTGATACAGCATGCTGCATATTATCATGTTAAATTTGAAACTTTGGCAGCAGCGACTTCATTGCATGGCATGAGTTTGCAATGGCTCAAGAATCATTAGATTTCCCCAGTACTCTATAAAGTAGCATCACAAATACTAATATATATTCAGATAGCAATATTTATTTCTTCAGAATGCACAAAAGATGACATACCGACTCCAAAACCATATCCAAAACCAACTCCACATCCAATGCCTGCTTCAATGTTTTTAGCGCCAAGTTTCCTCAACTGAAGAATAAGAAATGAGAGAGAAGTACACTTTAAGCAGGTAATAATCACAAGAAAAAACAACATTAAAAAGACGAAGCCAAAAACTTATACTTCCCTTACAGCGCCATTAACATGTCTGGTGACTCCAGAAAATGCACCAGTTGCACCTCTTGTTGCACTCATAACTTCACCCACCACTGGTAATGCACCTGGAACACAATGTAAATAAATAGCAGGCCAACAGAAACGTAGACAAACAAATATTGAAGAAGGAACTAGTAATACCCTAGTCAATTTATCACAATTTCTAGAAAGATAAAGCATCGTTGAGACACACAAACCATGCAATTTCTTTCCACCAAATACCGATATTAATAACCTAGACTTGTTTCTTATCCCCCTTAATCCTTCAGTTGAGACATGAGAATAATTCAAACTGGGTACTTATAAATGGAAAACTTAGAATCATGTAATATCAGAAGGCATTCAACTAACCAAAAAGGCTCCAGGGCACCAACTGGGAGTAAGTCAACATAGATGAAAATACTGGCTCAATTCAAAGTTTCATTGTGTGACACTATGAAATTCATCAATTATGGTACTATGATCCTCTTCTTCCTCCTCCTTTGGGTATCACTTTGAACCACAAAATTTAGAAACCAAAATGATCATTCAAAATACGGAGAAAATGGAATAAACTTCTATAGGACATCTGAATATGAAAAAGTCGAATCGTGTAATGTGAGTAACGGAATTCTTAGAAAATCATTTAATAAACATAGAACCAAACATTAGAAACTCCAAAGATTGAAAATTTTATAAATTTGAACAAATGAAAAACACAAGCAGCTAAACCATGAGAGTAACTAAAACGAAGTACCCGAAAATGATCCATAGAAAAAATTCTTGATGGGTTTTTCCATCCTTGGACTCAAAAAAAGGTCCCAAATTCATCTTTAAAATAAAAACAAGATTAAGACATCGATAATAATATAAACAACGCGTATATGGATAGCGTAAGAGAATGTGTTTTATAGGATTGTACCAAGATTGACGGGTCTACCAACACCGATACCAATACCACAACCGAAGCCAAACCCTGTAAATATTTGACCCACTTTGAAAGCAAACGGATTCTCTATTCGGATTCCTTCGAAAGCTTTTCCCTGATTGCTCACCACCATGCTACTTTTACTACTCGAACCACTATTACTACCCATTCTATAACAAGCCAAACTTCTCTCTTACTCTTTTTTTCTATCTGTAAATATCTTTCCTCTCTCATGTTCCTTTGTCAAACTCTTCTCTGTTTAAAATCATTTGTTAATTTTTATGAGAAATTCAGCTGGCTTTTGTTCTGAATGAAACGTCGGTTCCAAGAGGCACTAGGAACCTAGGTAAGACTTCCCTGCTAGCTGAACAGTCTAAAGTCGTACGCTTCGTTATTTATTACCAATAAAATATTGCAGGTTGACTATTTGTTCAGGCCTTTATCGGGTAGATACTTTCCGGGTCGGTGTATATTAATGGGCTGGGTTTGAGGATTCGTGCCATTTAAACCATTTAACTTTGGCAGGTGTAAACAAGGAAGAAAGAGAAATGCATGTGATTCCAAAATTTATGACAAAACACTCCTATTATTTCTTAAAATATTATTTATTTTTATTAAAATATTTATAATAAATACTTTTAATAATTTAGATAGTAATAAATATTAAAAAATAAAAAATATTAATTTTTATTATAATATCTCTAATTTTTATTAAAAATAAAATATTTTAAATTTTTAGTACTTATACGTATTCAATTTTATTTTTAATTATTAATTTTAATTATAATTTATTTCATCTAATTTTTTTGTTCAAATATAATATATTTTATAATTTAAACTAAATTAAAATTTATAATTTATTATTTATTCATAATTTATAATATTTTAAAATTAATTTTATTAACTTAAACTTTAAGAATTATATTTTAAAATATTTAAATTAAACTCATTAAATAAATACACAGAAAGACTATAATACTTTACATTATAAAAAGATTTAATTTATAACTTTATATTTATAAGCACTTTTAAAAGTAAATTTATAAAATACTAACTCAAAGATAAAATTTTCAATATTTCTTCTTATTTATTTTTACTTTTAATTATAATTTATTCAATCTATTTTTTTTTTTTGTCTAAATATATAATTTATAAAATTTAAGTTAATAAATTTAATTGTCAAATATAATAAATTATAAACATATTATAAATTATGATATTTGTTTGATCTAGCCTAATACATTTAGTTTTAAAATATTATAAATTATAAATCTACTTTGATCTAAATTATTAAATATAGTATATTTAAAAAAAGTAAATACAATAAATTATAATTAAAATTAAAATTAGTAATTAAAAATAGAAGTTGAAAAATATAAGTATTAAAATTTAAAATATTTTTATTTTTTAAAAATAAGTCAATAATTTTTAAATTTTATATGGTACTAAAGATTATATTTAAAAAATAATTTATTTAATATAAATAAATATATAATTTATTAATTTTACTAAAAAATTTATATGACGAATATTAAGTACTTATACAATAAAGATTGAAGATTTATATAGCAATAATTAGAGATTTATATAATAAAATTAGTATTTTTGTCGAGTATTTGTTTTGTCTTTTTTAATTATAAATGTATTTATCATAAATATTATAATAAAAAATAAGTGATGTTTAAAAAAATTATAAAAAATAAACATATTTTTTATAAATATTTTAATTTTTTTCAATTAAGTTAGTAAATTAAGGAAAGAAGCCTAGAAGAACCTAATATACTTTTTTATCTCAAGAAAAGTTAACTACTGTCGATGATGAATCCTTGGGGCAATATCAAGGCAAGACTATAATACATTTAATGTATCGTATATTTTTTTAACTTACATTTTTAGCTCTTTGAAGAGTAATTTTTAATTTTTTTTGTTATGATTTTTAGCTTTTGTTATAATTCTTAATTTTTTATTATAATTTTTTTATAAATTATAAAATATAATAAAAAATTATAAATTATAAATTATAAAAAGAATTAAATATATACAGTTCATTTATAAATATTTAACATAATCTCAAAGGAATGAATTAATGATAAATACGGATGTACTAATTTTTAAGATTAAAATGCGGATCTTGAATCTTGAATTAATTAAGGGAACAATGGGTAGATTTAAACAATACAAATTTGAATTAAATAATTTCACACATTTGAACTGTGATAATCATGAAACTCTTACAATAATTAAGAATCGAAGTTCGATCCTTAGTAGAGTTACAAGAGAGGCAATCTTTAAGAAATCAAAAAATTTAAAATAAAAATATAATATAAAAATAATAAATACCCTACTAACACAATAATTTATAAAATTACAATTGAATGTAGGTATAACGATAAATTCATACCGTTCAAAAGATGGCTCGCCTGTGTGTAGCTAAGGGTGCCACGAAGACATTAAAAAAGTTGCACAGCATAACTAAAATAACTAGAATTAGAGCATGTATGCACCTGAACGTTAAACAGGGAAGAAAACTGAGGATTCTGTTCATCTACATCCTTCCGAAACGCAAGCTCAGCTTCAAACCAAGAAATTCTGTAGCAGTCTTGGCCTATATGAGCCTAACTCCACTATCATTAGACACGATCTCTAATTCTCCATGAACATCTTCGCGTCTTCTTAGCCTTCCACAGAGCAGTGGTTGCTGAAGCAAAGCTCTTCCCAGAGACTCCTTGATCCACTTGCTACTAACCAACCAAAAACTTCATCCAACAATTTCTTGTAGTGAACAATTAAGTTAAGGCACGCCAGGAAAATCCCAGTACCAATAGGCTCCGTGACCGACACCTTACACGTCTGTCGGGGATTGGTGGCATTAAGTGGAGTCACAGTTTGCATAGATTCAACATGTAACTTGGAGATAAAATTTTTGCTTGCCGTCCTAGGGAACTTGTGGCAAATTCATCATTTGTGTGGGTACTAATAAAGGCTGTGTGACGTTAAAACTCTTGGAGAATGCCACTATCGGATTGAATAAACCAAAATATGCCCCCAATAATTGTGGTCTAATGAAAAAAAAAATGGTCTAGACATCTATTCATTGAAAAAAATCCATTTTATTTTTCCTATCGACTTTACCAGCTGTTTTTGTAGACGATTGTTGTGCTTTGGTATGCGTAATGTACGTGGATGAGTTGCAAAAGGGAAGGAGAGTGAATGTCGCATGAAATTTGGTAATCAGAGAAGTACTGATCTCTCTATTTCTTATTTTCATATCAAAGTTTTCTTTCTTTTTCAAGAGCAAAAAACCTCAGGGTAACCTTATCAAGTGTCCAAGAGCCAACTTTCAAGGAAAAATATTGGCAGGCCCAAAAGCAATTATTTTAGTCAGCTTCAGCATCTAACCCCATATTCACATTATCCTCTTCATCATAGCTTTCTTTTGGGTCCTATCTTTTTTTCTGCATCTCTTTCTTTTAAACAATATTCGCTCTGGTTAATAATTTAATCTGTGATAGGAGTTGCAACTATGCAATTAATTTGTCAAATTTTTTAGTTGGGCTTTCGATTCCAATTTCTAGAATCGCACTCGCATCCAGACTAACATGTCTATCTCCAAATTAATTGTGGATATCTGGTTTTACCAAAGATAAGAACCTTAATGATGGTTTGTCGAGGCAACAACGGAAGCAGACTTTATTTTTTTTGCATTCTCATTTCAATGAGCAGCCGGTGTTAATGAAGTCAAGGGGTTTGCTAAACTACCACCCGCATGCAATTATACGTAAGGTATACGAATGATTTTTACCCTTTTTCATCATAACAATTTGCATGTATAACAGAACTTTTAGTACTAACAATATCCTGCCTCAAATAGAACGTCAAAATTACGGTATAATAAGATGTACCAATTAGTTTTTCAATTGCTTTTTGTTGCAATGTTCAAATTTTTTTGTTATAAAATAAAATTCTGTAATATTTGTCACATCTTTTAAAAGCTAGGGGCAGTACTGTGACTACTGTAGATATGCTTAAAGCATGTGGCAGTCCAGCTTGTCAACGATTTTACAGCATTCCAAGTTGACTTTCGTACAAAAGTCCGGTGGCGCCACCCAGGAACCGGGATGTACTTCAACTGACCAAAACGTTGCCGTATGAATGGCCATGTTGACGAGAAAGAAACAGAAGTGTGACTCAATATTAACAAGAGAGGATCTATGGTAGCACAGTGTATGCTTGGTTAAAGACAAATAATATAGCCTTTCCATGGGACTTGTTTGATATCGGTAGTTATTTACTGGCTATATAACTCATTCCTTTCGACAGTTTCTCGTATGCTATAATCTTCTCATGCTTGATTCAATAAAGACGAGCATTCCTCTCTGAAATACAAATTTCTAGTTTGTTCTTAACCATTAAAACCTTGATTGATTCATTGTTTTCTGTTCTTGATTGACCGATAGTTTTCTTGGTTTAACTGTTGTTTTCTGCAATTTTCAAGTTGCAGAACGTTTGTTTCTTGGTCATCGATCATTGATCGATCTGGAGTTTGTAGTTGTGCATGACCTGTTTCATGGATTTACAGAAACAAGTGTGAAGCATTGAATTTATAGAATCCGCAAAAAGAGATTGCAGTATTCATTTGCTAGGTTTCAAGATTTGTTGTTTGTTCTGGGTCGGTTTCAAGATCCTGGAATCAAGAGAAGTCAAACTTAATTTTTATTTAAAGCAGTGGGTCAAAGCAAAACTATAGGAGGACAATAGCGAGGTGGGATTCCAGCGAATCATTCTGTATTTTGCGGAAGAAAAAAAATTGCGAGAAGAAGATTGCTACCACGAGCTAAAGTTCCTGAAATGTTGAATTCATCTTGTCTCGTACTAGATGCATTTCACTTGCAGAAAAGGTAAGATTATGAAAAAAAAAATAAATAAATAAAAAAAAATTGCCTAAAGAAGAATTCGGGTTGGATCATCTCAGAATATTTGAATCGATGATTTAAAAAAATAAATTCTACCTCAAGTTTAACCATATTACCAGAATCCATAGTAACTGCAATGTCTTTGGTTAAGACCAAAGTGTGAAGCAAACTGCGTGTTGGAATTAAATATTAAACAAAGCTGAATAAGATAATTCAAACTACATGGCTAAAGCTAGTAATCCCAATACCTCAGGCATACACAGTTTACCAGCAGGCTAACTTGCTGGGAAGCCCACATGGGTACAGGCCTTTCAAGTATTCCGGCCCCCAACTTAAAATATAATTCCCCATCAAACTATCTTTCCTGGTAAAATTAAGAGCATGGGTGGGACATCAACGTGTTAATTTCCATCGCTAGTTTCCATGGCCAATTTCTCTCTTTCGTATACGAATACCATCGTCGCAAAATTTGATAGCGATTACCGAGCATCAATGGCTATGGCTTCTTTCTCTCCTCTCTGCTTGAAATCTTCTTTCTTATCACCTTCTTTTTATCATCTTCAGGGTAGAGAATTTCATTGCCCACAGAGTTATACCAGAACCAGAAGCAATTCTCTTTCAGTCAATAAAGCCGAAGCTGATTTCAGGAAGGAGGATATTGTCATTGTGGGTGCTGGAATTGCGGGACTCGCTACTGCAGTGTCTTTACACAGGTCAGATTAAGCAAAACCGTCAAAATGCTTGCATAGTTTAAGTTAACTTCGTGCAACTTCCTTGGTCTTGTTCATGAGGTCATTTGAGTCTGGTCAAATCAGGGGATTACTTAACCTTTTCTTCTATGCTTTTTAAATCAGGATTTGTTCTAACTAATTGACAAATTTGGAATTGTTAGGCTTGGGATCGGGTCATTGGTGCTTGAGCAATCTGATTCACTTCGAACAGGAGGAACATCACTCACTCTTTTCAAGAACGGTTGGCGAGTATTGGATGCAATTGGAGTTGGAAGTGATCTCAGGAGCCACTTCCTTGAAATTCAAGGGTATATTAGATGTTATGAACTTGAGATCTTTAAGTAATACTTCAATTTTTTCTATGCATTCATTGAACACCCATGATGAACGATTGGATAGATCAATGTTATTCAGTTTTCATACTTAAGAAATTCTTAATCTGATAGAGAAACTTCCAATAATTTAAAAAAAGACGTGAATTCATCGTAGCAGTAAAACTTGAAAGTATGTTTAGCTGGTTTTGAGTGCCGTTATCTGATTATATGCAAGCCTCAAGGACTCTTTCCTAAACTTGTCATGCAATCAGCTGTGCAGGATGGCAGTGAAGTCAGAAGATGGAAGGGAGCTACGCTCATTCAGGTTCAAAGATGAAGATGAAAGGCATGAATTCAGTTATCTTCCGAGTTGACGTCCTTGAATATTGCAGAAAACATTGGATTTTTCTTCTTTTTTTCTTTTTGATCCAGAGATGTTGAAAGCTTTGATTTTCCCAATAGTTAGTAATTACCATGATGGTGCAGCCAGGAGGTCCGTGCTGTGGAGAGAAGAATTCTTTTGGAGACTCTTACCAATCAACTGCCACCAGAATCTGTTCAATTTTCTTCAAGGCTGGCAAAGATAGAAACAAGTGCTAATGGGAAAACTCTTCTGGAATTGGTTGATGGAAGTCGGTTATCTGCAAATGTTAGTTAATTTTACCTCAATTTCATTGTTAGTATACACAGAGATAATTCCTGAACTCTTAATTTCAGAGTTCTGCTCCTGTTTTTTGTCTTCCTTTATGCCTTGTATCAACATAGGAACTGGATGTCGGAGGACTCACCATATAATCAGCAATAAATTAGATGGTTAAAATTATGTTCTTCAGTTGCTTCTTCTGTTGTGGCAAGCCTTAGATTTTCTTTGATATTGAGATATTGTGCTCTAAAGTTATACCTGTTAAAATCAATAACTTGAAATATAAGTAAAAATATAAGTGGTCCCTAAAAAAATATGAAATAATAAAGTATAAGAAAAGCACTATAATCCCAAGAAGCCTTAATCTTATTTCACTTTCTAATTACAGAAAAATGGTGGCTGAATTTGTTGGCCTAACAACATTTTATCTGAGTTTTGGTGATTGAAATTAACTTTTTCTGCAGATTGTTATTGGGTGCGATGGTATACGGTCTCCAATAGCTCGGTGGATGGGATTCTCGGAGCCAAATTATGTAGGGCATTGTGCTTACCGAGGGCTTGGATATTACCCCAGTGGTCAGCCATTTGAGCCAAAAGTTAATTACATTTACGGAAGAGGATTGCGGGCTGGTTATGTTCCTGTTTCCCCGACAAAAGTTTACTGGTTCATCTGCTTCAACAACCCATCACCAGGTCTACCTTGCACTTATTATCTATGAATGGGCTTATTTGGATTCATTTTTACAATGCAAAATGTTGAAGACTTCTTATATCATCTAACAAGGCTAATATTTGTCTAATAGAAACTTGAGGCAGATATAAACTCACATGGCATGGCTTATCGTAGAAAATAAATCCTCTCATTCTACATGTTGACTATAGAGCAAAGCTTCTTAAAATAGATTCAGCACTAGAACACCCGGTTGTTGCCTGAAAATTTGTGCACAAGTCTTCAGAAAACACTGTCTGCAGAAGGCTGAAAGCTGAATAATGCTTACTACTTCCCTTCTGTAAGCTGACTTTGTGTCTAGGTTAAAACTTCTCTTCATTCCTTTAATACAAAACTACCAGCATAGTTCATGTGAATTAGCCAGATGGATATTCAAAATTAATAGCTACACAATAATAAATTAAGCTATTAGATTTTGAATTGTGTATTATAGTTAGTAAAACACTATCAATAAAGTAGTTGAAGCTCTTTCAGAACAACAATATATTACTCTGAAAGCACGAGCTTTCAAGTTTCAAGTTCTATTTAGTTGGGTTAAAAATCTGGGATATGTCACATAGCAGGTCCTAAAATTACCTATCCTGCTGCTTTGAAGAAACAAGCTAAAGATCTAGTAAGAAGCTGGCCTGCAGAACTATTGAACATTATAGATCTTACCCCAGATGACACTATCATCAGAACTCCCTTGGTAGACCGATGGCTGTGGCCAGCTATCAGCCCCCCTGCTTCAAGAGGAAGAGTAGTAGTGGTTGGTGATGCCTGGCACCCAATGACCCCAAATCTAGGGCAAGGTGCTTGTTGTGCATTGGAGGATGCTGTAGTTCTCGCCAGAAAACTAGCAAATGCCACCAAATCTGGACCTGTATCTGTGGAAGAAGCTCTCAGATCATATGGAAGCGAGAGATGGCCCCGTATCTTTCCATTGACAATACGGGCAAATCTTGTTGGATCACTTTTGCAATGGGAAAACCCAGTTGTGTGTTCTGTTAGGAACAGCCTTGTCATACCAAAGCTAGTTAGGCTAGGACCAGTCTTGGAACACACAAACTTTGATTGTGTACCTCTATTGGAAGGCCAAAAAGTTTAAGATCGCAGAAAGATAAGAAAAGTACAGGATTGACTACAATACATTCAAGTATCATTACATCCATCTTTAATTTTCATGTTTCAAGTTTTGCATTAGAATTTTCAATTTTAAGGTGTTTAATGTTTTATATTGTAGAAAAGGTCGATGTAACAATACCTTGGATGTATTGTAACGAGGGGTGGACAGATCCAAACTAATCCCAATCATTGAATTAGATTAGTTTTAGTTGATTTGAAAAAATTTTAAATTAATCTTTGAATTTATATTTTATAAATTGCTATTATCAATTTAAATTGTAAATTGAATTAATTTCAAATTATAAACCGCTAAACCAACACACTTAAAAATGAATGTTAGTTATACTTACCATTATTGTATAATAATATTAATAATATATGACAAATTAATCATTAATTATTTTGTTAATAATATATGATAAAATTATAAATTTATTATTTTAAAATTAAGCTCAATTAAATTTTATTTTTTAAATTCAATTTAAATTAATAAATTATTTTAATTTAAGTTTAATGCGTAAATCGCGATTTTAAATTAATCTAAACTATTTTATGTCATTTGAATTAGTTGCAATTTGCGAGATATTATTAAATTAAATTGAATTATTTAAAATTATTTAAAATTCTAATTACAACATTTGAATCGATTTAAAATTTCATTTTAAATAGATCTAAACCACAACATTTCATCCTAATTGTAACTAGAAATACATATTATTATTTCTTTCCGTTCCATTTTACAGGGACTTTTACACATTCATCATATTTATATGTATACAATTGCATAAAGACTTATAAACCTTCATTTGCACTGAAAATCAAGTAATGTTTACATGTGTCTAGGGTCCTGTAATTTGCACTCTGTAAACAGATCAATCTTTTTCATATCACAATAGATGCTTGAGAATCACCGAAAGAATCAAACGATTCATATAGTCGTAGCCCGTACAATTTAAGATACAGATAATCAGACATATCGGTTTATTTTCCTTTTAGTTCTGCTGAGAGAAACAAATGTAATGAGACATTACCAGGTGCTCACACAATACACTTGTGTATTACAAAGCACGAAACCATCCTCCCACAAAATATAATGTGGCCATACCTGTGAATAATTTTGAAACCAGACTGGAGCCACTTACTGATTCCGACAGAGTCTAATCTGTTATAAAGAAGTTTGTCAGTCAATAACTGGAAAAACAAATGATGAACCTCAGTTTTAGACAAGTCAGAGTTTCCGCATAGGTAACATCCATCAACGGATGGCAAAGAAGATGTGTATGGCATGAAAAGATTGTTTTTGTTTCTCTCAGCCGCAGTGTAACAAATGAACTCCAATTTCCTATCAAATTATTTATGCATTCGAACTACAATGGAATTTATAAAGTGAAATGCGTCCCTTCATAAAGAGGCAACAAATACATAAAGAAAGCATTATGAAGAAAAGAAAAATACTTTCCTCTGCATCTTATTGCCATGAAACTGTCTTCCAAAAATCAGAATAATAGCTACATGGATCATTCAAAAAATGCAAATATCCATATTCAATTTTAAAATATAAATAAATTAGCATTATTTTCCATATGATAACCTTTTTGACAGAAAAGAATAACCTCTCTTACTTCAATAATCTTGTGGTTGTAAGATATAATTTGTACTTCACTTGTTGGATCAAATTCTTCCAGCTTCAAGTTTGTTAAAATCATTCCATGAACAAACAACATCCGGGTCCGTACTAATCTTCAAATCCTTGATTCTGCCAACAGTTCAATAATCTTTCTTTTTACTAATAATAAATATTACATCAATATAAACATCCGCTGACTTTTCAATTTGTGATGAGTGTCGATTAAGTAAATGCATTATTAAAATTTAATAATGACTATTACATCAAGAGACAGAAGCAACCAAACAAACAAACTACACTCAATTCGTCTCTTCAGAGAAAAGAAAAACCGGATAATTGGAAATGAAAACAAATTTCAAGCAATCAAAATTATAAAAATGCAAACGCTTGTCTTAGAAATTGTGATTTTAAACTTACGATGGTCAGGACAAGAGTGAATATATAAATATTATACGACTAACCGGAGTTTCACACTCCAAACTCAAATTCCCTAATAGCATTTTTTTTAAAAGAAGAAAAAACACACCCAATCAACCAATATCCCATAAACTAATAACACTAGTAAACAAAATTTCATTCTTCGCCGTCTAATCGACTTAACCCAGAAAAGAGAAATCATAAATCTCATATTCGAAGATATTAATTTCAAATAATCAATCACATTCAGATGAAAAATGAACAAAGAAGAAAAAAAGGTAAATGAGTCAACGCTGAAAATACATCAAAAGCCATCAAATCTAATAATCCGGATAAACAAAAACTATTATAAATTGAAGGAATACACAATGATGCAATCAATCGAACAGAACAATGAACAGATAATCGACAAAATACGGAGAATTTTAAAGTCTACCCCTACCGGTTTTGAAGAAGAACCAGAGGACAGCGGTGCAGAGAACAATAACGAAAGGGATTGAGTGGACCACGTTTTCAGCAAATCTGAGACGAGTTCGTTCTTTCTTAGCGACGTCCGACTGGTGATCGTATGTCGGTAATTGGTGGTCGCTGTTTTCTTGTTGTTTGATCGCAAATTATGAGATTGCAATGGTCGTTCTGCGAACTGCAAATTGTGAGATTGAATCTTTCGAAGGAGATTTTTGCATATCGTGGAGGAATCAGAATCAAAATCTTTGTTTTCGTTTCAATATCACAATCCAAAGCACTAATAATATCACCGATTGTTTTGACATAGGAAAATGTTTATTAATAACACTATGTTTCAAGGGCAGACATTTTGAAAATAAAAAATAAAAAATTCTACTTCCTTTCTAAAAAAATTATACCAAATGAACTTTTTATATTTTCCCAAAGCTCTTTTTAGGACACGTGAAAGTAAACTAGTGCATGTTGGCATGGCTTTTGCATTGCCTAACAACTATAAAAAGTACTCTCTTCAAATTTGATAGTCATTTAGTTGTAGGAAGAGGAGAGTTTTTGGAAGATAAAAAAAGTTGTTTTAGTTATATTAAAAAAATTTTAATTTTTTAAAAGATCAAATTATTTCAAATATGTTTATTTAATTTAAAAAATTATTTTATTTATTTTTAATATAATTTTAAAAATTTAAATTATTAAAACAATTAAATAATTTTTAATCAAAATTATTTACCATAATTAAATAATTAATTATTTTTTATTAAAAATTTTAATTATAAAATATCCACTTGTAAAAGGTTTATTTCATTAAACTCAACTTTAAAAAAAATTATACTTTATATGAATCAATACCTAATTGAAAAATAAATGTGGTAAGGGAAACAATTTTTAAAAAAATGTACATTTGTTACAAAAATAACTAATATATATATATATATATATATATATATATGCCAGAAATAAAAATTATTACTATAAAAGTAAAAATTTATTGATGTTCGATATATGTAACTTTTGGATTTTTTATAACATTTAAAGGATACAATTTTTATTATAATTAAATTAAAATCAATATTCATTTAATAATAATAAATTGTATTATATTATATTAAAATGATATACACATGATTACGAATTAAATAGAAAAAATGATTGTAAAAGTCCCATAGTCTAATTGACAACCATCATAAAAAAACAATGATATGTCACTAACTAATCAAAATAAATCATACTATTAGATTTTATTTTTTTTCCATTTTATTTTATTATACTATTTCCCGAAACCATCTTACAAAAATAAGGCATCATTAGTGTAAATCCTCCTTTATTATGCAGATCAGGTATCGATATACAAAATTATGGATGCAGTCCAAGATAACGTGCCACCGTTAAATAATGGCATAATGGCAACGTCGTGTTTTGGGGTCATACGTTACCTAATTTCTTGCTCCTTTGTTGTTAGTAATAACGGAGTTAGATGGTATGCAAAAATTGGAGATCAACGATGTTAGCCGGATTACAATCGTCATCATCATCATTAAAAATTGGCAATTTAAATTTTTATTTTTTCATCAGTAAATTTTGTATAGTTTATATTTTTATAAACTTATTTTTATTAAATATTAATTTATTAATTTATTTCATGTAAATTAAATAAATAAATATATAATAATGTAAACTAAAATCTGTTTAAGTCAATCTATAACCTTTTGTATTAAATATTAACATATTAATTTCTTTTATATAACTTGAGTATGGACAAATGGAATAGGAAAATAATTATATAAAAATTATTTTATAAAATTAAATAAATAAAAATATAATAAACGTCAACTAACTTCAAAATCTAAATTGTACTGCAAAAACAAATGATTCTTATTTTTTTAAAATTAATTTTTATGAAATTTATCGGCATAAAATTTCGTTATAAATTCTTTTAACAAAACAATTCATAAATTATCAACGTATCCTGCGTATATTTCAAGTACCACTCTTTAAAAAAGAGCATCAAGCAAATGAAATGAGCTTGTTTTAGCGTTTAATTCATCGAGTCCATTTTAAATGTTTGAAGGCGGCAAAAATAAATTTTGTCCTGTTCCTTTCCTTGGACGAAGCCGTACATTCTTGATTTTAGAACAACTGTTATGTTGAGGTAAGCCATCATTTTTGACTTCTTTGACGAGAGTTCTAATTTTCTAATGATCGCGCTTGTAATGAGATTGTTTCCATTTTCAAAATGGCTGCAAAAACTCTCGCCAAACGGCCAAAGCATGCCATTCGAAGGTTAGGTTCCGTGTGCGAATTGTGATCAGTTCATCTCAAACGCGCTTTTCTGGACCATTGGAAACAACAGGGACCGCCTTTTCTTCCTCCTCATCTTAACTCTTCGGCTTACAACGTGGCTAAAATACCCTTCACCAATAAGGCCATTTTCTCTCGACGAAGGATTTTGTATCGTATTTTAATGTAAATTAGGTCATAGCATTCTTTAAACCTGTAAAACCCAAAGTATTATGGCTTAAGCTTAATTATTGAATCATCTCAACCAAAAAACAACTTATCAATTATTAAAATTTGTAAATCATAGGTTCAATCCGCATATAAGGAATAGTTTATTAAAAAAAATGTTGTCCATTAAAATAAGTATTTGATCTTTAAAATATCCAAAATTAAAAAAATAATTTTTATATAATTAAATTTTAGGATATGAGTAATTTCTTATCTACCATTTTGAATATTTTATATAATTTATTTATATATATTTTTTTTTTGTTTAAGGAAAAATAAACAATACATGATATTATTATAGTATCTCTTGAATCTAATTTTTAGGATTAAATGATAATAATGAAATTCTAATTACTACCATAATCTTTCTTATGATCCATTATGTATTTAAATACACGTAGCATAGGCATTTAATGAGGCTGTTTTGATTAGTAAGAGCAGGCTAGATTCTAGTGGAAAATTTGGTTGGATACAGGAGAAGAAAATCCCAAATTCGTCATTCAGCTGAAAAAAAAAAACGCACAACACATGGCATCTTCTGTTTCCTGTTGCCACGTCATTCCACGAAACACAATTCACTTCATCAGATAATTAAAATAAATTTAAAATCCAACGTTTCCGCATCTCAATTTCCTGGGCTCCTTTTCACGTCGTAAATCCGTTTCCTCTCTTCCCGGTGAACATACGAAACTACGGTCTATTTCTCGAAGGCAATTCAAATTTCACCCATCTTCTCGTCTTGGTTTTGTGATTCAATCGATCCGACGCGCCACATAAACATGAATAACGAATAGTAAGATTTTACTCCATATGAATGTCATTTAGTATTATATTAGCTTTTATCTGATTGGATCCGTAATAAATTCGTGGATTCTTTTACGTCGTTTGTTCAATTATTATTTTCTTTGTTATTTCGAATTCGTAGGTGGTGTTTCCTTTGATAATTGACGAATTGTGTGGTATTTATTCGATTCTTCTTTTAGATCTTGCTGATTTAGTTTCAGATTCGTTGGCCATTGGCTTTGGTTTTTTATTTTGGTGATTGATCGAGCATAAGGGATAATATGATTTTAATAACTTGTATAGGGATTATTTCTAATTGGTTACGTAAGATTTGTAATTCAGCTAAGATTTGAATGCAAATTTGGCAATTTTGATTTATTGACTTAGTTCGGGCAGTTTGATTTGTTTTCAAAATTGAACTATGGGCGTATATTCTTAAGTTGGGCTATGTGAGACGTTGTTTTAATTTTTGTACGAGGTTGTGTTTGTTTCAGTTTAATACTCTTCTTTTTGGAGGAAATATGCGGATGATTTACTTTCTATGTTATTTGCAGTGATTATTTGTTTAAGCTTTTGCTCATTGGAGATTCTGGTGTTGGCAAATCATGTCTACTTCTGAGGTTTGCCGTAAGTTCTCATGTCCTTCTTTTTGCACTCCTATGATTTAAGTTGAAGTTATGGAAATTTAATTATTATTGGTTTCTCTTAGTGTGTGTTTTTAAAGATTGCTGAGCTTGTGGTTTTTGGCAAACACAATTTATTTGGATTCCTCTAAAAAGAAAACAACGGAAACTAATATTAGGCAAATTTTCCAAAGAATGGAATTGAATTTCCAGTAGAGGACTCTGATATGTAGGTTGAAATATTGAGATTTAAAGTTTGAATATGAACTTTTAAAGCAATTAAAACATGATGCGGATGATGAATATCCTGTATTAGTTGAAACAATTACCATGGCTTGATCCTTTGTTTTGTATACAGGATGATTCGTATCTGGAAAGCTACATTAGCACCATTGGAGTTGACTTTGTAAGTAATTAGTTCCTTATTCTTGGTCTTCATTTGTTATTATGTGCACTGTTGCCCTTTTCTGTTTAAAATTATCGTGCGAACTATTTCCTATTGTGTTCTGTTTTGCAGAAAATCCGGACTGTGGAACAGGATGGGAAAACCATTAAGCTCCAGATTGTAAGTTACCTTTTGTATACGTGGAATTTTTTGGGAATTTAATGTATGCCACTGTTTCTGTCACAGTTTCCGTGACAATCAAATCGAAATTTCAAAGCTGCAAAGTTCTGTATCAAAGTAGGATAGATATCAAACTGAGAGATAAAGATTTATCCAAAGATTGTATGACTAAGTAGTCTGCTGGTGGATTGCAGCTATTGCTGTCCTCTTTAGGTTTCATACATCTATTTAAAATTACATTTGAATTTCTTCTTCCAAAAGCATGGCTTAGTCTTTTTGTTGGTAAATAAATTGCATTTGTTCCCTCAGAAGAATATGCCGTCTTGTATATTGTCAATACTGTTCTTTTGTTTTGATATGTGAAGAAACTTCATATAATGACATGGTTTTGGCTTTTGTAACTTTCTGATTGAAATTTTTGTAACCAAACATTCTGATTGAATGGGTTATGCTTTTTCCTTGGACGCATAGTGGGACACTGCTGGCCAAGAGCGTTTCAGGACAATCACAAGCAGCTACTATCGTGGAGCTCATGGCATCATTGTGAGTTTATACATTTTTCTAATTGTTTCTCCATCACTCAAGCTTGCTTCCTGTAAAATCTGCCTCATGCTGCTAGTTTTTTCAGGTTGTTTACGATGTCACAGACCAAGAGAGTTTCAACAATGTTAAGCAATGGTTGAATGAAATCGACAGATATGCAAGTGAAAATGTGAACAAGCTTTTAGTTGGGAACAAGTGTGATCTCACAGCAAACAAAGTTGTATCCTATGAGACAGCCAAGGTATATACTAGTGGTCTGGGTTTTTTTTTGCATGCTTGTTGAAAATATATTTCTTTACTTCACAACGTTAAACTTTCACGTTCTCTTTTTTAAGGCATTTGCTGATGAAATTGGGATTCCTTTCATGGAAACAAGTGCTAAAAATGCTACCAATGTTGAACATTCTTTCATGGCCATGGCTGCTTCAATCAAGAATAGGTACTGCTCTGAATTATTTATTGTTCAGAATCTTCTGAAAGAAATATAAAAAATATTCTTCTAGTTTGAAGAATTGATTATTATGCATACCAACATCCTCCCTTTTTGATTGTTTTGCTATATTAAATATGATTAATGTATGCATTTCTGGTCACATTTTTGAAACCTAAATTAAAATCTTTTTGTAAACTTTTGCTCTTTTTCTGCAGGATGGTAAGCCAACCAGCCATGAACAATGCTAGGCCTCCAACAGTGCAGATCCGAGGACAGCCCGTCAACCAGAAAGCCGGTTGCTGCTCCACTTAAAAAGGGAATTAGTGTAGCGGACTTATGTTTATCTATATCTTCTTTTAATTAATTGTAAAACAAGTCATCTCTTCCTAATGCTTCTATATGGAGGTCATTTTCGTTATTTGCTTTTTTTTTTTTTGCCGGTTTTCCAACACTGATAAAAATTTTCGTTCTTTTCAATGTATTTGATTTAAAAAAGAACATTTGTACAAATTAGGAATACTGGTCAATAGCAGGATCTGTCTTGCTGACTCCCTTATTCTTTCTGCGTTTTGCCTCGAATGTAGCTTATGAATGCAATGGTTTTTTTTCAATTTCTTTCTTTCTTTCTTTTTTTTTTTTGAAAATATAATTGTTTAGTAGTTTTCTATTTTTATTTATTTTTGTGTGCAATTCATTATCTCAGCCTTCTGCGATGGTTTTGGCCATTATTCATGACGCATGCTAAGCTTTTCTATCCAGACTTCGTGAAGAGAACATGATAATCTCTTTGTTAGCTCAAACTAGGGACTGTTTAATATTGTTAATTTTTGCTTAGTCTTAAAATTTAAGTTACAAAAGAATTTAATATCATCAATTATAACTATAATTTACTTATTTTTGATTTAATACAGAATATTTCTATATTTGATCTCGTAACGTTGGAGCCAGCAGCTGTAGAATTACACTTTATAAAGTTACGGCATATCAATTGGACTTACTGGGTTACTTTCAATTGTAGAATTACTTTAAAAATAAAAAGAAATAAAAAAACGGGCTTGTGTTTTATTAAAGTGTTGCTTGGCGGCGGTTATGATTGAAATAACAGTGCGCGAGAAGGGTGGCTACATTTTGAAAGCTAGCGAGGAGATGCAACCATTATTTCGTTCCGAATCCACTAGCGTGTAACAAATGTCGTGAAACACATTTAGGGATTACAGTTGTATTCAGTCTGCTTCGACGGAGATATTCCATCAACTTACTATAGCAACACAAACAGCATCGAAATTAACCGCTACAACGCCAATTCTCACATTTGTAGTATTTCTCACCCTGTGTTTACCTGTTCCGTCGCCAAATGTTGTAAGCAGGTTCTTTGAAATTTCCATGACACCAAGAACGCTACAAATATGCACCCAATGCACAACTGATCTTAATTCAATCATCCGTTGGAAGTCCTTGGAACGACATTTTCCCTTTCGCTATTCTTCCCAACATCATGCCTAGTAAATTTAAAATTCAGTTTTCACGTTCATTTCTTTCCCATCATTCAGTTTTACAAGTTGAAGTTCATTTTTGATGGATCTAATTTGTTTGCTCCTAACTTGTGAATCACATACCATTCTCCAATTCAAATGTTCTGCCAACAGGTAATCCATGGTCTTCAAATTCATTTTGAAACTTTTACACTCGGAAAGACAGTTCTTTATATTCAATGTTCATAATTGGACGAATCAGCAAGCTCCGCATACTAGTAGGCAGTAGCAGACTTGGCAGAAAAATTTAGCCTGCTCTAATTTGTCGACTGTTGTGGATTCCAATTTGACAAAATGTTTCCGGAGGCTGCAAATATTTCCTGGTCCTTGCGACCTGAATCTGGAAGCTACAAGCTCGTCTGTGGTGATCCAACTGAGAGATTCTACATCATCATAGTTCAATGTTTTAGGAATTTTTCACAAGAACTATGTTTACCTTCCCGGCACTCACAATCAAGTAAGAACTCTCAAAAGGAAACACTTTTTCACTACCAGTAATCATGACAGGAGCAAACTCCATCCTTAAAATGGTGAAATCTTGTAGCATCTCTCACAATAATTTCTCTTCTTTCTATTGCTGATATGTACTTGGTGGCACTGTGGCAATCCCCGCATACTCTCAAGTTTTTGAACACTCGAATGGGACTCCCTAATGGTACTTTAATAAGCCCAAAAGCAATTGCCAGCTTCTCACTGTGAAACAGCAAAAGGTTTCCTTTCATTTCTTCTTCTACGTTGTGTAATGCAAATTCAAGATCTGGTACATAGCCTGCCAACTTCATTTTTTTCTCCAGCTCTTTCAGTTTTTCATGAATAGAAATCAAGTCTGGGTGCAACCTATCACCAGATCGAAACACGTGAACAGCATTTCCCAGCTCGATCCAACTACATCCCGGTGTCTTTACAACCTTATTCTCTTTCATTAATTGTCTAATCTTAGCAACGTGGTCCCATTTTTTCATTGCACCATAAACATTAGCAAGTTGAACATAACCGGCTGCATTTGATGGATTAAGAGTAAGTAAGCTGGTGGCGGCAAATTCAGCCAGATCCAATCTTTTGTGGATCCTACAAGCACCCAACAGGGTTCCGAAAATGGCTGGATGTGGTTTGAAAGGCATTTTCTTAATCAAGTCTGCAGCTTCAACTAGCTTCCCAGCTCGACTAAGAAGGTCAACCATACATGTATAGTGATCCGGCTTAGCTTCAATACCATAATCGCTTTCCATTGAATCAAAATATTGAACTCCAAGATCTACCAGTCCAGCATGGTTGCAAGCCAGCAACACAGCAACAAAAGTGATCCAGTCTGGCTTCATTCCCCTTTCCTTCATCTCATCAAACAAATGAAGAGCTTTTTCACTTGCTCCATGTTGTGCATAACCAGAAATCATTGCGTTCCAAGTCACAACATCTTTACTCTGAATCCCAAGAAACAACTTCCTAGCATCTTCCAGATCCCCGCACTTACAGTACATACTAATCATTGGAGTCAGTGCTGCTGTATCATCAGACAATGGAGACTTACAAACTAGCTGATGAACTTGCTTACCCAACTGCAATGATGACAATTCACTACATCCCAGTAAAATACTATTCAAACTCGAAGCATTAGGCCTAATTCCTAACCATATCATTGTCCTAAACAGCTTCAAACTGTCCTCAGCTCTACAATTCTCGACATAACCTGAAATCATTGCATTCCATGTAACCAAATTCTTCACCGGCATTTCCTGAAATAATTTTTCTGCCAAGTCAATCTTCCCAAATTTCATATACCCGCTAATCATTGCTGTCCAAGCCACCACGCTCTTAACTGGTGCAACCTCAAACAACTCTACAGCTTTATCCAATTCCCCACATTCAATATACCCAGAAATCATAGCACTCCAAGAAACACTATTCTTCTCTGGCATTGCCCAAAACAACTCATGAGCTTTATCCATGTTCTTGCTCCGGACAAAACCAGTTATCATCGTATTCCAGGAAACCACATCTTTGACGGGCAATCTGTTAAAGAAATCCACAGCGGTTTCTATATCATCAGAATTCAGTAATATACAAGATAACATAATATTATATGAAACTGTGTTTGGTCGAGGAATTTTATCAAACACTTCTTGAGCTTCCTTGAGTTTCCCTCGCTTTTTTGCGTACCAGGCCATAATTGAATTCCAAGTAGAAGTTGTCTTAATTGTCATGTTGTTGAATACTCTAAGGGATGAATCAAAGTCTCCAGATCTAATGTAGTTAGTAATAATCTTGTTTGATGAAATGATTTCATGAAAATTATCGGGATCAGATAATTTGGCGGTAGGAATACGTCTCTGATTATCGAAGTGAAGCAAGCTAGTTTCTGGTGGAAAATTGGAGAGATAAGAGACCTTTTTAGGGTCAGCATACCAGTCTTGGATTGTGAAGGTAAAGAGAGAACAGTTTTTCTTTTTGGTAAGGAAGAAACTTCGAGGGTTGACAGGAATCATAGTTTGTTTTTCGTGCTTCCAAGGAAATGCATATGCATTACATTTGCATGCCATCGCGGAAGAAAATAAGAAATATGGAGCACAATAAATTATGATATTATTAATTTAGAATAATATATAAAAATAAATAAATAATAATAATTTCAAAGGGCCTGCATCTTACGTTCCATCAATTTTGTCTTTTATCACTGTAAATAAGATTAAAAAAATATGAAAATTCGTTTACAATCCCTTAAGAAATTTTATTTTATTTTTGTTTATAAAATTTAATAAAAATTTACGTACAAACTATAGTAAATTTATTGTAGTGATAACAAAAGTTAATAATTTTTTTTTTCCAGTTATATCTTATGCTCTAGATGACAACACCCCAAAAGGAGGTGAATTAGATATTTAAAACAAATTAAAGTTGTTAAAAAAAATTAACCAGAGAAATGCAACTTTTAAGGATCAAATAATGAAGAACACTTTGGAGTGAAGAAAGAAAAATCACTCAAGTGGTTTGGTAACGTGCATACGTCTACTTTTTTGATGATCTCACATCGAAATTCTGTTGAATCTTATTTGGACGGGTCAAATATAACCCAAATTTTATAACTCTTTCTTAATGGTGAAGGGCAACCTTACAATCTCCTTCTTACTGGATAAAGGAAAACCTTACAATCTCCTTCTTTTGGTAAAAGAAAACCTTACAGATTGTATAACAATATTATTGCAGTCTCTGAGAAGACTAAATATTCAATGCAGCTCACAGATTTTCAGTATTTTCTCTCTATAATTTCGAACTAAGACAGAAAGAATATTCTTCTTGAGAGAATGTTTATGGACTTCGGTTTTCATTACTCTGATTAGGAATAATCAATAGAACACTCCTTGTTTGTTTTCTTATTTTTACTCTTGTTTCTGATAGGAAAAATTGAAGTTTTAAATTTTCTTTTATACTTCTTCAACAGCTATTTGATACTTCATTTAATATTGCCTTTAATGCTTGTAGATATGACTGTTGGAGCTTAATTTTCAGAATTTATCAATACTTTTGCTGTGCTAATGCTTCTGCTTGATTTTGAATACTTCTTCTTAATGATGTATTAATACATTTGACAAGTGTATCGATACATATTCTTCTTTTAGAAGCTTTGTATCGATATGAGTCATCTTTTGTATCGATACAAAGTTACAATACATATTTTTTTATTTTGATCTTTAGGATATATCAATATATTTAGATGAAGTATCAATACCTTTACCTTTCAGTCTTCATCGTATCGAATTGTCTTCAGTCTTATATTGATATCTTATGTTTTTTAGAGGCTTTTAATTTTTCTTTAAAAAGTACTCGATAAAATGTATCGATACTTTAGATTCGTATTTTACTTCATCTTGATCTTTTGAGATTCTGACTTTAACAAGCCTTGACTTTGACTTTTGACCGCAGACTTTTTGAACTTGTTAACATGTATTGATTTGTTTGTTGTGGTATATCGATTTCTTCACAGTACTGATTTCTTTTCACTTGGTATCAATCCCTAGCCTTCCTCAATTTGGTCTTCAATAAAATGTATCGATACTTTAATTATATGTATCAATACATTGCTGCTTCTTTAACCAAGTATCAATCTTTTTAGCTTACTGCATCAATCATTTAGTCTGTATTTAGATTTCTTTCATAGAATGTATTGATACTTCTTTATAATTGTAATTAGATATCGATCTTGTTAATATGCAGAGAGTATCTTTCTCAACCAAGGCAATTAGCAAGCATATATATCATTACTATCATCAAAAACTAACTAGCAAGCACTTATTTTGGTCATCATCAAAAAATTGCAGTCAACAATCTCCCCCTTTTTTTATGGTGACAAAATAGCAAAGTAATCTATATATATGCTCTCCTTCATGCAATATTTCTCCCCCTTTTTGTCAGCATTCAAA
>JAWDEX010000016.1:6705310-6724256 GCA_035221805.1 Trichilia hirta
CAGTCTTTACTTGGACTTAATTGACCTCAAGTGTTGAAGATAACTCTTAAGGGGTTTTGTGGAAGAGGTGGAGAATTAAGTTATAGATTATAGTCACTGTTGTTTTGTTTTCGAATTTGTGTCAAGGTGGAGATTGTTATCATCTTTGCATATGTCACAAATTTCTATTATACCCCTTTTTTTATGTTATAAAAGAGAGCATTTTTGTATATTCTAGGACTTACGATTTTAGTATATAAACAATCTTGAAGTCATTTTGTATGTAAGTGAGAGTATGAGAGTGATTAAGAATTAAGAGGAAAAAAGTGCTAAGTAAGGAGAGTGTGTGTGACTTATAGACACTTTTATTTTTATAGTGAATTTTTCTCCAAACCTTTGCCCATATTTTTTTTTCGATTTGAATTTTTCACGTAAATTCTTGTGTCACTTGATTTAAATTTGGCTTATCTTTACAATTGTATTTCGAAATTATTCATTGATCTTGGGTAAAAATCACAACACACACACACACACACACACATATATATATATATATAACATAACTTGTAATTAATATTTTTTTAATTACGTAATAAGAGAACATGTAAAATATAAATATGTTCAATATACTTAATGTTCAATTACGTAATAACATGACATGTAAAATATGTTTCACGTATAAGAAAAGATAGAAAATGTAAAGTAGATACTCCATAGATTTATTTTTTTTTTAATTTTTTTTATTTTATGAATACTTCTCATTTGTTTATAAAAATATAAATCAATATTCTAGAACTTTTGTTATGAAAATGTGAATATAATATTTTAATAAAATACGACAGTAATATTTCAATTAGACAAAATAAAAAAATATATAACAACATATAAAAGAAAGTAATAATTTAATTGTTTTTGTACATAAAAGACATGTTAATAATTTTTGAATAATTTTATGTAAAAATCATATCAATACATAATTTTTGCTCTTATATAATAATTATTATATATATTTATTGAAGTAACGAAAGAGTATATCTTCATCCTAACCATTGAATTAATTTAATGGCTATCATTTTATTTTATCTTTTTATAAAATCACTTTAATGATATTAGTTAAAAATAATAAGATATAAGTTATTATATTAATCCAATTACTATTATCAAACATCCTCTATTTAATAAAATATAATGTCTTTAATAGACAAGAATATATATATATATATAATAAATTTTTTTAAAAATTTAATATTTTTCTTGTGATGTTAAGGATACAAATTTTATAGAAAACTTTTATACAAACTTGTAAAATATATAATATTATACAATTATCATATTCTTCTACAATATGATGCTATCGTTCGATTGTTATAGTATTATTATATAATTATCATAACGCCCATAAAATATATAATAATAAGATATTTTTTAACGAAAACATTCTTACTTTATCAAAATAAATATTTATAAATAATAACTATTAAACTAATCTAATGAATACATTGATAGTCTTTTTATTATATCAGACGATATTTTCTAAACAATGAACGAAAATTCAAATTGTAAGAAATTAAGGGCCCTATACTTATTTTCCAATTAACATTTTCATTTGAACCACTTGCTACTATTACGGTTCAAAATTTTCATTTCTTACTTCATTAATTAATTTTTTAATTCATTACTAAATTATTTTAAAAACTACTTATAATTATTTAATCAAAATTATTTTATTTTACTATAATTTATTACAATGGTTGCTGACTTAGTCTAAAGCTCACCATTATTTATTTTGATGCTTTCTGCAATTTTTTACAATGTGTTTCACCTGTTTTTGTAATTATTTAGTAAAAATTGCTAATGAACGCATTTTCAATCATATTCAAAAAATAAAAATAAATAACAGCATACAAAATAACACCGAATAGGCCAACTTAACTAAACCGGAAATTCTCACAAATTTAAATTTGGTACTACCAAGCATATGCTAAACAGAACTTCCAGGGTAGCATTGTTTCAGATCAAAATCAAGCAGAACTTGCTGTTACAAATGTACAAATTAATTTCAGTTAATGCAGTAATTAGAAGTAAACAACAACAAAATAAATAAAAACTCTAGTTATGAAATTCATAAAGGACTACTGATGACCAAGTACAAAACCAAAACTGATATCATTGCTCAGGTTCAAGACTAATAATAATAATGATGATCATGTGCTGTTACGTCAAAACAGGAAAGAAAAATAGGTAGCATGCACGTCAAAAGATTTTCAAAAGAAAAAAAAAACATGGGTAATTATCTAAAATTTACACTCAAAAATAGACTTAACATCGACGGTGGTTTTTTTCCAGGAAATTTATGAAATTCCTGTTAAATAACCCTTTTGACTCGACTCTTAAATGGAACACAAGGATTTCCCATACTCTACTGAAGAATTCATAATATATTTTTTCACTTGCCACCCAAAGTAGGGAATTGCCCAGGATCTTCAATTGAAGGTGCAGTTACATCGCTGAACATGCCACCTCCAAATCCACCATTTGAACCACGACCCCGACCCCGACCACGGCCACGGCCACGGCCGCCAGGTTTATAGTGCCTCTCTCCTTCAGCAGGCTTCAAAAACTCATTTATTCTTACAGACTGAAATAATCAAAGAACCAACAAATTAAACATTTAAATAGAAAGATAATCAAGTGGCAGATATCCTCAATAATCAAAATGATTAGTATACATAATCAGTAACTCAAATATCAAAATTAAAAACAATTGATTTGTTCAAACACCAAAATTGCAAAATATAAAATATGATCGTGGAAACAAACAAATTTAACTAATACTAAAGAAAGGTGACGTAACTGCATTGATTGTGGTTCACTTTATAATCACAACGGAAGTATTTGGTAAATATCCGCTTTTGATAGGAAACTAATATTTATCAGCTACCCATCACTAATACTTGACAACTAGTGATTCTGTCACTAGCTGTGGATTTGAAAGCCCAATCCAAAACATACTCAAAAGTACTGTAAACAATTCGTGCCACAGGACAGAACCTTCCTAGGACCAAGGCATCTCAAACAGACTTTAGAACTTACTGCATCTCAAGAATTATCAAAAGCCAGTAATACAGCATGTAGACATGTTCAAGTTTTAGAGAGAGAGGAAAAATAAAAGGAATGAATACGCAATCATCTACTTCATTAAAACAAAAATGGACAATAGTTTTTCCTTCCGGAAGACATTACAAAGTCCGGAAGTAACAGAGAAGAAAATAGTTATTGACATTAAATGGTAAATTAATTTAATTGAAGCATAAGACAGATAAATCCTTTTCAACCATTTTATCCAGAAAGAAGCAAACCTTTTTGGCTTTGTCTTCCTTATCAGCAGCATCCTTGCGTTTGTCCTTTTCAGAACCCTATCCAAACAGAAAAGAATAGCATGATAAACCAGCAAAACTTTGTAAAGCAAAATAATATAATCAGGGAATGCTCATGGTTCTTACCAGTTTGATAAAGATGTCATCATTGTTCTTCTTATTTGAAAGAGGTTGCATGGACTGGAACTCTTTGTGAGCATCAACCTTCCTTTCCTCGGTCTTCAAAGCAAGCAAAGGTTTCCTCTTCTCTCCAATTAACTTTTCATACTCCTCCAAAGTCATCTCCTACACAAATAATAGACAATGAAAATTAGGACAGCCTCATGAAGTACACAAGAAAAAAGCACTAAATGACAAATTTTCGCAAAATGCTCCAAAAGTATGGCTTCAAAGTGATGTATAACTCAGTTCATTACCAGATTCAAGCCATGGTCACAGATGATGATTTAATGGTACCATCATTCTGTCCCCACACATCCCAAATTGACACATACAAATTGCATGATTTCCATATCATTAGGATTGCTGCCTATGTACTACTACTTCATGTTGCAAATATAAGCTGTCGATCCATTTGAAGTTAATCCAACTTAAGCAAATCCAGCATGTCATGAAAAAAATGGAATCTCAGAATATTCAGTAAGTATTAAAATTAACGTAGTTAATTCAAGGGATTTTAAAACAGGATTTCATGGAGACATCTCCAATTACAAGAATAATTAAGAAATTTTAAGTATATAATTGCAGAAGCAGCTAACATTGAAATACATTATGTACCTTATCCTCGGGCTCCTTCTCTTCTGGCTCATTCACAGGTTTCTCCTTGTTAGCATCTGCAGCAGTTTCATCTCCCGAAGGTTTCTCAGCACTTGTTGTGTTTTCATTTTCAGTAACAGGTTCTTCAGTCTCCCTTACATTGACAAGGGGAATATATAAATAAACACGAATAAAAAATCTATGGCATTAAAAGAATTATTACTCCAGACTGCTTGGAGAGGTAAAATACTCACACAGAGATTTCATCAGTTGGAGTTCCCCAATTACCACAACCAGCCCCATCACGCTTAAACTCGTTCCTGATAACACATAAAAATAATAATTTTAATACGAAAAAGGCATCATTAATAATAGATCAGCGAGCTGAAAATGAAAACCTTATATTAAATGAATACTAACCCACGCCCGGTTCCACTACGGCGTTCAAAGACCCTGCGTGGACGTTCCCCGTCTTGGGATTCTCCATTGCTAAAGCCACCACGACGACCCCCACGGAAAGAACCACGAGGTGAACCATACCCACGCCTTTCAGAGGGTTTCCCTGCTTCTCCCTCGACTCCAGAAAGTCCATTGTTACCACCAAATGTGTTAATATTGCTAGAATCGCGGTCATAGCCACGGCCACCTCCACGCCCATAGCCACGCCCACCGCCACGGCCTCCACGTCCAGCTTCAATCCTAGTCTCCCTCACTGTTTAAGGAAGGCCACCACATTAAAAGATATATAAGACAGGCAAAGCAAAAATTTAAAATACAAAGCCCAAAAGCAAAAAATTTCACTTTCCTTTCACACTGTCCTCTCCCATCAGTCAAGAAATTTGAAGTTAATATAGGCTCCAATTAACATGCAGATCATGTAATTTAAGAAAACTAGAAAACAGGCAGATTGAGCAAGTTAGACAATGGATGTAACTGTATATAATTTGAGGCAATTGTCATGAAAAGTTTAAAAACAGTGAACTCAACAAATATTAATTTTTAAACGTAATTAGCTGAGCCTTTACTCAATGTTTAGATTACTTATTTGTTTAAAGACAAACAGGAAACTGTCCTAGCAATCAATAGAAAATTGATTTTTTAAATATGAAACTTTGAAAGCAACCAAATGAAAATTGATTTTTGTTTGACTGGACTTGCACATCTCACCAAATGGTCTTATTTTTAGTATGTTAGATATGGAAGATCATTGTTTCATTATTGTGAAATGATAATCAAATAAATTAAAATAGCATAGTCAAAAATGATATTGTTATTTGTTACAATAACTCCAATGAAAAAAAAAAAATTCAAATAGAAGAGATAGAAATCACTCCAACCTACAAATCCCAAGATACAATTCATAAAACAAGCTTTGAATCTGACTTATTAATATACACGCGGTTAAGGGAAATAGCATGAAAGTTTACTGAGCAAAGAGATGATTCTCCGATTATAGTAATATAAACATGAACAAAAAAAATAACAAAACGAAAAAACACAAACACACACACACCGGCCTGAGCCGGAGGAGCAGGCTTGGTGGGGAACTTAGCCGCCGGTTTGCTGGGTGGCTGAGGTGGAGTCGGAGCTTTCTTGGGCTTCTCAGGAGGCTTCTGTGGTTGAGCAACCACTAATTGACTTGGGTCTTCGTAATCATTGTCACCCAGTAGATCAAATGGGTTCATGGTTGCCGTTTTTTATCGATAACTCGGGAAACTACTGAGACAAAACTTCAACTTTCAGACAAGAAGACCCTTATTGATTTTTATCTAAAGCCATGGGATAGACAATCGATCTAAGATACGTTTGTGTTTCGAGGTAAGAGATGGTGGGTTTGTACGCACAGTAAATCTGTAGGTGAATGTTTGGAAGAAAAACCTAGCCAATGCGGCAGAGAAAGCTATAATGAGGCGAAACCTAATCTTAAAAGTCTCCGAGTGTAAGGATACGGGTGGGTTTATTTTAACGATATGACTTTTTTTGGAAGCCGAACGATGTAAAGACCTTTCTATTCGTTGCCATAACTTTCCTTCTTTTTCTTTTTCAATAATGTAATGTTGGTATATAATAATTTTAATTTTATTTTAATAGTTATTTTGATATTCTAAATATTATTAAATTATTTAGATATTAGTTTATTTTAATTTAATTTTGCTATTTATTTTTAGTAATAAAAAAATCAAATAATTAAACAAAACCTACCAGTTGGCACATAGTTTTACATCTTATTAAGATCAAATTCAATAAAACAAATATTATTAAATTCTAAACTCATTTCAATCTAATTTTATACTATATATGTTATTGTTTTAGGGATTGACTACAGTATATTAATGTATCAATATAGGGATAATGCAATTTTGAGTAAATGGCTTAATGTGGAATGCAAAATTTTAATAAATTATTTTAGGTTTGTGTTATTTCAATTTTTCAAGAATTATTTTAAATTTTGCATTGTACAATACATCAATCTCTCAAAATTACGTTACATGATACATTTATAGCTAAGTTTAATTGTTTTAGGATATGTTTAATATTGTGATAATTATATTTTGCATTAAAATAAAAATTAAAAAGATGTTTGATACACTAATTTTAATAAAGTTTATATATTTTTATATTAATATTTAATATTTAAACTTTCATCGCACAATAACTGTTTCCAACACTAAAATATCAAGCAAATCCTTAATATTTTTCTTTCATACAAAATTGTTTGTTCATAATTTATAAAATAAACAAATATATTACAAAGCAAAGTTAAATAATAACCATCATATTTATGATTATCATTAACAATTTTTTTATACCGAATAAATTATTTACAAGAATATAATATGTTAAATACTATATCTTTATATGTTTATATTTAGGGAGATATTAGGGATATAAATTTTTGTACAAATTATTGTCCACAAATTGACGTAGTATATTATTATTAGCTAATAAAAATATAAAATTTATATAATTACAAAAAATAAACGACATAGATCAAGAGAAATAATATCATCATACCACACGAGTTCGTACAAAAAATTTGTGTCCTTAACATTATTCTTATATTTAATTTTCATAAAAAAATATATATAGCGTTTGAAATTTATAAGTTAAAATATAGTTAAATTTCTTATCTATTTATATTTCAAGTAAAGCAGTTAAGAATGTCTATGCATAAAATTTTTAGAGAGAAAAACTCTAAATATTATACAGTTTTGTCTTTTCTTGGCTATTAATCGATCGAATGACATTCACCTCTAATTAGTAAAATTACCATGATAACTGTCTTTTGGCGGTCTACATAATGCAAATTTTTTAGTATAAAAACTTCGATATTTAAGTGAAGAATAAAATTATAAGAAGAGATAAAATAAATAGTAAAATAGAGTTAAGAAAATACTAATGCAAAATAAATGTGCTCTTATTCTTCCTTTTTAATTCTCTCTTCGTTGAGAAGGATATAATATTTATAATAGTAGAATGTTTTTTCAAACCTTCACGTATGCGAATCATCAGAAAATGGAGAGCCGACGTTTATCAGAGAGTTTATGTATTAGCACTAGTTAATGATTCACTAAATAATCATTAAACTTAGGCTGATATAATAATTACTTAGATGTAGCTTATTTAGTATAAAATCTTAAATATAATATGATAATTTATAGTGATCTCAATGCTATCACTTGACCTTTATTTCATTTTCGTTTTTTGGTTGAATTTTCTATAAATCTCGCCCACTCTTTCAACCTAGAGGTTGGCACATTCTAGGGCTTTAGGTGGCATGAGATTTTCTCTTAATCTTGTTGGAGGCAAAGATGATCCCGATTAGCATCATAAATTGCTCGTAGCCCACAAAATTTACTTGTTGCTCAAAATCATTAACTATAATAATGGACTCTTGAATCGCTTATGAAGTTTGCTTTTCACAACACGTAGAAGTTGACTTCTTACCCTAGATATCAAAGTACTTACGTGAGATCGATAAAAATTGACCAAAACAATAGTCTCGATTTTTATCCCTAACAAATAATATTATTTTGCCATCACTTTTTCAAATATTTTATATATTTTTATTTTCTAAACAATTTTAAAAACACTCTCCCACACACATTATAAATCTAAAAATTTTAGAATTATTTTATTTTCAAAAACATAATGCTAAAATATAATTTATTTTATAAATTATAATATACATACTGATGTTACGCAATAATAATCATTGACATATGATTTATGTAATTTATTTTTATTAATCGCACGATTTTTGTATTTTTATTGACTGATACTATCATATTACACTATTTTATATATAATAGTTTATAAAAAATTTTATAAAATTATTATTTTTCAAAAATGTAATATTTTCAAAATAATATTTTATTTATAAATTTTAAAGTCAAATAATATGCACAAAAAGTCTACACATTTAAGTATTAAATCAAGTTACATAATGATAGATAATCCTTCGTGAATGTAACATTTGATCTTATTTTTATCACATAATCTAATTAATATTATTAAAATATATCATTTGATGGTGGAATACTAAACACAATCCAAGTTTAATATCATGTATTACGTTTGGTTATTTATTTATTTTTTTTAAATTGTATTGGATCTAAAGAGATAAATATTTAGTGTATACGAAATTTGATGTATTTTTGTGTCATTTGAATAATATATTTATTCAATCACTTAAAATTTTTTACTTTTTTCTTTATTTATTATTTGTCATTCGAGTAACATAAAATTTAATATTTTGTAATTAATAAATAATTTTGCACTTTTACTCAAATTTTTAGGGATATGTTATAATAAAATTATAATTGACCTATTATTTTTTTACACGAAATTAAAATAATATATATTTTGTAATGATATTTTACATAATATATTAAATATAAAATTGGTTTGGTTTAATTTAGTATAAAGAAAAGAAGTAGATGTATGTTCTAACATCAGAATCTGAGTAGCCCAACTTTCACTCAACAACAAGACAAGCTAACGAACTACTGAATTGAATTGAAGTGAAACCGAAAATGAAAAAACTAAGGGGTTTGTTAAACAGAAAAACCTTCATTGTATTTTATTGTAATTTTTTAATTTATTAATTAAAATTTTTAAGTTATTTTTTAAAATTTAAAATGTAACTGAAAAATAAAAGATATACCACAAAATAACAAGAGAACTTCAAGATACTTCTATTATAATTTTAGGACCCAATTTTTTGATGATTTAGTTTGAAATGGGAATGTGATTAAAACTTGAATTTTGACTTAAATCTGAATCTGAATAATATATTTATTCTTTTATTAAATATTTAAATAAAAATAATAATTTAATAAAAAGTATCAATTTAAAGGAATATTATTATATTTCATAAAAAAAATTAATTATGTTAATACAATAACTTTAAAATAGAATAATTTTTTACAAGATATATATATATATATATATATATATATATATATATATATTATTTTTCTTATTATATATGAATGAAAATTCTAATTTAAAGAAATTAAACTCCATTCTTTAATTAATTGAATAACATAAAAACTCTTATCAATTTATTTCCTATTTTAATTTTTCATAATCACCAATTTAATTTTAAAATCAATACAATTAAATTTGATTTTAAAACTCTATTTAACAGAGACTTTTGGTGTTGATGTATTCCAACTCAAGTTGGAGATCGAGGGACATTCATTTTTGTTATCTTTCTCTTCTCATATTATATGCCATACGTATTTTATTTTAGTTTAATTTAAATATTATTTACGAATAGATATTAATTTTATTTAAATTTAAAATGATAATTAGATTTATCATTTAGTTGTCTATCAAAAATGAATAATTTAATCTTCTCAAACAGTGAAAATATCATATTCAAATTACTATTACGATTGCTTATTGTAACAAATTAATTTGACATATATATATATATATTTTTTTCTAAATCTTTTTCATTGAAATTCTAAAGTGCTAGCATACCCGGTAAGTCCCGAACTGTATTCCCTTTTGGGCCAATCCTCATGTTGTTTATTTGATAGAAGGCCGAAAGTGTATTTTTAAAGCCAAATTTTTTTATTAAGTTATAATACCTTTTTTTAATTTATTAAAAAAAAAATTATTGTCTTTTAGTTTAAAGTTTATTTCATTTGCAATTTTAATATTAATTTCAAAAATCTTTTATGACTGAAAATTATAAGAGATTTAGTTTTTTAAAAGTAGGATACTATAAATGTTATAAAGAAAAGAGTCTAAAGTTTTTGAAAAAAATAATATATATACATGTTATGAAATAAATAAATTTTTAAAAAATATATTTAGAATATTAAGAAAAATTATTTTTGAATGTAATTTGCAAACTAGGAGATGATTTTTTCTTTTTTGGGTTTTCTGCTTTTTGATTATGATTTAAGATATTAACAAATAATGTATAACTTCTATTCAGACCTACATACATATATGTTTTAAATTTATTCTATTAAAAAATAATAAATGTAAGAACTAGAATGATAATAATAATATAAATGTTTTGTACAAATTCTTATATATAAATTAATGTGACATATTATTATTAATTTAAAGAAAATAAAAAATTAATATAATTATTAAAAATAAATTATGTGGATTAAAAGACAAATAATATTATTATATAATATCAATTTATACATTAAGAATTGGTTAATTTTTCTGAAGACGTTCTTTTAGTATAAAAGAAATGGTAATTTTATTTCGTTGAAAAAGATAAATAAACTTAATTCTTTGAAAGACCATCCTGGAAACACCCTCGTAGTTCCTTAAATTAGAAAACCACCAATAATTGTCAAACGTTCGTTTGATTTTGATGGAAACGAAAGAAAATATATTTTAGTCAAACGGTGAATTGCTGATTTGAAGCATAGATGGATAGTTTTGTTGGTCAAATTTACAATGCCCTCCAATACTAATTTTTTTTTTTTCTTTTTATATATGTGGGAAACCCTAATCTATCTATCTGAGTACTCAGGCACCAATTGAACTGGTCTGCCGTCACTTGCTGGAAAGACAGTTTAAATAAAACTCACGGCCTAACCTCCTAAGCGCTTCAGTAAAGAGAATATTGATAATGAAAATCGAACCTAGGACACAAAGCCCGCACAAATTATCCCCAACCATCAGGCCACCTCTGAGGAGGTTCTCCAATCCTAGTTGCAAACAAGTTTCTTTCCATTCTTTCCCCCAGATATATATATATATATCTCATCAGAATGGCTAATGTTACAGCGGCTAAGAAGGTTCATATGCTCCAAACTGAGTTTTCGTCAACCAAAAGCCATGATACAAACATAAAAGTCTTACTGAAGTCTCATGATGGGGGCTTTGACGAGTTCGGATTCAAAATGCCACAAATCTTTTGTGACCAAGATGCAGGTTGACATTGACACATAGATAAAGATAGATATTTATAAGAATGACCGCTTCCAAGAAACAAAAGCTGGTGTATATTGCTGAGGATGAAAATTAAAAGACTGACATCACAGCCAATATAATTGATATAGATACGCAAAATCAACTTTAGATCTCAACTAAGGTGGCAACTTTTACCAAAACTTTCCGCACTATATACAGTTTTTTTTTTTTTTTTTTTTTTTTTTTATTTTTTTATGAAAACAATTATCTGAGACTTGGTATTTGTCGACGCAGGAAAATGGTAGGGTGCCGGATTGCTGGATTGGATTGTATGAACTAGACAAGAATAAAATTGGAAGTCTGCTAAGTGACGTAGACAACCTGGGAAATTGGAGGATACACAAGATAAAATCAAACAGATCAATGGAAGAAAAAGTGGTTTTGAAAACTTTGTTGCAGCGTGTTTCTGACCATATACTTGGTCTCTTGTGTCGTAGCTTTTAAACTACATAATTTGACACAATTGAAGTGGTAATTAGCTATCAACTGCAACCTTTGACAATAATAAAGTTAGATTTTCAAAATAAACTACACAATTTGACATAATTGAAGTGGTAATCACTTATCAACTGCAACCTTTGACAATAATAAAGTTAGATTTCAAAATTAACATAAAAGATTGAGATAGAAATGATGATAAAGCTTGTGTCCTAATGGGTATTGCATTAATAAATGACTGTTAAGTAGTAAGTAGTTGTTATGTAAATCCTAATTTTCCAAAATCTTAAGTAAAATGGGTGATACTAGATTATTTTTATACTTGTCTAATAAATTCTGCCTACATACTTGTTTACAAGAGTGATAATTATAAAGAGAAAAAACATATTTTATTAAATGATTTTATTGAGATTATTTTACCTAAATCTTTTAAAATGTTGCATATATTGAATTAATACTATAATTGATCAAATAATATTATGATGCTTGTGTAATAAGTGCAACTCACAGTCATGCTATGATGTATAAAATATATATTATCATTCAAATTTTTTTTTTTTTTTTACCTTTTTTGCTATAATTTTTAATTTATTTGCTAGATATATCTTTTATTTCGTTTTGAAAAAAAAAAGTCCTATAAGTAGAGAATTACAGGAAAAAATTAAAAATTATAAAAAATATTGAAAAATGTACTGTATATCTTGCCTATTACTCTTTTCCTTTTTCTTTCTTTAAATAATAGGATAGAATGAACTTCAATATATTTTTTAACTTTTTACCCGTGAGCATGAAAAAAGATAATTGGCTTAAATCAACCTAACTGAATTCTCGAAAGCAAATAAATTATGAGTTAATTACAAAATAATAAAATTAATACATATCTTGTGCATGGCAGTAATTGATGCGTAATTTAGCAGTTACCATATAAATTTTAGGTCAATTGTGTAAATAAGATATAATGTTTGTATAATATATTAATATTACCCCATCTTTGTTGGTATTCTTCCAATCTGTGTAGTGTAGAGCAGTTTAATACAATTTTTACGTTCATGGTTGTCATATATATCCCATCAAAAGGGAACACACAAAAAAAGACAATAAGCTATTTCTGGAACGATCTACTATGTTTCAGATTTAAACATTTGTCCCCAACAAATAAACAAGTGGCATCTATCATAAAATTCAACACATACACCTCATTCATTTTCGCATAAAGCATGTCATTTGTATTCAGCAATTTCAATTTTGTTTTTGGGTTGGTTAATATATACCATTCATCTAAAGTCAACAAATAATAATACTTTTAAGATGGACTAGGCAGGTAACCTACAGAGGAGGGAATTATCCCCTCTCTTTCAATATTCAAATTAGTCAAGGCCTTTGCCTTACTTGTATACAACTTTTTCACATTCGATCTCTGTTCATTCAGTAACTTTACTAGACTCCTCTTAGCATTGGCTCTAAATGGACAGTTTGATGCCATGAATCCATCCACCAAGTGAAGGTAAGCTTCCAAGTCATGGCAGCATGCAACGTCCGCATTCGGTTTTAAATACGGAGACATCTTGGTATCAACACGTAGCTCAATTCCAACATGAGAATATGACCACTCATTGTTCTTTTGTAGTAACTTTTTAATATTTGAAGTTGTGAGATTTTGCTCAGCTCCTTCGCCGATAAATATGCCTGGGACTCTGGTGATCACATCTTGATTGTTCACAATACGCAACACCTTGACGTTATTAGCATTGATACGATTCGAAAACCCTCGGTTACCAACACGAGGTCCGCCGAAGGAAAACACTGCAATGGGTGGTACGTTTTGTGCGCATGTACTTAATTCATCGGCTACTAACAAAGCCAAAGCAGCGCCAAGGCTGTGGCCTGTTACTGTAATGCTAAGCGGCTCACCTTTGTACAAGTCCATCAGCCTTCGGACTTCTTCCACCACGGATTCGGCTAGGCTAGGCAGGTGAGCACCACGTGTCCTGTACAAACTCAAGAAGCCACATTCCACTCGGGATTTTTTATCCTCGACGGAGTCATCGGAACCGGGCATCTCAGCCAATTGGGTTCTGAAATTCTCGGCCCATTCTAAGCATGTGGAAGTTCCCCGTAACGCGATGACGATGTCCCTCCTTCCCATCCGTTGGATCTCCTTCTTGTCGTCACAGACCGCCACGTAGCCTATCCAACTAGACCGCTGCGTCATCCATCCGAGATCCGGTGCCACATCATCCACCCAAGTAGGCAGTCCGACAGATGAAGTGGCGTAAAGAGATTTCGTCACTTTATAAGACCTATCAGACAGGGCTACGTATCTCGATGAAGGATCTTCTTCTGTTGACGTAGCGGGATTCGAATGAAAAGAAAGATAAGCCGCTTGCACCAACTCTCCGTATCTCACTACTTCTCGCCTTAGATTTTCATCAAGTGGGTCAAGTAATCCAGCCCAATCTTTACCACCATGATAGTCAAGCCAACGGGAGCTAAGATTGTTCCTTGGAGAATATTCAGCTGTTTTTGATAACAAGCGTTGAAGCCTTTTCAAGTGTCCCGGAGACATCTCTTCGGCTGCCTTCTTTTCAGGCCAAATTCTAGCCAAGTTCAGGCCTTCTAAAAGAGCTTTACCCTTGTTTTCCGTTGATTCATTATTAGAATTCTTGAGAATTGGTTGCGTGTCAAGCTGTCTCGGTTGTTTTTGGAGGAGTTTTTCGAGGTTAGATATCTGTAACCGAGTTAACTCGTTCGAAGAAGTTGTTTTCTGCGGAGACTGAGTTGATGCTATACAACTTGGATTTGTTATTTGGTTTAATGGAGATGGTCGACATTTGAAACTGGCAAGTTTAGCCTGAAAGAGGTGAACGTTATGTGCCGGGATTGTGGAGCTAATCTGTAGAGCCTGCATGTGGGAAACAAAACAAGGGCGGTGGGGGAGAGAGAGAGAGAGAGAGAGAGAGAGAGAGATGGGAGCTTGGAATTAGATTAGTCAACGAGATAATGTGTACCGAGAATCTGAAATTAGCTGATTTCAAGTGAGCTTGGATCAATAGAAGTGCCTATATATATAGATAGATATAGATGGATGTATTGCTAAATACCATTGAAATCTTTTAAAATTACATAGCGGACCATAAGGAATATAAATAATGAATTAATAATATTAAAAATTAAGCTCACACAAGTAGGGGGTATGCTTTGTAAAATAAAGCAAGTTGACAATTCCGTCAACAACAGATCAGCATATTCCTGTTTGTGTTTGCGTGTCTTCACTTGAAAGAAAAGTCTGCGGCCACCGGGAAACGCTGCTTTGGTACTTTCAATGCTTTTCCTTTTCTCTGTCATTGAAAAACACTTTCAAAAGTTGAATAGACTGAAATGCCCCTCCATGTTCTCCATGATGATAATATAATATAAAATCACAACTCTGCGATTTCCTGGGCTAAACTCCAACGGATTGACGGACATTTGACATGATCTTAGCGTTTAATGTTTGACTTTCAACAACTGAACAATTACGGGATACGGTGTACGGGTCAGAAATGGGAATGCAGTATATTTTATATGCCAAACTAATTTGCAATTGCATTCAAAATTGAGTCACAATACAATAATAAATAAAGCACAATTTTAAGAAATACGGAATACCCAACCCAAAAGAAATTAATGGATAAACGATAGTTTTTATTTTAAATAATAAGTAAAAATATTCTTATAATATAACTCTAGCCGATTTGATTCTTAAAATTGAATTATCTACTTTTATTCTTCAAAATATTTAGCGTATATTTTCCATTTCAATGCATAATTTCCCAACTTTGTTATTCGTTTTGTATTTGATTATTCCCCGAATGTATTTGAAATTGATTTAGTCTAAAGTTTAAACCATAATTTTGCAGCCGTATCAACTTTCCAATGTTATGGCTTTCCTCTTCATTCCCTACGTTACCCTTCTTCGGTGTAAAAAGGACTGCTTGCATAGTTGTATTGCAGTTACAGGATTCCTTAACCGCGCATACCCAAGAGTGGATCCGGTAAAAACGTTGAAATTCCGCTAAGAAAAAGAACAAGGATTTGAATTTTGAATAAGTTTTGTATTTGAAGTACGTAAAAAAATGAATTCGAGTCAAATCTATATTCTATTGTATATATCTCTTCGTTAGCTAATATAACAATGACATTTCTGTGATTTTGACATGAAACACACACATATATATATATTTTAAAAGGGTTTTCAAGGAATGAAAGTCCATCTTAAAATGGTGTTCAGTAGCGTCAACATTTTCTCTGACAACGTCCCTTTTCACATTTCTCAATTGAATTTGCACCGACTGGTTCTTCGGGTCAAATTATATATATATAACATCATATATGATGTATGTGCTTCGAAATTTTAGTAAACATCATGCTGTTTGCTATTAAAGAAAATGACTTATCCTTAAATTCTTTCATGAAATCAATAGTAACATCCTCAATAATTCTGACTAAAATCTTCAAATTCTCAGTTTTTCAAAATTTCTAAATAGTATTTATTATTTTTAATTTAATCGCTTAATATAAATATTTAAAAATTAATTACTTGATACGCCACATCCTAATAAATAAGTAGATAATATTATATATGGGTAAATATCAAGATTTATAAAAATGTGGTTAAAATTATAAACTTTTTTAAATATTTAATTCACCTATCCTTATGTACGAGCTAATGTGATGACATACATGATAATAACATATATTATATGTACCATATGATTACTAATATCATCATATTAAGCTAGTGTACATACAATAATTTGTATAGAAAACTTGTACTCTTTACATTATTTTCTAATTCACTCAGCATTAGCTATATAAACTCTTATATAAATTCCATTATATAAGTTTTATGTTAAAATCATTTTGCTGTTGTTATGTTAGTTTATATAAAGAATTTGTTTAGAGAGTTTATATCTTTAATATTTTTTAAATTAATTATAATAATTTAATATCAAATATATAATGGATATAATTTTTGTGAATGCGAATCCTTTTATTTAAAAATTTTAACCTAAAATAAAATATAATTTTTTATTCCTTGATCTCGTACAATTTATTAAGATTCAAAATTTATTATTAAAAATAATTTTTTATTTTATCAACTAAAAAAAAAAAATCTTGGGTGCTGGTACCTACATCAGACGGTAAATAGTGCGTCACGTTTCAAAATTGATGATGTGGTAAATTATCAATTGTCGAATTTCGTACATTTAATGCACACAAGACTTTCTTGTCAACTAATCCAACCTCTTCACCATTAGATTTAATAGCGTTCGGGGAAAAATAAAATTTAATTAAGTGTACACGAGTAGACGTATAGACTGTAATTTGATAAAAAAAATTATTAATTTAAATGATATTTTTATTATAATTATAGTAATATGGTAATATTTTTTAATTATAATTATTTTAAAAATTAAATATATTATATTATTTTTATTTTTGTACAAATTCATAAATCAAACTAATAAATTAATATTTCTATTACTATTTCTACAAAATTATAAGATTAAAATATATATTTATCAAAATTTTAAGCACGTGTTTGGTAAAATAATTAACATGAAATTGAAATAATTTTTTGTCTCAATTCTATGTTTGCAAGGTTAAAAGGTAGATTGAATAACAGTGGTTCTTAGGTTAGGTCCCACTTGATAATAAATTATTCCGTTAATATAATATGGTAAAAACAAATCATATGAGATATAACATAATATAACTCTATTCCATTAATTTCTATTAAAAAAAGTGTGCATAAAAGATTTTATTTTATTATTTTTTATTAAATAAAATAATTAGTGTGATAATTTTCAGAACACTAGCGGTGGTTAGGTATGAATTCACTCCGTCTTACTTCTCTTTGTTTTATGTACCAATTACCATAAATTGCGTCGTATTAGCAGCAGTGTTTATCAAAAGCCTTATCATTAAAATGTTAGTTCCTTCGTCACTAGAAACACTTTTCTATATCTAATAGTTGCCTTAATTAGTGCTGAAAAAATATTCATCATAAATTTTGGTCACTTTTGTCTAAATAAATTGAACCACAAAGATTTACTAGACAAGAAAAAAAATAATAATTAACATCAGCGTGAAAAATGACATTCATTTACATTAATAGATTAATAGAAGCTTTAATAAATCTTCAACAATGGTTATCATTTAAATTTCATAGAATATAAATAAAAAACTAATAAATAAATAAATAAAACTCCACTCTGAAGATGTCTTGTACTGCATCTTTTTTTTAATTAAAAAATATTAAATAAAAGACATGTTAGCATTATTTATTGCTTTGTGGGGTGGCATTCTCTTTTCAACCTATATGGGCATATCTGCAACAATCAACTCAACACTCTTTTCGTGTTTTATAAAGAGAAAAATTTAAACTAATCAAGTACTCGCTTGATATAAGTTCAGGCGTGTTTAATGTTTTATATATGTATATATTGTTCTCGACATGGAGATTAATAATATGATAATTCATTGCTCTTTTTTGTTCTATTTCAAACGTTTCGTTATATTAATGGTTTGCTATAACGTGGCGTACATTATAACGCAACTTGTTAGGGAAAGAGTATATTGTTTAATGATGTCCCAAATTTTTAAAGACGTAAGATTCAGCACATCATACAGATTTATTGTTGTAATCGACGTAGAACATTCTCAAAAATTATCTAAAATCACAGAAAAACGAGTTAGAAGTAAAGTTGAATTGCCGACGAATAAATTTTGACGCTCAAGTCAGCGAAATAGTATAAGATCAAATAAAAAGAGAGAAATTACAAGTGTTTGAATATTTTACTGACCTGAAAGATTGGGTTCGAAAAAAGTTTGTGAGTGCAGTAGTTATCTCTTAACTGCTCAAAGATGGCCCTCTCTAAAAGTTCCCAAATTAGGAG
>JAWDEX010000016.1:6724356-6735406 GCA_035221805.1 Trichilia hirta
ATAACTAGAAAACAGGCAGATGGAGCAAATTAGAAAAATGGATGTAACTAAATATAATCTGACGCATTTGTAAAAGAAAAAAAAGTAGTAAACCTCAATAAATTTCAAATTTTTAACTTAATTACCTGAGTCTTTACTCAATGTTTGCATTACATATTTGTTTAAAGATAAACAGGAAACTCTCCTAGCAACCGATAGGACATTGATTTTTCATATATGAACCTTTCAAAGCAACCGAATGAAAATTGATTTTTCCTTTACTGCAATTGCATATCTGATTGAATGGTATTACTTTTAGTATGTTAGATATGGAAGATCATTCTTTCATTACTGTGAAATGATAATCATACAACTTGGAATAACGTACTCAGTTATTGTAATGTTATTTGTTACAATAACGGCAATGAAAAAAAAGATCACCTTCAGCTAGAAGAGATAGAAATCACTCCCACCTACAAATCCCAACGTACGATTCATAAAACGATCTTTACATCTTACTCCAACACAAACTTATTAAAACACACACGGTGAAAAAGTTTACCAAACGAACAGATGATTCGCCGATTTTAGTAATATAAACATGAACCAATAAATCAACAAGACAAACGAAAGGAAAAAACTCACCGGCTTGAGCCGGAGGAGCAGGCTTGGCGGGGAACTTAGCAGCAGGTTTGCTGGGCAGCTGAGCTTGAGCCGGAGCTTTCTTGGGCTTCTCAGCAGGCTTCTGCGGTTGAGCAACAACTAGTTGACTTGGGTCTTCGTAATCATTGTCACCCAGTAGATCAAACGGGTTCGTAGTCGCCATTTTGTATCGATAACTCTGGAAACTATTGGGACAAAACTTCAACTTTCAGACCAGCAGACCCTTATTGGTTTTTATTTAAAGTCATGAAGTAAACAATATGTTTGTGTTTCGAGGTAATAGCTGACGTGTTTAGACGCAGAGATAATAACCAAAAGTTAATGTTGGACCAAAACCCTAGCCAATGTGGCGGAGAAAATACGAGTGAGGCCAAACCTAATCTTAAAAACACTATGAACGTGAGGATACGGGTGGGTTTATATTGGAGTCGTAATTTTATTGTAAAGAAATCGATGTAATGTTGGTCTAATAATTTTAATTATTTTAATGATATTCTTATTATTAAATTATTTAGCTATTAGTTTATTTTTATTTCATTTTGCTATTTATTTTTAGTAATAAAAAAATCAAATAATCAAACAAAATCTACCAGTTTGCACGTAGTTTACATCTTTGCTAAGATCGAATTTAATCAACCGAAAGTCATTAAATTCTGAACTCACTTCAGTGAAATTTCATAATATATATGTTATTATTTTAAGATTAATTTAGTATTGTGGTGATTGAATCTTACTTTAAAAACAAAATTAAAAGCTGTTTAATATATTAATTTTTAATAAAATCCACATATTTTAAATTTGTATTTAAAATTTAAAATTTTTATCTTTTAATAGTTGTAATTTACAAAATCTCATCAGTGCAATACCAAATGAAAAGTTAATGTTTTTCTTATGTAAAATATCACTATACCGTGTGGTTTATAATTATTAATTAATAATAAAAATAAATATCTTATAAATATAAATAATAAATATTATATTTATGATTATTTTTAACAAGTTTTTATATTTAATAAATCTATCTATAATATATTAAATATATTGTTGATGCACAAAAATTTTCTTGGGAAATTCAAACATTACAATTTCTTTTGTGATTGCTAAATTTAATATCACTTAGAATTAAAGAAAATGATCGAGGTCAAGTTAGTAGTTGATGAAAATCTTCAAAACTTAAGTTAAAATATTTTTAAAAAGGAGTTTTTAAAAAAAAAATTAGTAATAATTTGATATTTTGAGTTAATTTGTTTTTATTTTGTGTACCTTATTTTTCTTTTTCATATCTTATATTGCTCTATAGTTTAATCTTTTTGTTTGTTTATTTTTTTCAAGAATTATAGCATTGTAAACCCTTATTGTGGGATCTAATCACTATATACTAAAGATCTCCTTTTATTTATAAAATAATTTGTGACTTTTGAATTTTTCACACTGCTAAAATAATTGTATAAAGAGGTTTTAAAATTTTATATTATGACTGAGATCCTCTTCATTCATAAAAAGATCTAGTAATTTTATATTATAATTGAGACTTTTATTGGTTAAGAAAGTTTTGAGGTTTTACTTTATACCCGAGAATTTTGCTAATTAGAGAGATTTCAGAATTATCTATCATTACCAAGACTTTTATTATATTATGACAGAAATTTTTGTTGATAAAAGAGGTCTTAAGGCTTGCATCATACCTAAGATCTTTATTAACAAGGAAAATTTGAAAGTTATACCTTATAATTGAAACCTTTTATTTTTTGAGATCTTAATATGTACGTTCAAATCATTGAATTTCAGGATTTATATTATTCTATATTTGTCTAGTCTCTTACTTAAGGAAAATTGTGGGAGTTTCGGATATTTTTTCGAATATATATTATTTTTGTATATTTTTTTATAAAAGAAAAAGTAGCTAAGCATTTTAAAATTTATATATTAAAGTATATTTAGACTTCCTATATATTCATATTTACAATAAAAACAATTAATAATATTGTTTTTCCACCACATTTTCAAATATTCTATACATTTATAATTTTTATACAATTTTAAAAACATCATACTAAACATTTAATAAATTTAAAAAATTGAGAATTATTTCATTTTCCAAAAGGTTATTCTGAATATACAATTTATTTTTATAAACCATAATATATAAATTAACGTGACATAATAATATTATTTTTCGCATAATTTATTTGTATTAATTGCATTATCTTTATACTTTATCAGAAAATGTATATTATGTCATGCTAATTTATATAAATAATTTTTAAAAAATATACTGTTCAAATAGTACTTTATCTTCAAATTTTAAGGTCAAATAATGAGCACAAAAATCTATACATATAGGTGTGAAAATCAAGTTGGATACAGATAGTTAATCCTCACAACTACAAGATGAACATAACATTTAATATTATTTTCATCGGCCTGAGTTAATTAAGAACAATGTTTGATATACCAATTATTTATATAAAAACTTTTTATGTATAAATTGATATCACATAATATATTAATTTTTACTTAATTTATGTTATTTATTATTATTAATAAGAATACAAGCCAATTAACTACTCGAATTGAAGGGAAAGCTAAAAAATGGGAGTTTGTTACAGTACAATCTTTATTTTCTTTTATAAATAATTTTTAATTTATTAATTAAAATTGCTATTCTTTTTAATATTTTTGAAAATTTAAAATGTACTTAGAAAATAAAAGATATGAAAGAGAATATCATGGTAAATCTCTGACTTTTAAGCAGCCAATTCTATCAAGGCTTGTTTTTTCATTTTTTAAAATATTGTATTCACTTTTTCATTGAAAGTCCAAATTGCTAGACAATTCGGTTAGTCCAAAACTGATTTTCTTTCTGGGCCATTCTTTTTCTTGTGCGTTTAATAGAAGCCCGCAAGTGTTACTTTTAGGCCCAAATTTTATGAAGCCATATTTTTTTTTATAAAGTTATAAAACCTTATTTTTATTTATTAAAAAAAAAATATTGTCTTAGAGTATGTTTGATATTAAAGTGTTATGATCACAAGATTTTTCTTTGACTTTTATTCTATATCTACTGTTATAGTGGGTTAAAAGTTATATTAGGTAAAATACGAGTGAGTTCCATAAAAAATTAGTATTATCAAATATATTTTACAATTTAATTTTTAAAGTTAAACAAAATTTAGGTATTTGGAAACATTGTAACTGAAAAATTATTTATAACTCAAAATTATAAGAGTTTTAATTTTTTAAAGTACGATACTATAAATATTATAAAGAGAAATAATATATATTTTATATAAATTAGTAAATTTCTAAAAATATATTTAATATATTAAGAAAAATTATTTTTGAATTTAAGGTTGATCAAGTAAGTTGAAAACTAAAAAGATGATCTTTTTTTCTATTTTTTGACTAAGATTTAAGATTAAAAATTATATTAAAAAATTGTGTTTTGTATAACTTCTAGTCCAGCCTACGTCTTTTTTGAATTTATTATATTTGAGAAAACACATTTAAGCACTATATCAAACGAGAAGAGAGAAGATTAGGAGAGGAATAAGAGTTATTGTTTTTCTTGGCATTTTTGAGTTAAAAATAAATGCTAATTTTATTTCGTTGAAAAAAAATAAATAAATTTATTCTTTAGACCAACTTGGAAACACCCACGTATTTCCTTAACCGATTGTAGTCTGTAGACAGACAAGAAAGGCATTCAATTGTCAAAAGTATATTTGATTTTGATGGGAATAGTATTTAGGTCAAACTGTGAATTGTTGACACGAAATCATAGATCGATAGTTTTGTTCGTCAAATCTACAAATACAATTTCGTCCTCCAAGCTATATAAAATCCAAGTTTCATTCCATTAATTCCTTCACATACAGATAAATGGAATAACTACGAAGAAGGTTCATGTGTTCCAAACTAACAGTTCTGTTCAAATACAAGCCTAAAAGCCATGATATCTACGTACAGAAAGGTCTTACTGAAGTCCCTTGGTGGGGGGCTTTGACGAGTTCGGATTCAAAATACAACAATTCATTTACGATATAGCTGCGAGCTGCCACCAAGCTGCAGGATGACACATACATAAACATAGATTTTATATAAGAATAGGTGACCACTTCCAATTAACAAAAGTTGGCGTATATTGAAACAAATCTTCGTATACCTGAGGATGAAAATTAAACACTCAATAACACAACCGACGTAATTGGTATAGATACGTAAAAGTCAATTTTAGACTTCAACTAGGATCGCAACTTTAACCAATGCTTTTGGTATCGATACACTTTTTTAGTATCTATACAGTTATCTGAGACTTGGTATTTGTCGTCGCAGGAAAATGGTATAGGGAGCCAGATTGTTGGATTGGATTGAATAAAACTGGAAGTCTGCCAAGCGATTTAGACAATCTAGGAAATTGGAGAATTAGAAAAGGATAAATCAAACAGATGGAAGGAAAAGGAGTTTAGGAAACTTTGTTTCACCGTTTTTCTGACCTTATACCTAGTCTCTTGAGTTGTAGCTTTTAAACTACACAATTTGACACAGTTGAAGTGGTAATTAGTTATAAACTGAAACTTCGACAATAATCAAGTTAGGCTTTCAAAATTAAGATACAAAATTGAAATATAAATGATAATGCTTGTATCCTAATGGGTATGGCAGCAATAAATGGCTGTTAAGTAGTAAGTAATTGTTGTGTAAACCCTAATTTATTAACTATGGGAATTTGATTAATATATGATATATTAATTATTGCAAAAATATTGAGTGAAATGAGTATATATATATGTACACCCCAAGAAATTTTACCCGCATATTTATTTAGAAATTCACATTATCCTACTTAATTTTTTTTATTAAATATTAGATCAATTAGAAATAATATTATAATTGATGTAATAAATATTATGACACTTGTTTAGTAAGTGCTACTCATAGTCATGTCACGTGATGTATAAAGGGTGCAGTACACCTTTAAGTTTTTTCCGTTATAATTTTTTTATTTCGTTTTAACACTCAACTTTTAATTATATTTTCAAATATAATGTACTAGTTAAAAATTATAACATAAATTAAAAAATCATTAGAGAATATGTATTGATATTTTTATGTATCGTAGTCTTTGTTCATTACTCTTTTTTCTTTTAAGTAAAAAAATATAAAAAATTCAAATATATTTTTAATCTCTTAAGAGCACTAAAATAGCTAAACAACTTGACAGAATTTATGAAAATAAACAAATTATGAGTTAATGATACAACAATATAACTAATACGTAATTCGCAAATAATAATTATTGGTACGTAATTTAATGATTGCCATATAAATTTTGTATCAATTATATAAATAATGTATATTCTTTGTTTAATATATTCTACTATTTTGTTGGTATTCTCATAATCCATGTACTGTAGAGAAGTTTAATACAATTTTTACGTCAATGGTTGTCATATCCCACCAAAATGGGAAGCAAAGTAAAAGAAAATGTCAATGGTTGTCACATCCCACCAAATTGGAAAGCAAAGGAAAATGTCAATGGTTGTTCCCACCAAAATGCGAAGCAAAGTAAAAGAGAATATGCGATTTCTGAAACGATCCATGATGTTTGAGATATGGAACTTTTCAATAAACGAATGACATCAATCCATAAAAAACAACACATACACCTCATCTATTTACGTTATGCATAAAGCATATGTCATTTGTATTTAACAATTTCAGTTTTGTTTTGGGGTTGGTTAACATATACCATTCATCTTAAGTTAGTAATACATTTAAGAAGGACTTGGCAGGCAACCTACAGACGAGGGAATTGTCCCCTCTCTTTCAAGATTCAAACTGGTCAAGGCCTTTGCCTTGTTTGTATACAACTGTTTCACATTCGATCTCTGTTCATTCAGTAACTTTACTAGACTTCTCTTAGCATTGGCTCTAAATGGACAGTTTGATGCCATAAATCCGTCCACCATGTGAAGGTAAGCTTCCAAGTCATGGCAACATGCAACATCCGCATTCGGCTTTAAATACGGAGACATCTTGGTATCAACACGTAGCTCAGTTCCAACATGAGAATAGGACCACTCATTGTTCTTATTTAGTACGTCAAGAACCTTTTTAATATTTGTATTTGTGCCATTTTGTTCAGCTCCTTCGCCAATAAAGATGCCTGGGACTCTGGTGATCACATCTTGGTTGTTCACAATACGCAACACCTTGACTTTATTGGCATTGATGCGATTGGCAAACCCTCGGTTACCAACACGAGGCCCGCCGAAGGAAAATACTGCAATGGGGGGTATGTTTTGTGTGCATGTGCTTAATTCATCGGCTACTAGCAAAGCCAAGGCAGCGCCAAGGCTATGGCCTGTTACTGTGATACTAAGGGTTTCACCTTTGTATAAGTCCATGAGCCTTCGGACTTCTTCCACCACCGACTCAGCCAGGCTAGGCACGTGAGATCCACGTGTCTTATACAAACTCAAGAATCCACACTCCACTCGGGATTCTTTATCTTCGACGGAGTCATCGGAACCGGTCATGTGAACCAATTGGGCCCTTAAATTCTCAGCCCATTCTAGACATGTGGAGGTTCCACGTAACGCGATGACGATGTCCCTCCTTCCCATCCGTTGGATCTCCTTCTTGTCGTCACAGACCGCCACGTAGCCTATCCAACTAGACCGTTGTGTCATCCATGCGAGATCCGGTGCCACATCATCCACCCATTTCGGCAGTCCAACCGATGATGTGGCGTAAAGAGATTTCGTCACTTTATAAGACCTATCAGACAGCGCCACGTATCTTGATGGGGGAGCTTCTTCTATTGACATGGCGGGATCTGAATGAAAACAATGATAAGCCGCTTGCACAAACTCTCCGTATCTCACCACCTCTCGCCTGAGATTCTCATCGAGCGGGTCAAGTAATCCCGCCCAATCTTTACTACCATGATATTCAAGCCAACGGGAGCTAAGATTGCTCCTTGGAGAATATTCGGCTGTTTTTGATAACAAGCGTTGAAGCCTTTTCAAGTGTCGCGGGGACATCTCTTCGGCTGCCTTCATTTCAGGCCAAATTCTAGCCAAGTTCAGGCTTTCTATATGAACTTTACTCTTATTTTCTGTTGAACCGTTATTGGAATTCTTGAGAATTGGTTGTGTGTCAAGTTGGCTGGGTTGTGTCGGTTGTTTTCGAAGAAGTTTTTCAAGATTGGAAATCTGTAACCGAGTCAACTCGTTCGAAGAAGTCGTTTTCTGCAGATACTGAGTTGATGCGATACAACTTGGCTTTGTTATTGGGTTTAATGGAGATGGTTGGCATTTGAAACTGTCACGTTTAGCCTGAAAAAGGTGAATGTTATGTGCTGGAATTGTGGAGCTAATTTGTAGAGCCTGCATGGGAAACAAAACAGAGAGGGGTAGAGAGAGAGTGATGAGTGCTTGAGATTGGATTAGCCAATGAGATATTATGCAATGTGCGCCTGAATCCAGCTGAAATGAAGCGAGCTTGAATCAATTAAAGCACCTATATATAGATTGATGTATAACTAAATGCCATTGAGATCTTTTAAAATTACATAGAGAACCATTTGGTATATAAAGAACAATATTAAAAACAAGCTCACATGAGGAGTATGGTTTGTAAAATAAAGTAGTTTGACAATTCCTGTTAACCTCAGACCAGCGTGTTCATGCTCGTGTTTGTCTACATTCCCTTGAAAGAAAAATATGCAAGCACCGGGAAACGCACAAACGCTGCCTTGTTACTTTCAAATGTTTCCGCATTTAATGAAAAGAAAACTTTTCAAAGATGAATAGACTGAAATGCCCCTTTACGTTCTTCCTAAAAATAGTTTAAAAAAGAATTAAGCTGTGCTATTTCTTGGGTGAACCCAACGGACTGACGGATATTTGACATGATCTCACCGTCTAATATTTGACTTTCAACAAGAACTGAACAATTACGGGGTACGGGTCTGAAGTGTGAACGTATTATATTGTAATTACCAAACTAATTAGCATTCAGAAATCAGACACAATACAATAATAATTAAAAAAAATCAACACAATTCTAAGGGAATACCCAACGCAAAAGAAATTAATGGACATTGGATTGTTTTTTTATTCTAAATAACAAGTAAAAATATAAAATTTATAATTTATAATAATATAATTTAATCATATTAATTTATGCTATTGAATTTATATAATTAGAACTAATAATTTGTCCAATTCTAAAATTTAATAATGTATGTTTTTAATCTCCAATCTATTTTGAATATATTGTCAATTTCAGCCCTAATTTTCCAAATTTGTTATCGGTTTTCCTATTAGATTATTCTCCGAAGATATATTACATTGGTTTAGTCTAAAGTTTAAACCACAATTTTGTAGCGTATCAACTTTCCATTGTCATGGTTTTCTCTTCATGGCCTGCGTTACCTTTTTTTCGTGTCAAAGCACTCGTTAGTCTGTTTGCATCGGAGTTGCAGGATTTCGTAAATATACATACCCAGTTGTGGATCTGGTAAAACGTTGAAATTCCACCACAAAAGGAAAAAGGATTTGGAATTTGGAATGAGTTTTGTATCTGAAATACGTAAAAAACAATAGAAAAGAATTCGAGTCAAATCTATATTCTATAGTGTTTCATTCTTTCGATGGCTAGTATTACAAAGACATTTTAATGCCCTAATTAAAATGGTATTCAGTACAGTCCACATTTTCTCTGACGACGACAGTCGCATCCTGAATTTGCACCGACAGTTTAATCTTTGAGTGTATAGATATTACATCACATATGATGCATGTGCTTCGAACTTTAGTAAACACAATTGCATCATGCTGACTTGTATTTAAAAATGACTTTTCCTTACTTCGGTCATGAAATCAATAGTAAGGTCAATAATCCAGCAAGAAATCTACAAATTCTCTATTATTTCAATATAAATTTTTAAATAGTATTTATTGATGTCCCAAATTTGGAACAAAAACTTTGAGTACCGTACTATAAAATTTCATGGATTTTCAAAGTCTGTTATCACATTATAGAAATTAGAGGAGCATTGACGGTCTAGCTAAAATCTTCTAACACTCAAATTAGATTGTGTTTTTATGGAGAGAGAAATTGAGACAATAAAATAACAAAGTTTTTATAAAATTTTAGATTCAATTCCCTTTTATTTTGAAGTTTTTGCCTTTTATAATATTTCTAACACGTGTAGATGCATATTTATTTTTCAAGAGGCACCACGTGAGATTGCAGGAAAGAATAGTTAAAAAGCAATCATTTTGAAGTTTGCTTGTAATTTTAATTGATAATTATTTTGGGATTAACGTTTAACCTTAATGGATAATCATTTTGGAGTTAGCATCTACCTTTGTTTAAGAATTATTGTGTGTTTACCACGTAATCTTGAGGATTAATATGTGAACCCCAAGTGCTTGTATGATTTCTATGTACCCTTAATGTTTATTTCATAGTTGCCTATTTCACAGCGTGGCACTTTCGTCTCTTGTATCAACGTATCTGTTGGACAGTGATTTTCAGAGTTGGCCATTACTGGCTTCCAATCATAAGGTGAGAATAGGTCTTCGGTTAGCCTTTCATGGCTTAATTTAAAAAAAAAAAAATGCCTCGAGATTAGTTTTTAGTGGCTTTCAAACTTAAGATAGTGTTGGCTGAAGGTGAATAATTCCTAACTAAGGGTCAAGGTTTTGATTTTAGATTTGTCTATGATAGTAGTTCCTTGATAAGGCTTCGTATGTAGATTTCATCTTAGGGTGAGATAATAATAGTTTTTAATTAAATTTGGGTCACGTGGCAAGCTCTTAGTATTTTTTTCAAACATCAAACCCCCTCAATTTTCAGTAAAATATAATTTTTAATAAAAACTGAATCCTGACCTGAGTTTGGGGTAACTTCTCGAGAATATTTTGAACTATTCAAAAAAATTATAATTTAACTATTTGATTAGTGCACATATTTATCATCACTAACTTTCTCTAGCATGCAATCTTAAATGTAGCGTGCTTTTTAATTATTTTCAACCATTATTAGTATAAAATTTTAAATTTATTTCTTTGTTTTCTTAAGGATTTCGATCATGCGGACTATTTGAACTGCTAAAAAAATGAAGAGTCATTTTATATATAGGATTGCATTATGTCAATACTGACTTGCAAACATCTCAGCCTCTAGCTTAATAAAAGGTTAGAGTTTTAGATTTTTTATTATAAATAGTACCATTTCCCCTACTATTTTCTTTTTCCTTTGCAATTTCTTTATGTTGAAACTCTTGAACCTTAAAACTTTTACTCTGCAACTTAAAGTTTTCTGCTACGAAGTTTTGAACTTTCTTTTTCGTCTTTGCACTTTCGATTTTGGTAAGTTCTCTTCTCTGTTG
>JAWDEX010000016.1:6735506-6756253 GCA_035221805.1 Trichilia hirta
CTTGGAATCTAAATTTTTTAGGTGATCTATCCCACCATTATTTGGATAGATGGCGACTCCATTTTTAAATTTTTCTTCATGTCAAATTTTGGACGACGTAAACATTAGTCTTTCAAATTTTAAAAAAATTATAAATTAACTTCAAATTTAGTTAAACTTATTTTGATTAAATTTATTTTAATTTTATTTATATTTCTAAATATTTATAAAATATTATAATTTACTTTAAATTAAAATTGAGTTAATAACCTAAGTTCTCAAGTTGTTAAACCATCTAATACGTAAATCATTTACGATTATTTCGGTTAAATATTATCTTCGAGAGTGTTAGCTTTCTTGCAAATATTATTTTTAAACTCAAAAACTATTCTCAAGTTCCTCGACCAGTCTTTAAAATTTGGTCCAATCAGCATATTATTGTTTAAAATCTTCTTAAAGACATTTTTTAAAAAAAACTTTAAGAGATAACTAAAAAAATATAAAATAAAATAGTTTATTAGTGAATTGAATTATAATTATAAAATGAATTCAACTATTAAAAATATTTCAAACAATTAAACTGATCATACTAACTCCTATTATCTAATTTAAATCATATACTCCTTAAATAGAACTTAAACATTTTGTTGGATTTTTTTAAAAAAAATTAGTAAAAAATTGAATTCTCATTTATAATTAATTAATCTCACATAATAAAAATCTTAACTAATTAACTACAATTAGTAAATAATTTTTCCTTTTTGTATCATATACAAGACTTGATTCATTGCTTTTGTCTTAGTTTCAGACACTTTACATAATAAAAATCTTGGAATCCTACACTAGTCATATTTTAATCAATGTATCTTCCTAAATAATATTATCATTCTAACCTTACATAATTAAATATTGGTAAAGATTTAAATATTACTAAAAACTAAATAATCTAATTTAATTACACAAACTTTATATAATCACATAATAGAAATCTTTGAGTAAAAATTTATATAAAAGAATTGTTAGTTATCCTACAATAGGAGGTAAGAATATAATAATGCTAAGAAGTTTTAAATATTTACATCTCATGTTGATTCTCTCTCAATTTAAACAGTTTTCATAAAAATTTCTATTAAAGCTAAGTTTTTACACTAAATAATTATTCATCTCATGAACAATTGTTTTTATTTATATACATATACATATATACTTGTGTGTGTGTGTGTGTATAAATGGTCTTTTATTAATACTTAATCTTAATAATAAAACACCATTATTTGTCATACAAATGATATATATTCTTGATTAATTTGCCTTACTTGTCATACATGCAGGCAAATTATTATTTTGATCTTAATTACTATTTATATAAATAGTAATACTATTTACAAACTTGAACAAAATTAATTGTCAAACAAAAAATTTTAGTGTTTATGTGATTTGAATTATCCATTACATGTTTAATAGATGAAAAAGAATTTATTTGTAACAATTTCGACAAATTGTCGAACAATTAATCAAATCGTGTAATGGCTTGAGTTTTTCAACCATTCTAAAATCGATTTTTTTTTGTTTGTCTCGATTACTCGTTAAATAAGTAATCATTTTAATAGAAATAATTGTTTAATTTGTTTAACAAATTAAACAATTTAATTTAGGTTAATTTAAATTTTTTCTACCTTAAATCAATTTCTAATGTTTCCTAAAACAATAAAATTAAATTTTGGCATGCATTTTGAAATAAATAACATAAACAATAATAAAATAACCTAAAGTTAATCATATTAACCATAAGCCAATCAAAATATGCCAAATTATATTAGTGCATTAATATGTTATACAAGTAAAACATTATCAACATTTCATTAAACAAAATCATTACTTTGGATAAAATTTAAAATTAGGCCAATCAAAATTAGCCAAGTTATATTAACCAATTAATGCACCATAATTGACATTATTCAATCCATAAAAAAAAATGATGTATTTTTGCATAGTATGATAACATGATATCATATATCATTTTAGCATACATCATCATTCAATATATACATATAACTTGTCAAATAAAAATATGCATACAATTTCATCACATATATGCATATTATCTCATAACATGCGTATATGTATTATCAATTAATTAATCAAATTAATCAATTCATTTATTATGAAAACACACACACACACAAATATATATGTTTCCATAATTAATGAATTGAGTAAAATTAACATATATTAACCTAAATTCAATTAATTCATAGAATTAATCACTTTCTAATCATTGAAACATAACCATGGTCAAACCAATCCATAAAACATTTATGAATAAAATATAACATTTAACCATTAAATGCCATGCCTTTTGAAACTAATATACATGGTTAACAATTAACCATGTATTTATGATTAAAATCACAATTAATATATATTAACCTAAATTCAATTAATTCATAGAATTAATCACTTTCTAATCATTGAAACATAACCATGGCCAAACCAATCCATAAAGCATTTATGAACAAAATATAACATTTAACCATTAAATGCCGTGCCTTTTGAAACTAATATACATAGTTAACAATTAACCATGTATTTATGATTAAAATCACAATATTTAGGATTTCAAATCAATATGGTTAAATCATATAATGCTCATTAATGATCAATACAATACAATCATCATATAAAGGTATACATTGATAATCAATATATATAATTAACATTTAATCATCCATTTAGCATCCGAAATGTACCTTTTTCACCTTGAATGCTTTATGGATTACATTTAGGGTTTACAAATATGGTCAAATTAACTTCATCTCATGAAATTGACATCATTCCATAATAATTAAGCATGAAAACACAACCACTGTACACATACTCATCATGGCCGAATATATACCCATATACATTCATAATGATTTCTTCAATTTTATCACATGTAATCAATGAACATCTATGGTTCGATGATCATTAATGATATGTTTAATCTCATTAAATCATTAAGATGATAAACTATTCATCATCTTCTTCAAGAAACCATACAAACTCCATAAACTCTAAACTTTTTCATAACTAAACCCAAACACATAATACCAAATCCAACCAAACCAACCACAAATTAAGCATATAAACATCATTATAAGATGCTATGATATCATTTAAAGGATGATGAGATGAATTAAACATGGGTTAATTATATATTAGGAAACAAATATGCAATTTTTCATAAAATTAATCAAATTAATCCATGCAGAAACTAAGAATTAGTAAGAAAATAAAGTAGTTAACCTTTGAAATCATAAGATCTCAAAGAGAATCAAATCACTTGCCCTTGTTTCTTGCTTGACTGAATCTTAGAGAGAGGGAGAGCTTGATAATTTCTTTTAACTTTTAACAATTATCATTAATTCCTTAAAAAATAAAAAAGGCCATATTTATATTTTTTATCTATTTACTAAAATGCCCATAGTTTTTTAGTTAAAGATAAATGAGTCCTAAAAATTGTCTAATGAGTTCTTAATAGTAAATATAAAATTTCACTTAGGCCTCTAAACTTGTTTTGATCAAATTTATTTTAATTTTATTTATATTTTTAAACATTTATAGAATATTGTAACTTACTTTAAATTATAATCGAGTTAATAACTTAAACTCTCAAGTCTTTAAACTATTTAACGCGTAAACTATTTATAATGATTTCGGCCAAATATTATCTTCGAGGGTGTTAGCTTTCTTACGGATAATATTTTATCTCTCTTATAGCAAGAATAAGAACAAAAATTTAGTTGTGACCTCTTGAGTTCACTATAATATTAACTGTGAGTTTGAATCGCTTTCATCAGTCTCATTTAAAACTATTCAATGTCAATAATTATGGTTAATATCTAACAACATGCCATAGTCTCTAAATTCTAATAAAGAAACATTTTATTAAATCTTTTATAAAATATTAGGCATTTTATATGAGTAATTTTCTTCTATTCGTTAATCCTAATTAAGTTAGGGCTCATAAATGTTAAAATCTTAAACTAAGATATATACAAACTATTAATTAATATGTGCTAAATTTATTATTACAAACTCTTTATATGATTTTTATTAATACTTGGTAAGGGGTATTTTAGTTTTAGCCATTTACTAATATTTAATTAGGAACTCCAATTTAGACTAAGTCAACGAAATCTCAAAATTTTTTATATCAAATCAACAAATTTTATCTAATAGCCATTCACATCTTAAAATAAATAATACATGACCAAATTGACTTACGTGCACGATATTATAATTAGTCTCGCAGTTATACACTATATAAATCATGTGCATCTATGCTAATTTACGTTAATGACATCTTAGTTCTAAAAAATTGTTAACATACTAGTATAATTTTATGACGAATCATTGACAATATACTTATGTTAATTCATCATATCTTTGATTATATTTAAAAAAAATAATTTTTTAATTATTAATCCACATTAATATTCTAGTGGCATGACTATTATCTCACCTGCACTAATATTATCTCATAACATTCATCGAAGATATTTGGTATCTTACTATGCAATATCAATACCCAGTTGATATTGCATATATAAAGAACCATTGAAATAATTTAATTATCGTAGACGATTTATATGTATATTTTATCATTAGTATATATAAATAAAAGAAGTAATATATACATATGAATTAAAATAATTTCTTTATTAATAAATATGCATAATACATATTTAAGATAATAATTTAATATAATGTGCTCAAAATCGATAAAACAAATAATTTTAGAACATACAAGACCAATAATAACATAGCTAGGTATAAGAGTCTTTAAGTCACATCCTATGTTAAGAGTGACATCTTTCACCTCTACGGTGAGTGCTAGTTTTTTAAAAGGTGAATATCTAGTTTTTGCATCATGTGAATATCTAGTTAAAAGGTGAGTGCTTTATTGGTGTAGTAGATAGGTTTGTACACCTTTTCTTGGTTTTCTTTCACCAGCATCGAGCTTATAAAATAATCACTGATAGCCAAAGAGAGATAGTACGTTTCTCCATTTTATAGGCTTGTTAAATATAATGTAGACTCAAGATATTTCATCATCTCTTAAAAACTTCTTTTGCATTTGTTCGTCCACTTCCTTTTTTTTTCCTTTTGGCATAACTTAAAAAAACTAAAAGTACTTATTGTTACATTTAGAGATGAACCCATTTAGTGTTATTAACCTCTTTATCAAGCTTTGCAACTCTTTCAGAGTTAACAAAGACTTTAAATTTTAAATAGCATTTATTTTTTGGGAGTTAGCCTTTATCCCTCACTCATTGACCATGAACCTTAAAGTTTTTTTTAACTTGATGCTAAACACAAATATTTTAGGTTTTAGCTCTTTGTTATACTTCTTTAACAATTGGAAGATTTCTTTATGTTGCTGTACATAATCTACAATTTTTCAAGACTTCTTAATTATGTCATCGATATAAACCTTTATTGTTTTTTTGATCAAAGGGCTTAAATACTTTGTTGACTAGTCTTTGGAACATTGCTCATGCATTCTTTAATCAAAAGAGCATGACCTTGTAATAATGCAAGCCTTGATAAGGTATAAAGGCAATTTTCTCCTAATTTAACTTATGTATCCTAATCTAATTATAATAAAAAAAAAGCATCCATTAAGCTTAAAAGGTTTATTTCATAGTTAGGTATGCAATTAATTGATTAGGGAAGTAAAAGCTAACTTATTAAGGTCAAGGAAATTTACAAATATTCTTTACCATAGCCACATTGGTCATTCATTTAGGATAAAAGACTTTTTGAATGAATCTAGCTCTCAATAGCTTATCAAATTTCAAGTAAATTACTTTCATTTCTTTTATTGAATACCTATCTCTTTTACTTTAGTGGGCTTAAGGTAGGATTTATGGTAATATAGTATGAAATGATCCTTGGATCAATTCTAAGCATCTCTTCTAAGTTTAAGTAAACACATATGTATGCTACTTTAAAAAATCCTTAAACCTTTCTCTCTCACTCTCAAGTAGGTGTGATATAATATTGACTACCTTTTCTGAATTTTTTTGATATAAAATCACTATCTCTAGAGCTTTTGCAAGTTTAGCTATTGGTGCTATGTTTTCTTAATCGAACCTCCTACCTAGGCTCTCTATTAGCGAATTTTGCTCAGTATCTTTGACCTATACTTGCATATTTTTCTCTAAAGGTCACTTTAAGATGTAATAAGAATTTTTTATTGATGAAGAAAAGTAATATTTGGACTCTTTTTAACTCTTTTAGGCCATACACATACTTTCTTATGTCCTAAATTTTAATTTTAAGTAGTGAATATTCTTTATAGCATTAGTGTTTTTGAGGAAGGGTCTTTTTAAAATAATAGAGTAAGGTATTTTCAGGTTCACTACTTGAAATTTCACTATTGTGGTCTTTGGTAAGGCCTATCCCTTATTGTTATTTGTAGTTGAACTATTTTTAATAGGAAGATGCTTGGTTCTTTGAACCTATGTAAGGCTTTATCAACTAGTCATAGCTTTAGATATTCAATCTTCAAAGAATTAGAAGTATCTTTGAACATAATATCTACAAAAATGCCAATGTCAAATAATATTTTATTGATCTACGTTGACACAAGTTTTAAGGTCACTACCAAAGTATCATTATGTGGATAGTGTATCTCGACCTTATTTTTATCTTTGAACATTATTAGAATTAGGGTGATCTTTGGTCTCTTTTTAGCTCATACGTTCATCACATGCACATTTGAGGCTGAATTGAGGAAAAAATATTTAGAATAACTCTTTCTTTCATTATTTAAATTTTTTACTAAAATAGGGCCTCTAACAATCACCATTATTATTTGATTCGAATGGTTGCTCTTCACATCTTATAGGTCAAAAGTTTAATCTCTCACTTTGAGCTTCAAAACATCTTTGTTGAAGTACTTATTTCTCACGTGTACTGGCACTTACTTTTTCAAGTCCAAGTAGTCATCTGTTGTGTGGCCATGATTTTGGTAGAAATCACAAAACTTATTTTTTTAGTGCCTTATCAAATTTGACTTCAGCAAACATGGTTTTATTAGTAGTAGCCCTCTATTCTTTATATTTTTGTAAACTTTAGATAATATGGCATTGAATAGTGCTTTTGCTTCTTGCACTTAGGTAACTATTTTTAGTACATTCTTGATGGTGGTATCTTTAAAGGCTCATTGTCCCTTCTTTTATAAGGTTGGGAGCATTGAAAATCCTAAACTCTTTTTTGATCAAACTTATGATTTCTTTTTTGGTCGCCCTTTTTCTTTTGCTATCCTTTGATCTTAAGTTTTATGGCCTATACTTTAATGATGATTCGACCAACCTAACTTCTTTAGTCTTAGGAGCATTTGACCTTTAATTTTTATCTCATTTAATAACTCTCTTTAAGCCAACTTGTACAAGGTTTTAGAATACTTGTTTTAGTATGCTAGCCTCTTATTACTCATAACTTTTTCTTGATACTTCGAATGCTAGATGTTAGTGGAAAGCCCTCAACTTTATGAGTTTGTCGTAGTACCTCTTTGTAAAGCTTTACAAACTTTCTCCTTAACCTTGCTTCATCAACAACAAGTTTTCATGCCCAAGGTTATTCCCTAAAACTCATCCTAGAATACTTTGGAAAGTTAAAGGAAACTTCAAATGCTTCCCAAGGCCAAGATCTTGTCCACCTTTTAGCTAGCTCTTCTTGTGTTACCAAGAATGGACGATATATTTGTAGTTCCATTAGACCCTGAATCAACATCATTTCTCTCAAGATGTTATAGAATATGGGTTCATCTTCCCTATGTAAAGTGTAACTTGGGTCATCTTAAAATCTCTTGAGAGGAGAGATTTAAAGTAAAACCTTGAGCAAGAATATTGCTTAGGGTTTGGCTTCTAGTCTTGTCCTTTCTTAGCTTTTAACTTCTTGACTAGCTTTTTGACACAAACCTTAATCTCTCTCTTATATTATTTTGACTTGTGACATTTTCTCCTAATAAATCAAGCATTGCAACCTCTTTTCTTTCCTTGAGGGTCTTTTAATTAAGGAAAGACCTCATATCAATCAAGGTGGCACTCTGCTCAAGTCTATATCTCTGGTTTATCTGAAAGCCACAAGAGATAATTAACGGTCTTTGCCCTAGGCTATTAAAAATTTTAAAGGGTGCATTAAGGTCCGTCCTTCAAGTATCCTCCCTTTGTGGCCGCTCCATAACTTTTTTTTTATCTTTCGGGTAACTGTGTACCTCTACTTTTTTAAGAGACAATTTTTTGATAACTTCTCGCTCGATAACACCTCTTTGCTTCCTATTCTTCTTCCCTTCTTCTTTTTGACATTATGGGTGCTACTTTCTTCAACTTTTAGTAGTATTGTATCCCTTGTCAAAACCATAATGAAATTATAATAGATGAACTTTTTTATCTTTACCAACTCTTTCTCAAGCATTTTTTGCTTAAGTTGCAAGCATTTGCATTTATTAGTCCTTTTTCAAACACTTTCTCTAACTTTTCTTTGTCTTTATAGTGCTTTAGCTTAGAAGATATGACTTAGAGTTTGCATGCGAGTTGATACAATTTATACTCAATGACATAGTTTTATGCCTTTCATTTTTTTTTTTTGTTGTTGTCTTGGCAAGATTTTCTTCTGGGTTTTGTTCCACTTAGCTGGATGTCTTTTTCTGTAATAGCTTTTGTTCACTGACATAACTATCTTTTTAAGGTTGTTTTGAAGGGTGAATTTTTGTAAGTTTTGCATATACAATGCCAACTATTGGTATACAAAATTTTGAATGAGAACTCTGGGTACTATATAGTAGAATTTTGGTGGTTCTAAGAGATTTGAAAACCTATAATCACAGCAAATAAATCAGAGGAACGCTATCTATCTAACAAAAATCCTCCCTTAAGTCAGATTGTGGGGGGTTTTATAGAGAGAGAAATTAAGACAATAAAATAATAGAGCTTTTAAAGATTCAAATTCCTTTTAACTAGAAGTTCTTACCTTTTATAGTATCTCTAACACGTGGATGCTAGTCTATTTTTCAAGGGTCAGCCACATGGGGTTGTAAGAAGAGATAGTTAATAGGTAATTATTTTAAGGTTACCACGTAGCTTTGATTGGTAATTATTTTAGGGTTAACATGTAACATCAATGAATAATCATTTTAGGGTTAGTGTATATATCTTTTTACCACGTAATCTTAGGTATTAACACACTCCAAGAGCTTATATGATTACCATATACCATTAAGATTTACTTTATATTTGTCACTTTCATTATCTTTTACTTCTGTTTCTAGTATAAATGTATCCACTAGGTAGTGATTTTTAGAGTTGATTTTTGGTGACTTCTAATCTTAAGATGAAAATAATTCTCAGGGTTGATCTTTGATGGCTTTCAACCTAAGACAAAAATAAGTTTTAAGATTGATCTTTGGTGACTTTAATTAAAAATAGTGTTGATCTAAGGCGAATGATTCCTGACTCAGGATCATAATCTTGACTATAAATTTATTCATGACGAGTAGTTCCTTGATCATGTTTCATCTGTAGATCTTGTCTCAAAATTGGAATAGCAATAGCTTTTGACTAGATCGAGACCATATAGAGGCTCTTGGTATTTTTTCAAGTAATATTTTTATTTAATTTCTCAATATAAATATTTAAAAATTGATAACTTGTTACATCACATTCTTATACATAATTAGATGATATTATATGATAGTAAATAACAAAATTTATAAAAATATTTTTAAAATATAATTAAATAAAAAATATATATAGATATCTAATTCACAAATAGTATTAGAGATATAATTTTCTTTATTCTTGTATATAAGCTAACATGATAATATAATAATATTAGTTAATAAAAATAAAAAATTAATGCAAATAATAAAATAAATTATATGTATTGTAAGACTACAAATACTATTATACTCCATTAGTTTGTATACAATAAATTTTATAAAAAATGTGTACTCTTAACATTTTGTTTTCATTTCACTTTAGTGTTCGCTGCATAAACTCTTACTCTATAATATAAGTTAATTTGTTAAAATTAAATTATTTTTATAAGAATAAAACTGCATAAATGACGTGGTAATAATATAATTACATCACATAAATTGCTTTGTTGTTTATATAAAAAATTTGTTTAAAGAGTTTATATTTATTATAATTTAATATCAAATATTTAATGAATATATAGTTTATGAATAAAAAATCTTTTAATTTAAAATTTTAACCTAAAATAGATAAAATTTATGTAAAAATATTCTTTTTATATTATCTAGTTAAAATAATTTTAAGTGAATTGAGTGTACCTATAATTTACTACCTATAATGCGTCACATGATCAAATTTACTGATATAGAAAATTATCAAACGTTGGATCCTGGACATCAAATACACGCAAGACTTTCATAGTAACTAATCTTTATCTTAGGTTATAATAATATTAGGGAAAAAGTACATTCACAATCCTAATGTTTAGTTAAATGTAAATATATAATCTCTAATTTATTAGAAAAATTATTATTTTGATTACTTTTTTGTTATAATTATAGTAATATGATAATACTTTTTTTAAATATATCATATTATTTTTATTTTTGTACAAATTCACGAGTTAAACTAATAAATTGATATTTTCATAAATATTTTTAAAAATTATATAAGTAAAGTGGATATTTTACAAAATTTTAGAAGTGTATATGTCTTTTATGTTAATATTAGTGATACAAATTTTTTATATAAATTATTGCAACAATATTGTATGATTGTCCCATAATCTATATTTTTATGAGAATAAAAAATAAATTATATGAGATATATGATAATAATATAATTTTATCACATTAATTTATATTAAAAAACTTGTATAAAATTTTTTATTTTAATATTTTTATTAAATTAAATAATTAAGTGCGATAATTTTAGGAATACAAATGATAATTAAATTCCCATTGTACTAAATCACTAATTATTATTCTATAGAAAGGAAGGATTTGTCTTCGACTTGCCTCGCTTGAAGAAATATTTATCGTAACTTTTTATCACTTTATCTAAATAAATTGAACCACAAAGATTTACTATAAAGATTAAAAAAACGATTGTGAAACAAAAAATAATAATTAACTTCAACGTGAAAAATGTCATTCATTTATATTAATTAACCACTAAATTAATAGAAGCTTTAACTAGTTTTCCACAATGTTCTTATTTAAATTTCACAAAATATAAATAAAAACTTAATAAATAAGTAAAATTCCACCCTCAAGAGATGTCCTATATTACGGCTTTTTTTAAATAAAAAATATATCTCGCATTTAAAACATGTTCACATTATTTATTATTTTACGGGGTTTATTCAAAAACAAAATCATTTTTTTTTTCCCGTTTTATAAAGGGAAAAATTTATACTAATCAAGTACTCGCACGTGATATTGATGTGTTCACGTGGAGGCGTGTTTAATGTTTATAATTTATTTTCTTTCATCCTCCACATGGATACTAATACTGACGCGTCTATTATAATTCATTCATTTTTTTTTTCTTTTTCAAACTTTTCATTATATTAATAATTGTGTGACGTGGCATACACTATAAAATACTTATCATAAGTGAAGTGACGTAGATTTGTAATTCAATTTATTAGGAAAAAGAGTAGATGGCGTTAATTGTTAATAGCGATAATTCATACACACGTGTAAAACAACTTCTTTTGGATTCTTTGTTGCGCCAATTAGAGTTGCAGTGTTCTGAATTTAGAAATATTGTTGATAAAAAAAAAAAAGAAAAGAAAATTTAGCATTCGTACATAAAATATTATGTAAAAATATTATAATAAGCAAACAACCTAAATGTTCAGAGTTTAGATTCAATACCAAATTAAATTATTACAAATTATTAAATAAGTCTTAAGAAAAACGAAGCTATAATGTAATTTCATATAATCTGATCTTATCTCCTTGGTCAGTACCACAACCTATGTACATCAAAGGAAGGAATAATTCTAATAGTTTGGCAAACACTTTAAGAAAGAAACCAAAAGGTAGCATATTTGAGACTTTTCCCACAGTCATCTTCGTTGACAGGAAAATCAATTAATGGAAAATGGATTCCGATACAATAAAAGACTCAAAACCAATATCGCCAAGGCAAGTAATGCGCATACAATGCATTTCTCACTCACTCGCTTTGTGTTCAATCTTTATGATCAGTCATTTTTCTCCATCAATTCAAGTGCAAATCCACTATATACATACATCACACCGAGAGTAAGTTGACAGTGGTGGAGTAAACCACGTAATTGTTTACTTTATTTTATATAATTAATTAAGAAAAGAGTAATAATTAAAATTTTAAATTGTCACTAAAAGTTTTCATTTCAAATTATACATTCACATACATTAATTGTCATACTTTAATTAATTTAAAATAATCGTGTATGTATTAATCAACATGGAAATCTTACATTGAGACACGGAAATTGAAAATGGTATATAGTTTCTAATTTCTGATGAGTAGTAAACGAAAAATAATGTAAGTTTGTCCTAGTTAATACTAATTAATTCGATAATGGGCACATGTTAATTATATAATAGATAAATGTCATGTCATTGTTATATTATTTAGGATAAAATATAAATTATTAAATAGTCAATGATATGATACAACTCTATTGAAAAAAGTGAAAAATGATGCAAAGGCGATTAATTGAGACATAATGAGACCACGCACCGACCTCTTGGTATAATTTTTTAAAACGTTTAGAGGAAAAAGACGCGTTCGACAAATCATCAGCAGACACGCAAAAATGGTCAATTTGTTGTCTCTTCACTTTATAAAAAGTCGATAATTAAAATGATCACCACTCCGATCCATTTGTCTGTTGCATAAATAAATATGCATATGACCCACATCGGACATGGCTGATTTGAGAGGAAGATACAAGGATAGCTCTTCCAACAGCCCGCGATGAAAACAAATTAAATATTAACGCTGGTATATTATGATCAAATGAGTTGACTGTGGTGTTTTAATACTACAAACTAAATACACGAGTCAATGTTTCTCACCAGCAAGGTTTAGACACACAGTGCATATGGAGCCATAAATACACGAGTCAATGTTTCTTAGCCACAAGATTTAGACATTACAGTGCATATGTAGCTAACGTGTATCTCTTCAAACTTGATTTTAGCTTGAGGTGTACTTTTTCTTTCAAAGAAAAAATAAAGTAGTTCAAAACATACATATAAATTAATGACGTTTCACGCTGTGTTAAATGAAGTGGTGTTTAGACTCAGCTTTGAATGTCAAAGATTGCACGAAAGTTTCCATTGCCATCGTTTAGAATTCGAGTGCATAGATTAATCCACAGACTCACCTACTCCATGCGTTTGCTTAAAAGTCGACATTCAAATAATTCAAAATACACATTAATTGATTTGTGAAACATAAATTCCTTACCCATCAAAGTCTAGCTATTCGTGTTTAGATTATATAGATATAGATATAGATATCTTCAATAAGTTCTAATTGTTGTATGCATATTCATCCACGAAACATACGTTAATTATATCATTTTGAAGAGAAATAATCTTCAACTATATATACAGTTTGGTAAAACTTCTATTAATTAGTCTAAGGGGGATTTGATGTAATTCAACCAACTTATACATTTTCAATGACAAAAAATTTCACGACCAATTACTATATACATGTAGGATTTGAATACTATAGAATTAGTCTGTATATATCTTCTTCCATTCACATAACGTTTTCTTTGACAAGAAATTCTGTTCTTTAAATTCCATGGTTAAAGAATCAATATATTACATTTCAGAGATGTAATTAACAGTATTTTAAGGATCATCGAGTCAACTTTGACTGTATCAATACAAATATAAATAAAAATAATTTAAACAAAGTCATTAACTGAAATATATATTCACTGGCTTTTGATTCTAACTCAGGAAACAGTAATATATAATATAATATTTTATTTATAGTTGAACTTTGCTGCAAATCGTTTTGACTATCCAGTGCTTGCTAACTACTATTAACTACATGTAAATTAGGAATGAAATCGACTGCAAAGCAAACCCTAACTAAAATGGTATTGTAAGCATGCATCATGCAACTGGTATGGTGGTGTTTAAAGAGTTGGAGTCTAACAGACAACCTGTTTGCACATTTACCTTACAGTATTTTAAACATTTTCGATGACCTGACGACGACTAACTTGCAGTCACAGATTTCTATCTATCTTTCTTTCGCGTTAAGTAAAGGTATGCATTGAATATCATTTCAATGTCAATTTCTCACGTCGATTTCTTCTAAGCACATATATTGTATGTGGCGTTTTAAATATTAATAGGCGTTGAATTCTTTCTTTCAACCTATGTCTTACGTATGATCGTGCTAATTTCTTCCAAGTTGAATTATACATTTGTAAGTAGTGAACACCATAGCTTCTTGCTCTTCAAGAAATTTATCAAGGATAAATTTCATTTAACTTCCTTAATAGTTGGTTTTCTAAGACAAGCATCTCTCTCTTTTCTTAAATACAAGCATTTTGTATCTGAGGGGGACAACCCACGAATTTGTGAAAGAATTCTTATCATTCTATCAAACACTCTATAATTAAGATAAAATAAATTAAAAATACAATCTGATAAATCTAATGCAATTCCTGAAAATTTTGACCAATTTTACAAATGTATAGCTACAATTTTATGAATTTTAGGAGATCTTTTAATCTAATTCCCCAAACTAAAGGGTTGATTGAGAATTAAACCAAACCTAAGGGGAATCAATGAAAAATTTCGATTTATTGATTGACGCAGTAGTTGGACTTGAAAGGGGCCTACACTTGTTAGACCAAAATGTAGATAGTAATCCTCAAAAGTCAAATCAACTAATCCGAAGACTTTAGGTGAGCCCTTCGAATTTAAACCACAAGCCTAACCAACTCGCTTTCGTTTGCATGGACAGTGCTATGAAGACTATTGATGCAACCTAATCGAACCGGGTCTGTGATATTTATTAGGACTATCTACCTACTCCGAATTGCCAGGTGAATGTTAAACGCGATGACACGTTTCAGTACTTTCAACTACTATTTTAAATTGACTAAGAAATGACGGTCTGATAAAAAATTTAAATAATGAGGGAGACACCTTCCCCCTGCCTAAGATTGGACAAATTTTAGTTTGTGTAGTTGGAATTAACGTCTTTAGAAATTTTAAAGCCAATGTATGTATTTTGTTCAATCATATAGTTGAAATTCATCCTGTTTGTAGGGATTTTCGTTCAAGTAAAAACGGATTCAAATGAATTTAATATTCTATGGTGAGGTTGATTCAAATAAGGTATCGTAGTACTTTTAGATTAAAATACGATATTACTTACTCTATAACAACTATGAACCAAATAAATTTATATGTTTAGACTGTTTTGATATTGAGATTAATAAGTTAAATTTCTTTAATTAATTATTGATTATTTTTTATAGTGAATAAAATTATTGTTTGATAGATAGTAAATACTATTTGATGAAGAATTCGAATCCATGAATATCCACGAATTGGAGAAATTCTCGCAGTTATTATTCATATCCATGCCCATAAAGAGTGTTTGGGCATGAATTTGAAATTTGATGGTGCGCCTCCAGAAGTAATCTTATCTTCTTGTCCATGAGGTATACCTCATAATCAACGTTGTGGTTGATAGGCATTCAGTTGGACATCGAATTACGTGATTAGATGGGACCCAAATTGATAGAATAGGACAGGAATATAGGCCCAGAAACCATTCAAACTAAATAATGGGCCTCACAGAGCCCGTGTTCTGTGTGCACGTGCCAAGTGGAAAGTGGAAAGGGTCTTATTTCCGTCGTGCGATCCTTTCTTCAGCCGGTCGTGCTCTTTAACCTTCTCCTACGATTTCTCTGCGAAATCTTGGATTTGGTAGCTATTTTTTTTAATTATTTTTTTTTAAACTATTACATCACTTTACCTTACAAGAGACCCTGCAATCCTGTTTGCAGTCAAATAACTTCGTTCTTTGATTCATGGTTCATGTTAGGCGTACATTTTTTTAAAATAATTATTTCAGATAATGGAGGATAGTTCGTCGTTATTTACTGCATAAAATGTTATTACGATAATTTAATTATTTAAATTCAAATTAATTCAGCTGAAACAATTGCGAAACCTGAAAGCAGTCGAGGTTGCGTTCAGAAATCCTTCGTAGTGTCTTCTTGCTTGTTGTTTTGTTGGCCTTACTTTCTAGTGTATATGAATTATTAAACAATAATAGACGAAGTGACAGTGTCTTGTCCTTGATTAAGGTATCGTTGTTCGATTCAACTATTGGATTACGCGATTGCTGTCAATATTAAGCATTGATGAAAAGATGATTTCTGTTAGCCCTGGATGAATTTTCTTGAATTTGCGAGGTTTCGGATATTTTGTTGTTTAATTTTTCTCAATGTAGAACGTTTTGGTTTTTGTATTTTGATATTTGAAAATTTATGACTACACTGTTGATTAATATTTCTTGGTTTATATTGCAAGGGAAATATAATGACGCTTAGTGGGAATCTGATTCATAATAAACCAATATGTTCTGTTTTTGTTGTAAATTAATATGTGCATTGATGAAGAATCAACTGTGAGAATCAAAATTCATCATAAAACTTTTAACATTGCTTATTTATTTATTTATTTTTTCAATTATGATGCCTGATCCCTGGTTGCAGCTTTAATTGGTGTTGGAACGTGGATCAGATGTGCCATCACAATTCTTGTGGGCACTTGTCTGCTGAAGAGGCAACTGCTGGTGAAGAGAGTCTCTTAATATATTGCAAGCCTGTCGAATTGTACAATATTTTACGTCGCCGTGCTCAACACAATGTAATGTCATACATTTTCTTGCAGAAGTTATGTATATCAGTTTATCTGTGATTTTATTGTATTGGACTGGCTGGCTTGGAAGCTTTTGTTTTGAGTTCCGAAGAAAACGTTTTTGTCTTAAGAGATTGAATATATTGAAGTCTGATAAAGTATGCTTGCAAGATTTGAAGCATATTTTGTGTGACTTATCTCTATATTGTATAGGTTTTTACTTTGAGAAGAAATCAGTGGTTTGATTTTGCTATTCTTTTCGATGCTTTAGCATTATTTGTCAATCCTTGGACTACTGTTGATAATCGCTCCCCACTATTATATATTGTTGAGCACTAAATATTGGTGTAATCAAATCATGTTGGCATGTTAGTTATAAATCATATAGGTGCTCAATTTTCAAGTCTTCTCTTTTCATAGTTCTCTGTTACAACCTGCTTTCTAATAAGCGTATTTCATGTTGCAGCCCTCATTTCTTCGAAGATGTTTGCGTTACAAAATATTAGCGAGACGCAAAAGGAGGTATTGGCTTCCATCTTGATGTGATTTTAACCTTTTCCATGTACTGAAGATAGAGAATTATTAAATAAAAAGATAGAGAATTAAATTAATCAACAATCCTTGCATATGTACACCATTTATGTTTATCAAAACATAAGTATTTGAGAGCAAGCACAGATAATTTGTTAAAGTTGATGTGTGCCTGTTCATTCTATGGTATGTGTGTTTTTATTGCAATAACTGGGAAATCCTGGGATGGGAGGGAGAGAGAAGAAGAGCCAACAATTAATGGTTGAGGGCTGAGCTGGCCAGATTGCTCTCCCAGAGTGTTACTTTTCATCTTAGTAAAAGATTAATCTGACTATTCTTGAACTTGTATAAGAAAGTACTTAGAACTTCAGTGTCATAAGACCTTGCTTAAGTTTCTGTGCAAGTGACCTTTAATCGATAAAAATTTGCTCTGGCTTAAGGTTAGGCTATAATCAAGGCCTGCCTTTCTTGTCCTCGTTTTCAGTTTTTGTTTAATAAACATTCTCTCCTTTTTATAGGAGCTCGGCTGTTATCTTCTTAAGAAAACTGGGAAAATTATGGCTTTGAATCTTGATACATTTACTGTCTTTATATAAGTATTCAAATTATTATTAAGAATAATCAGTTGCTGGTAACTGCTAGTAATCTTCTTTTGTTTCTATAATGATATTTTGTGTCCAACTTAATGTCAAATTGTTATATTTGGGAACAACGCGTTCATTGGTTCTGTTACAAATTTACTTTTATTCATTATTTACATCACTCAATTCTATATCTCTTGCCTTTCATATAATGACGTTGGCTTTTCTAAAGCAATGCAGTGATTTAAAATTTTTTTATGCAAAATCCTGTTACCATAATTTTTTTTAGTTTTCCTGTTAGCCGTCCATGATATATGGAGAGAGAAATTTGTGGAAGATGTCAGCCACAAGGTCTGGTGGTAGTATTGGATTCAATAATGCATTTACGCCTATAGAACAGTTTTGGCTTTGATGCCTTTTTCCTCCATATGTCTTTATAATGAATTCATCGTTTTGTAATATGGCATATATTTTGTTTTTAATGTAGTTTACATAATATTCCTTAGGTTGAGGGCGGGAATCGTAGTTTTCAACTATATGGACTATAGCAACATGATACAAAAGACTGAAGGTATCATAATTTTCACCATCTTTTTATTGCTGTCCATTATCTACTTCTAACTTATTTACACATTTTTTTTGAAGTGCAATAAACTCTGTGGTTATCTTGCTAAACTACTTTTATTTTCATTTTACTCTTTCTCAATGGTTCTTTAATGTTGAAAATGACCAGCTATTATTGTTTTAATCAAATGTCACTCCCTGAACATATTACTGCAGAAAACACCGAGTTTTCTTGGTTCACAGTATGGTTATTATCTTAGTTTGGAGGAGAGATATTGGTTGATGAGGTGCTTAGTTGGTTGATGCTAGGATAAGTGATAGGATGAGATGAATATTCCGTGGTAGATGGTTAATTATAAGTTATCAGTGGAAAGACCATTCTCTTCCATCTTCTTTTCCCTGTTATCCGTCAAAGATCTGAGCAGCTTGCAACATTGTTGTAGAAGTCGCGAGGTGTGTTGAGGGACCATTTATAGCCCCAAAGTCGTACTTTTTCCCATATGAATAGATTGCTTTGACCTGAACAAAATGAAATTCTCTGTTAGCACCAAAGTACCCAGTTTGATGATTATAGTTTCACCTATCAACAAACTTACAAATATACCTATTTATACTAATCTAACCTATTTGAAACTTCTGGTTTTAACTATTAATGAATTTTCATCTCTTTTACTTTTGGATATAATCCTGATGCATGCTCAATAATGTATGACAATGGTTTAGAAGCTGCCTCTCTGTCTTTGTGTGAATTTTTATCAGTACCTGTACATTATACATGTTGAAACTGATAGGACAAATAATATACTGAGGAGGTAATCATATTTTCTTTTGTCAATGTGCAGTAACTGATGACTTCTGTTGTCCATTGTGCTTGATGCAATGTGCAAGCTTCAAGGTGGATATTGTGTAACACAATGCTTATCTTTGCTTTCCATTCATAATTTCAAGTTTAATAAATATATTAGTTCTATGGTTTCTTTTGCCTTGATTATTTGATATTGCTTGGTGAGTGATTCTCATTGTAGATGAGTTCTTAATCTTTTAGCTAGTTGCAAGGCCGGCTCAAGGCCTAGGTAAATGAGGCAATTGTGTAGCCCCTGCCTGACCCAATTTTAAGCTTTTAATTATCTATAATGCCTCTTATTTCATAGAAGATAATAATCTATTGACATATAATTGAAAGTTTAGATTTATAACAACAACTTTTCTTTTGAAATAAAATCATTTATATACTTATTTAATAGAATCTTTTAAATAAATTTTGTGACAAAATAAAATCTTTTAATTATATCACTTATTATAAGGATAACTTATTATCATAATTCTAATAAAATTTATATATGAAAATTATATTCTCTTCCTCTTATTTTGTAAATTAATTATAATTTTTTTCCTAATTCATGTCATATATTTTTTTGGATCAAGATTTGGTGGTAATCTTAGCTTTTACCTGAGTTAATGCACGTGTGTGATTAATGGTTAATAAATAAGAATATAACAAGAGATAAGCCTGAATCCTACATAGAAAAAAGTATAAATATGCCAAAAGAACTGGAAAAAGAAAGGTAAATTTAGATTAGGACAGGATTTTAATTTTGTATTTATATATGGTTTTATTAAATTATTTATCAAAAAGCAGAAAAAATAAAATTAAATCGAACACTTTATGTCTTAACAAACATAAATAAAAATCTTGAATAAAAATATTATATATATATAATTGATTAATAATTTTAATTTAATTATAATATGAAAAGGCCTAAAGAACAAATTTTGCCTAAGGCCTCAAAGTCTTTGGTGCTGCCCCTGGCTATTTGCTTGATTTAGATGAGTACTTAACGGTTTTTGGGAAATGTTTAGTTAATTAATTTCTTTGACACCAGCAAGGACGCTTTCATTTTTTTTGCAGGGTCTACGGTATCATTTGTGCTCATCACATGACTTATTCAACTATGAGTTCTGGGTTGGTAATTTAGAATATCAAGTCAGTTGCTACTTATGGAGCTCTTCTGGAACGACCAGTAAAGAAATATTTATTTTGTAGGTAACTGAAGATTATCAAGCGGTGAATGTCTCAGTGAAAATCGATACACTGACATCTGAGGTCGGAATTCATTTTCTTCATTTGGGAAGTACTGTGGATTTTTTTTTTT
>JAWDEX010000016.1:6792314-6806140 GCA_035221805.1 Trichilia hirta
CTAAAATAAAAATGCTACAGTATTGAAAATTTCATCGTAAATGACACTATTTGCCAATTTCTAGAAAAATTAGAGGAAAAGTCCATCTCTAATTCATAAAAAATGTTCAACTTATTTTTGAAGGATGATGTAAGCCATAGTTATTGTATATATATGTGTGTGTTTATTGTTGCTATTTTTTTATTATTATTTTATTTAAATTTTTTGTTAATAGTTAGCCTACTTATATAGATGTCATTATTGTTTTATCTTTTACTATATAAATAAATTATTTATTATTTTATTTTCACTTGTACAATGATTATCATTTCATTTATAAATATGCATCATCATTTTTCATATTTTTAGAGTCAAGTTAGGTAAAAATAAAGAAGATATTAGTTTATCAAATTCTAAATATTTGCATCTTTTGCGAAACTAGTCCAAGAAAGCACAAAGAGTTTATAAATAGTATGAGTAATCTGGATCAAATTTTAGTTGAGAAAAAGATTCATTTGGTCTATAGAGAAGGTAGTTTTGGGTTAATGGGATGTTTGTTAATAACAGCATATTTAGAAGGCAGTCAAGTAGTAGCTACTGTTCTTATACCTTTAACTATAGAAAATCTTATTGGAAAAATAGTTAGTGATGAATTAAAGGTGTCTTTTATGCATGAACATATTGCAAAAATGATGTGTAACTCTGATACTTTTATATGCCTTCCAGGTAATTTTGGTACTTTAGAAGAACATTTTTAAGCTGCTTTATAAGCTCAATTGAATATTCACCAAAAACTTATTAGTTTGTTAAATGTTAACAATTTCTTTGGTCCTTTGTTATCTTTTTTTGATCAAGTTATGGAAAAATAATTTATCTCATTTTTAACATGTTAAATCTTAGTTTGTACTTCAAATCCTAAGCAAATGATTAATCAATTACAAGACTTTGTTTATGAACTTGATCCAAGGGTAGCTCAGATAGATTGGTCAGCAAAAAGCAACAAAAGGTGCAAACTAAATCTAATGCTCCATTTTTAACTTTTTTTTCTGATATTTTGTTGTAGATCTTTTTTATGTAAAAATTATATCTCAAGTAATATTTTTTATACTTTATCTTTTTATATTAAGACATTAAAATAATGTCTTATATTAGATAAGGTAAAGATAGATGATGTTAAATGATGTTAGAATTATAAGTATTATTATGTGTTTATGTGTGTTTATTGTGTTGTAACAACAAAAAAAAAGTGTCGACTTCTGTGTGGATAACTGAGTAAGAGGTCATTTCTTCTTTTCTCGATCCTTGAGACGCATTCTAGTGATGTTATTATTATTTACATATAATTTTAAATTTATAATAAGGCCTTGTTATTGGCTTCTATTTTAATTATTCAAATTTTGTAACTTGTCATGTTATTATTTATTTCTTCATAAACTTATTATACAAGAGTTTTATGAACCATTCTTGCCACACATACACTTTGACACATAATTATGGGTTTCAAGCAAAGAATTTCATATAATTTATTTTGATAATTTCATCAAAAATAATATCTAAAAGGTATTGAAAAAGAAAGAAAAAAATTAAATATAAGTATTATTAGTAAGGGCTAAGGATGAGCTGTACCCTAGTGGCATACTTAACTATATAAAATAATTCTTGTATTTAAAAAAAATAAGAAAAAAGTTATATACAAGTGTTATTGGCAAGGGCTAAGGATGAGTTGTACCCTAGTAGCATACTTAGCTATATAAAGTATGACTTGTATTTAAGAAAAAAAAAAAGAAAAAAAAAAGAAAAAATTAAATACAAGTATTGTTGGTAAGGGTTAAGGTTAAGCTGTGCCCCAGTGGCATTCTTAACTATAGAAAACAATTCTTGTATTTTAAAAAATAGTAATAATAAGCATTTATAACCTGAAAAGACTCATAGGGGTGTCTTAACACCTAATACCTTAAGGTCAATTGGTTTAGGAGTTATTGGTCGATGAATTAGGTTAACGATACAATAATTAAAGCCTAATAAATATTAATTCTAATAAAATAATAAAATAAATTTTGACGTTAAGTCCCATAATTAATATGTTACTTTATGCATAAAAAGATGATTTATAAATTTCTTGTCTAAAGGGTTTATAGTTCATGCTTTTCTAATTATTTTCTAAAGAATTTATTTATTATAAAATATCAAAAAAAAGTAAAATAATAAATACTTTATTTGTGAGTTTTTATTTTAAATCATTAGTAAATGTTATTATTAGTATTTGAATGTACACATTTAAGGTAAATATTACAGTATAAGTAAGTTTGTTATTTTAGATTTAAACTTAACTTTATTAGTAATCATCATTTAATTTATCTTTTGATGCAAAATTTATAAAAAGAGCATAACTTTTCAACTAGAGAGTTATGAAGGTGATTCTTAATCCAATGAAAAGCTTAAATAATGGGCTAAAACTTTTATACTTATACCAACCATTAGTTTTAACTCTATATAGTATTTTTAAAGCCATTTTTAAGTACATTGCTATTCCAATTAGGCTCAACCCAACCTCAGTATTTCATCCATAACTTTTAATAATAATTTCAAAATCATTTGAAACAAGTGGCTATGAAAATCTAATTCAATAATCTAAAACTCTTATATTTGATCTAAGCCTCAATTTATATTTATATTATACTTTCAAACCTTTTTTTAAAGCCTATCATAAGCCCATTACTGTTTTAATCTAGCCTGACCTTATCTTAGTATTTTACCTATAACTTTTAACAGAAATATTAGATTGACCCAAGACAAGTGACAAATTAAAATTAAGAGAATTATCTACAACTTTTTTGTTTATCACTAAAGGCTGAATCATTGATCCTTGAGATCATCTATGACGTATTTAAGGCAGTTAAAATTATTAAAAAGTATTTGTCAAAGATTCTATCCAAATTTGTCAATAAATTTATTTAATAATCAACCATTTAGCAACTATTATTGACATTTTATTCCTAAATTTTGCCTATAAATACTAGGTCATTTTGCTTTTTGAAAATCAAGTTAGAAGTAAGAGAGAAATTGTGTGAATAAGAGAAAAAGTGTAAGAAAAAAACTGTGAGAAAAAGAAAAAAGAAGAAAGAAGAAAGAGAAAGAAGAAAATATAAGATTAAAATGTTCTTTTTTATTATATTTTTTTAATTATGTAATCTTTTTTCTAGTAATAATATGTTTACATTGTTATGATTCTTCCTTCCTTCTATTCCTTCTATGTATGCTTTATTTTTTTTATGTTTATTTATTATATTATTTATAGGGTGATTATATCCCTATTTTTATTTTTATTTTTTCAATTCACGTGAAATTTTTTTTTATAAATTATTTATTTTTTTGTAATTTATTTTTACGTATTTTAGTGAAATGTTCATGTTTCTTTTTATTCTTTAATCAATGTGAAAAAATTTATATCTATAAGTTATTATTTTTTTGTAATTTATTTTTATACACATTAGTGAAATATTTATGTTCTTATTTTTTATTTTATTTAATTCATGTTAAAAAATTTATTTCTATAATTTATTTACTTTCTTATAATTTATTTTTACGCACTTTAGTGAGATGTTTATGTTCTTATTTTTATTTTATTTAATTTATGTGAGAAAATTCATCTTCATAAATTATTTACTTTTTTGTAATTTATTTTTACGTATTTTAGTGGAATGTTCATGTCCCTTTTAACTTTTTAATTTATATAAAAAATTTATTTTTATAAGTTATTTACTTTTATGTACTTTAATGATATGTTTATGTCTCTATTTATATTTTATTTAATTTATGTAAAAAAGATCGTCTTTATAAGTTATTTACTTTTATGCATTTTAATGAGATGTTTCTATTTCTATTTCTATTTTATTTAATTTATGTGAAAAATTCATCTTCATAAGTTATTTATTTTTTTGTTATTTATTTTTACGTATTTTGTTGGAGTATTTATATTCCTATTTTTATTTTATTTAATTTATGTAAAAAAATTCGTCTCCATAAGTTATTTACTTTCTTATTATTTACTTTTATGTACTTTAGTGAGATGTTCATATCCCTTTTTATTCTTTAATTTATAAGTTATTTATTTTTTTTAATTTACTTTTACGCACTTTTATAGGGTGATCATATGCCTATTTATTTTTTAATTCACATAAGAATTTTCATCTTCATAAGTTATTTATTTTATGCAATTGAATTTCAGTAATATAATGGGGTATCTTACTCTTATTTATTTTTATCATTTTTCTTTTATATGTTTACATTTATATTTTATAAATATTTAGTACTTTTTATTTTATTTAATATTATATTTAATTAACTACTATATTTGTTTATTTATAATATTTTTTATAATAAAGATTAAAAAAATTAATTAAAAAAGTAGAATATTTTTAATATTCTTTATTCTCTTGATTAAAAATTTAAATTAACAAAAAAGAGTAAAATTATAGAATATTTTAATATTCTACCTTCTCTTAGTAAACTGATAAAAATAATAAGAAAAAAGTAAAAATTAAAAAGAGGAGAAGAAAAAAAATTAATTAAGGTGATGAAATATTTTTAATATTCTTTATTTTTTTAACTAATAAAAAAAGTTAAGACGACAGAATATTTTTAATATTATCCTTTTTTTAATTTAATATTTTTTTAGAAAAATTAAGATGATAGAATATTTTTAATATTTTTTTAATAAAAATTATTAATAGGAATAAATTCTAAAAAAAAATTTTAAATCATTATTTTTTGTAAACATTTTTTTATGAAAATTTTGGGGTACTTAACACCTTCACTATATTTTTAATGTATGAACTTAAAATATAATTTTTTAAATAATATATTTTATTATTATTTAAATAAATAATAATTTTATTTTTGCGTTTAAATTTTAAATAATATTAATATAAGATACAAAAATAATAAAAAAAATATTTTTATTTATTTTAAATTTAGGGGGCAAAATTCTGCTGCTAACTTAGTTAATTTTTTTGAAGTTGGTATTTCGATAAAAAATAAATAAATAAATAAATTTTTTAAAAAGTCGATATATCTGTACTTATGCCAACTAAGCCTGATGAGTAAGTACATGTCGGACTTTGTAAAACGCAAAACCGCAAGCTAAAGGATCAGGCGTCTAGCACAGTTTCACTTCGGTGGCATAGTCAGAAAAGTTAGCATTTGGCTAGAATGGGCGGAATTTCAGTCAGAGCAGGTTAACACTTGGCTAGAATTGTAACAATACCTACTTGGAACCTATACATTAAGCGAAGAAGAAGAAACGATTTTATTCTTGCATTCCTTCGAAATCAGGTGTTCGGATCTGCCGAAAAGAAAGCAAATTGGCTACTTTAGACAACACTCCTCTAACTAAGAAGTGGCTTCCTCTTGAAGCGAATCCCGAAGTCATGAACCATGTAGTAATCGGCTTTGATTTTCTTTTCTCTTTCAACTTAATCGTCCAGTGTTGAGTAATATTTAGATTATCTGATTAATAGAGAACCAGCCAATATATGTTTGATTTTTTGTTTTTTTGTTATGTTTTTGTTTATTCGTCTTGTTTTTTTGAGCATCTGAATGAAAATTTGTGAATCCGTTTGGGAACAGGCCTAATGAACGAATTTGCGGTACTTTCTTTTTGGGGGGCCAAAAACTTGAGAGTTTCTGGAATTTGTAGGAAGAGACTCAATTTGTTTATTGAGAAATTTGGAAATAAGAAAATCTGATGAACTACTTGTGGTTTTCTAGGGTAATTCTTTATATTTGGTAAGTATTTGAAATAACTAGGATCCCAGGATTTTTTTTCACTCGTGTTTTAGTGCCGCATAGAGGGTTATGTTGTTCACAAAAGATTGAAATTCGATTATTTTTCTATTGATATTGATCTAGGAAATCTTTAGTGTTATTCATTTGAAAATGCCATGGCTGAATGAAAATTTTGAATCTTGAATGACATGTTTAGTTTACTTTCCTTTCCTTTATTGTAATTGTGCAGTTCCTTGGGGGCCTTGGTCTTCCAGCAGACGAGGCAGAGTGCTGTAATGTGTATGGATTGGATGAAGAGCTCTTGGCAATGGTTCCGCAACCTGTTCTGGCTGTTCTGCTTCTTTATCCTTTTACTGATCAGGTCTGTTAAACACAAAAATGTTTTTCTCTACTTGATATGCATTATGAGTATGTGCTTATTTGCTGATATTTATTAGCTTTAATTCATTTAGAGAGGCTGCAGGAGGGAGAAGAAAGGAGGCTGCACAAGAATGAGAAAAGGGTGAGTGTGATGATAGCTTGTAGTTCCTTGATATTGTTGAAAATGTTCTTGATTTTATAGTCTTTATCTTATTATGAATATTTTTCTCTTTAAATCATCAATTATTTTTTGTTTTACTCCAGTATCTACGTATTTCTGGCTATAGGAATGTAGCAGTAAGGTTCATTTCAAGAAGCAAACTGTGGGGAATGCTTGTGGAACAATTGGGCTTCTTCATGCTGTTGGGAACATCACTTCAGAAGTCAAGCTTTGTAAATTAAGCCTAGTTTTCATTTAATGGACAGGTCATGATTTTAGACATGTAATTATGATCACCAACAAGGTGCAAATAAATCTGCTTGAGAAGGAGAGGTAGTAAAAGGAATGGTGGTACTAATTATGCATTATTCTTTTGCTTGGGATTAAACTGCTTCTGATTCTGTTATGGGATGCATTAACTAGCAGGATATTAGTAGATAGATTCAGATAAGCTGGTTAGTTTTTGAGTTGCATCATGAATTTGAAAACTTTTCTGTGGGGAACATATGGTGTTGTTAGATTGGGCCAGGCTATGGCCTCAGGATGTACTGTGCTTCCATTTAACAATAAAGCCAATTAAAACATAAATTAGTTGCATCTTCTATGATACAGCTAATTTCAAGAAGCTTCATAAGAACCAAAAAGAAGGGTGCCAGCTAAAGATCTGAACACAGGAAGTAATTGTCTAGCATTTAGGATTTATCTTCAACCAATTAAATGAAGAAGATAAATAGCACATAACTATAAGAACTTTAAGTACCTTACATCTGTCATAATTTAAAATATTAAAAGTCAATGGTAAATCTATGGGTAGAAAAACACTAGGTGACCAATTGTGGATATTTTGTTTAGGTGGTTGTCTTTCTATTTTACCTAGGCAGTTGCCCGAGAAAAGCTTAGGTTCTTATTGCACAGTGTTGAACCTTGACTGTTCTAGGCACACATGCTGTACCTGTGATGCTGGTACTATAAATATTTCAACAATGCATGCAATTTTTTCTTGCATTCAATGTAAATATTAATGCTAGGAGTTATGAACCAATTTTTTTTTTTTTTTTTCTTTTTTTGTATTTTAGAAAGATATTGAGTAGTACACTTATCCACTTCTCACTATTTGCATTTTCTTGTTATTTCAGCTTATGGTTCATTCTTGGATAAGTTTTACAAATCCACGGCGAGCTTGAATCCGCTAAAGGTTCTATTTCTGTTGTTCTTGTTCCCCGTGCCAAAGCCTTGTCTGTTGACTTTGAATAATATGATTGGTTTCACCATTTCTCACTTCCAATTGATTTGTTTTAAATATGCTTTGTGCAGCGTGCAAAATGTCTTGAGACTAACAGAAAAATGGAGGTTGCTCATTGAGTAGCAGCTACAGCTGGTGAAACAGAGGTATTTATTCATTGTGATTAGCAGTTTTTCTGTTGTTTTAAATGTTTTATGAGTATAAACCAAACAGGTTTTGCTATTTTAAAGAATCTTATTTCTAACCATTCCCATAAAGTCAGTTGCTGGATGTGAAAATTGCAATTCATGCTTTTGGTGGTGGCTATCACAATTCTTACGCTTTTGTGGAATTGCTTAGGAACCTGTCAGACTGCTGATTTTGGAAAATCTCGCCTGTAAATTCACCTGAGACAAGCAGGCTCTAAGAAAGTATCTTATTCTTATATTTTGACCATCAAGTATTAAAAGTGTGGGTTGTTAAATTGAAAATGCAATGGGATGGGATAGCAGTCCAATTGTGAAGGTTAAGTGCACCTCACAATCTGATTGATTTGAAAGCCTATACATTAGGTTAAGAATATAGCAACTTTTTTAGAGGTTATAGTCTGGATCAATTGCTATTCATGCTTTTGGTGGTGGCTATCACAATTCTTGTGCTTTTGTGGAATTGCTTAGGAACCTGTGAGACTGCTGATTTCGGAAATCTCACTTGTAAATTCTCCTGAGACAAGCAGGCTCTAAGAAAGTATCTTATTCTTGTATTTTGACCATCAAGTATTAAAAGTGTGGGTTGTTAAATTGAAAATTGACCATCAAGTATTAAAAGTGTGGGTTGTTAAATTGAAAATACAATGGGATGGGATAGCAGTCCAATTGTGAAGATGTGACCAGTCAGATTAAGTGCACCTCACAATCTGATTGATTTGAAAGCCTATACATTAGGTTAAGAATATAGCGACTCTTTTGGAGGTTCTAGTCTGGATCAATTGGGTTTGAAGAAGGAAAGATTTAGATTTTTCTTTTTATAAAATTTCATATTCTTTAATCAATTAAACTGTTATCAAAAAATCGTATTTACTTATCTTCATTTCACTTTCTGATTTTTATTGACAGGCTTCAGATAATGTGGATACTCTTTTTATCTTCTTCACTTATGTGGATGGTAAATATTCCTTCAGCTTCTGAGAAATTTTAACACTTCATTGTTATCCTGTGCATTTTTCTTTTTAATCAAATCTTTGGTTTTTTCATCTGTAGGGGAACTTCATGAGCTTAATGGAAGGAAGTCAGAACCAATATCTCACGGTGCTTCCTCACGCAGCACTTTATTGCAGGTATGGCAATTGCTGTTGCATAGCCTTAAAGAAATCTAGAAAACCAAAAAGGTCTTACTGGTTATAGAGTTAAATGCTTTTCTTTTCTTTATTTTATTTTTTCTTAAAGAAGACATTGGGTATGCTGTAGAGCTATCACCGGAGCTCATTACCATCCTTTTGGGGGACTTAGGTTAGTGTTGGTAATCTGGGTTGGGTTTGGACTACGAGTAAAACAAAATATATCTGGATCAAATGATCTTTTTTGTATATTTTAATAGAGGAGATGCAACCTACTTGCTACCTGTTTAGGTTCAAGCAGAGTTGTTCATTATAGGGAATGGCCTTAGTGGTGAATCCAATACATGCTTAGGTTGCCACTCTTTTTCTGGTATGTTTTTCTTTTATTACATGGTGTGTTTCATATTTGTGTTACCATAGAAATTGATGATAACTTCTTTTGGCCTAACAGGATGCAGCTAAAGTCGTTCAGGGCATGATTCACAAAAATCCTAACTCAACTTCGATGTGAATCACTTAAAAAAAAAAAAAATAATAATAATAAAAAAAAAAAAAAAAAAAAAGTGAGTAGTGTTGAGCTAACCGAAGTCTCTTTGAAATGATAAACTCGTGTTCTTGATAATAGGCAGTAGCCAATCCTTGCTGTACAATGTGGCTCGCGTAGCTGGTTGTATGCAATACTTGGTTGCCTTTACTTTCAGATGGTACAATTACTGAACTTGGTTGCTATAATTCCAGTTCTATATCAGTTTAATTTATACTTGGAGAATATCAACTTGGAGTATAAAATGGTTGACATGCTATTGCTAACCGGATTAGTAGTGGGAAACTCGCATTTTCTTTTTTTCTTTGTGAAAATCATCCATTAAAACAATAAATAGAAGATAGAATGGTGTGGTGGCAAAGTGGTCTTGTCGAGGTCCGCCCCACGGAGGCCTTAGACAAATGATCTGAAAGTATAACAACAGTGCAACTCTTAACACGTAAATAAACAGAATTAATCAAAAGTACTAAACAAAAATTTTTATTAAATGATAGTGACTACCCTCGTTATTTGGTTCAGCGGCCGTCAATGTCGCATAGATAAAATATGGCAATATTCTTTAATACCCTTCAATACTCTGAGTTTACACATCCACGCAGAACCCCAGGAGCTTCAGCCTTCTGCTACCGTAATGCTGAAAGGAGAAGGACACGGAGGCCTGGGAAATTCCAAAATCCCTTCTAACATATGCATGACCATCTTGATTGTGGGCCTGTTCGATGGGTCTTCTTGAATGCACCAGATTGCTATGGTCAACCATTTATGCAGCCTGGATTGGTCAGCCATTGCAGCTTCGTCATTATTGTCTACCAAAACGTCGAGCTTTCCTTCCCTATAGCAGTCATAAGCCCATTCTGTCAGTATTGCTCTACTTTCTTCCTCAAAATCCGTCTCCACACTTCTCCTACAGCAAATGATTTCCAAAAGCACAACACCAAAACTGTAAACATCCACTTTGGTAGAAACAGGTACATTCTTGAACCATTCTGGGGCAACATATCCTCGAGTTCCTCGGATCATGGTACGAGTCCGAGATTGATGAGAGAGTAACAATTTCGACAATCCAAAGTCTGAAATCTTTGCAACGAAATGTTCATCTAGAAGTATGTTCTGAGGCTTTATATCACAGTGGATGATCGGAACATTGCACTCTTCGTGCAAGTACACAAGCCCTCTTGCAATCTCCGCGGAAATCCTGACTCGTAGATTCCAGTCTGGGTTTGGAATTGCAAAAAGTAAATTTGACAAAGTGCCATTGCTCATGAATTCATATACTAAAATCCGGTTAACATCCTCATCGCAAAATCCGAGCAACTGGACTAGATTCCTGTGATGAATTCTGCCAATTCCACTCACTTCAGTTTTGAATTCCCTTTCCTTTTCTTGAGCCAACTTGTCCAATACCTTGACGGCTATGACATTTCCTGAGCCGGATTTGAGAACTCCTTTGTAAACGATGCCGAAAGAACCCCTTCCTAGTTCTTCCTTGAACCCATCCGTTGCTTCTTTGAGTTCGTCATAGGTAAAGGAACGTAAATTTGTCTCAGAAATGCTCGAATGTTCGACATTATTTCCATCTCTTCTCTTCCACCACATCAAAGTCACAAGGGATATTGCCAGTAGCAAAACAACATTGAAAAATACAGAACCACCTAGAAGTGCTCCTAATAAGATTGGTACATCATTCTTACCAGGAATATCTCCTTTCCTTATCGGTACATCTTTGTTACCAGGGATATCTCCTTTCCTTACTTTGTACAGAACTTTTACATTTCCGGTGTCTTCAATTCTTCCGTTGGATAGTGGCAATCTTTTCTTCCAACATGTTACACCATTATATACGACAACAGCACAATCGCAGTCATGCAAGCAAGATTTTTCACACTGTGTTTGATTGTCAATCGGTAACCTTTCATAATCTCCCAGTGGCCAATTGATATCCTTGTATTCCTTTATTTCATATAATTCTTCCGCGTCTCTTGATCCATCATTAGTTCCAGGTCCACAGCCTTGCCAGTAGTTCGGCTTGCAACCGCTAAATTTGTTATTTGGATCGACGAATACATAGTCAGGTGGGCAGTCACAATAAGGTCTACCAATTTTATTTGAGCAATAGCTATTGAAGCCACAGGCACCACTACCGAATTCATATAATATAGCATTGCAGATATTGCCAGGAATGAATCGCAAAGTCAGCCAACTCTGGTTAGCACTAGAATTCTTTGGATAAGCATATTCTGCGAAAACTCCATCAAAGTCCAATGTTGCTCGAATATAATGATCTACTCTAGGATTTACTGGATTCCACTCGGGCAATAGGGTAAGTTGACCATTCCCTTTTTCTATGTAAATTTCCGCTGATTCATTGAAAACCAATCTATACCCGGACTCGGCAGAATTTGTGCTAGAAGTTCTGCTGCTATAATAAGGATTGTAAGGAGATCGACTTGGCCAGGCCACCGGCATAAGCTGAAGGTCTCCGTTTGAAAAATGGAGCTCAAACCTTCCCTTGGAGAAGTTGGTTTGTGTCAGCTTGGAAGTGAGCATGCTCTCCAAGTCCAAAATTTGGGTGGGCAAGAGGGTGTCTGTTGGCTCACTAAAACTCTGCCAAACGAAATCCGAATTGTTCCCTGTAGCTCTTAGCACAAAGTTACCCGTGTCCAGCATAGCAGCGTCGAATATGTTTCTGTTAGGTTCTAGATTCCACACAACTTGGCCTGCAGGATCTTTAAGTGAAAGGCCGGCAGCAGTAAGCTCAAGTGTTGATCCTGTTGGAAGTGAGTCGCCCCCTTTTGCATACCAAACAATAGTCTTGCCTGGTATTTTCTCGAACCAGATGGCAAGCAAGAAACGGTTTGAATTGTTGAGTTGGTGAAATCCAAATGCAAAATCACCTGAAGGTGAAAGCCATGACGAGTTGTTGCTGTTAGCAGATAGAGAAGAACCCAAAGTTATTTTGGCCGCAGACAAAGAGGGTAATGATAGTGGAAGACAAGTCAAGATAAAAAGGGAAAGAGCAAAAGAAGCCATTGAAAGAGGTAGCATTATTTTGTCGAGAGAAGGCTCACCATCACACTATAGGTAGGAGGACATAGAATTTACTGTTGTTAGTCAATCACTTGCATCATTTAGTAATGTATTTAATTAATCAGCCGAGAAGACTTTAAACCCGTTGACTAAAATGCGGAGAGCTAAATAACAATATCATCCTTATTCTGTTTTATCGAGAGGAATTACTCCGTGAATTAAGGGTTGGATTTTGATTCAGTAGGCTACATATATAAATAATTGTATGTTATATTGTATCATAAACATTATTCCAATTAAAGTGGTTAAATAAGATTAATAAAGTTTGAACTTAATATATCTTAAAACTATAGGTCTATTTAACGAGTATAAATTCATTTAATGTATAAAGATTAATGTTTTATTTCTACTTTATATTTCTATTTTATGAAGAGCCAAAATAGAAATAAGAAAGGAATTTTGTCGTAGTATGTTATAAGGCATATAAGGAATATGGCTACAGAATTTTGTTACTAAGCTGCGGTTGTAAATGGTATAGAAAGACTACTAAAGTTATTTTGTGATAATAAGTTAGTAGTGCTATATTTTAATAATCACAAGAGCTTGAGGAAATTAAAGCATATAGACATCAAGTTTTGGTTATTGAAAAAGAGTCAAATGTCTATTAAGCATATTAGGACAAACTCTATAATTGTGAATCCACTTGTTAAGGAAATAATTACCTAAGAACTTGTATTTTAAATGCTTTTCAGTTATAGGCATAGTTCACAGATATTTTATGGTAATTTACTATAATATAAAGTCTATCATTTATTTACACTCTAATTTCTTTAATTTGATCTCACTAAAGAATAAAGTTAAACTAGTTAAAAATAGGTATATTAAGATCTCATTGTGTGTAATTTTTATGCTATATGTCCTTATTAATCTATATCGTTTAGTCATATTGATATATGTGACCATTGATAAGTCTACTTATGATATTTATAATAAAGATCATTTTGGTCCTATATTTATTAATTAATGGATGAGATTGTTAAAGAAGCTTTTGGTAAAATAACAAATTTTAAGCTCATAAGATTATGTTTTAATACAAAATTATAAGATAACATATATGGCCCAAGTGGGATATTATTGAATTTTAATTCAATATATAGGTCACATATATAAATAGTTATGTATTATATGTTATTAGATTAGGCCAATTAAAGTGATCAAATAAGGTTGATAAGGTTTTGGCTTAATGTATTTTAAATGTATGTGCTCATTTAATATGTAAAGACTAAAGTCTTATTTCTATTTTATGATGGACCAAAGTAAAAATAAGGAAAGCAAACAAATAGTTATCCTAGATATATATGGTTATATATATATATATATATATATGTATGTATATATATACATATATATA
>JAWDEX010000016.1:6812687-6834110 GCA_035221805.1 Trichilia hirta
TAATATTAATCATGAGTTGAAATTAATCTCATCGATCTCGTTCCAACCCATTCGAATGCTCAATGACTATAGTTAACATCTAACAATATGCCATAGTTCCTAAATTATAATAAAAAAATCTTCATTAAATCTTTTATGAATAATAATAGATTTTATGTGAATAATTTTCTTTTATTTGTCTAATTCTAACTACATTAGAACTCATGAATATCAAAAAAAAAATAAATTTAGTTATATACAAATAATTAGTCAATATGTGTTAAACTTATCACTATGAACTCTTCGTATGACATTTATGCTTCAGTTAAAAACTTTATTTTTTAGTCACTTACTAATATCCATTTGAAAAATCGAATTTGGGCCAAGCCAACAATACTTCAAAATCCTCTATATTTAGTCAACAAATTTTATCTAACAGTCATTTTCTTTTCGATATAAATAACATATAACTAAACTTACTTTTATGTGCAAGATATGATTAGCCTTGTATTTATACACCATATGAACCATATGCATCCATATCAATTAACAACCATGACATCTAAAGTTTTAGAAGTATTTAACATATTAGTATAATTATATGATAAACCATTGATAACATACTTTTGTGTGATTCATTATAACTTTGGTCACATTTGAATAACAGTCATTTAATTGTTATTTTACCCTAATGTTCAAATGATATGAATATCATATCACTTATACTAATATCATCTTATAATATTTACCAAAAACATTCGATGTGCCTATAATTTAATATCAATATTCAATCAATATTATGTTTGTATGAACTAATTTAGATAATCTAATTATTTTGAACGATTTATATGTATATTCTATCATTAGTATGATTAGATAAAAAAATTAACATACATATATGAATTAAAATAATTTTTTTATTAATAAAATATGAACAATATATATTATAACATTAATTTAATATAATATATCTAAAAATCAACAATACGAATAGTTTTAAAGCATACAACACCAACAAACTCCCATTTATACTAAACTTATTCACTATTATATTTTATACCCATCTTCTCAAGATGCAAGTCCAACTACTTCAGTATCATCGCTTTAGTGAGAGAGTCAGCAATATTATCTATTAAAGATATCTTTTCGATTAAAATTTCTCCAGTGCTTATAAATTTTCTCAAAATATGATACTTTTGCGGAATATATTTTGATTTTTAATGTACTCTCAATTTTTTAGCTTGTACAATAGTAACTGTATTATCATATAATACGTTTATCAGAAAATTCATACTAGAAATTAAACCTACTTTAGATACAAACTTTCGCATCTAAACTACTTCTTTAACTACTTCTAAAGCTATTATATATTTAGCTTTTATATTAGAGTCAGCTTTTATCATCGTCTATTTGAAACTCTTTTAACTCACAGCCCTTTTATTACACAGAAATATAAAATTATACATAGATTTTTTATTATCTATATTTGATTGAAAATCAAAATTTGAGTACCTATAAATACTCAACTCTTAAGATCCATAACTCAAAATTAAATTCTTAGTCTTTCTTAAGCACTTAAGAATTGTTTTTATTATAAACCAGTGCTTTTCTTAGGGATTTACTTGATATCTATGAGTAACACTTATTACATAAGCTATATCAAATTATGTACATAACATAGTATACATCAAGCTACCTTTAGCTTTCTTTTTAACCATTTTCGTAACTATACTCTCAATTACGACCTTACCCTTATCTAATAGTACTCTATTTGTTACACCCTCTTAGTAAGTGCTAGGATAACTCCTTTAAAACTTTGTAAGCCTACTTCCCTTCTCCAAAATAATGGATTTGACCCTCAAAACTAAGTTCCTTATTTCAACCACATTTCGAACTATCTATGCCTTATTTCTATCCCTTATAGTTAGCTTTAACTCTACCTAGTACCTAGCAACCTACTAAGCCTCAGATTCACTTAAATCATTCCACTTTGTTAGTCTCATAACTGTAGAAGTGTATTCATGAATTAATTTAAACCTTGGCTTTATTTTTGGTACTGCACATATAGGTATTATTGATAATCTTATAGCAAAAACCTAGTCGTCTTCATTTGTAGCATTTGGTGCCATGTATGAACTGGTGCCCTACCCTTTCTACGCCTACCATCTTACATTTTATCCTATCAAATGGCTACCTTGCCTTTTAACCTATAGGCAACTAATTTATCCTATCTCTTCTTAAGTATATCTATATAATCAAAAGGTCTATCAACATCATATGACCAATACAAAAATTCTTCTATATCTAAGCAACCATCAAAAGTAAAGAGGTCTAACTTTAAGCGATATTCTTCTAATTTTGATTGTGTAACATAATTGTCTGTGATTTCTTTACTATAGCCTCTACGGTCACAACCTTTAGCATTCTTAAGAAGCCCTTGATTACCCACATTCTTGGGCATATCCTCTGTCTTTGTCTTTAAAATTAATATCATAGGTTAGCCCATATGATTGATAGGTTGCCTTCGAGCAACAGGTCAATCCATAAGCAATTTTTTGATGACCATCACCTATAACTTTTGACATTCTATTTACACTTATCCTAAGGGCATTTTTGCTATCTCCCCGAGGGTTTTTCTCTATAAAAGTAAATCTTTCTTTAATTTCAATGACATACCTTATGAACTTCCGCTCTAGCACAGCTAACACCTGCACTCCTTACTTACTAGCAGCAGAATGGTTGCCTCTAGTTTCACTTTTTATATACTAAGATTATGCATTTCTATTCTGATACCAAACAGACATAGTGTTGATTTAATGAGTTCAATATAAGATTAGGTCTCACATAATTTTAAAATCTACCAAGAATCTTGGAATTCATTAAGAAATTGAGTAAACCCTAAAAGAGATTTAAAAAATTTTTGCAATATTCAAATAAAGATGTATTAATAAATAAACCCCTTATTTATAATCAAAACATAGTGTTATAAGTAATTAAAAAAAAAAAAAAAAAAAAAAAAAAAAAATTGAAGAAGAAGAAGAAGAAGAAGAAGAAAGAAGGTTTAAAGCAACAATTCGCAATGTCAAAGTCAAGTCCGCCGGTGGAATCCCACAAACAGGCGTCGATGATCTCCTGAACCTACAACTCTCCTTCATCCGGCGCCTCTTTTGCCTTGCCATATGCAACCAACGCCAAACATCTGCAAATCAAGCGCTGGCTGTTCCCTGCCCAGGCCCTGCATGACATTTTCCATATTCATCCACTAAAAGGTGAGTACAAGGAAGTAGTTGGGCTATCTTTCCATCGACGTGGTTGCTTTAACATTAATTTCGTATAACCATAAACAATCGTAAAAGAAAAACGTTCAAGAAAAATAAAAATGTGTTTGATGAATTAAGATTAAAAGGAATTGGCCAATAAAAGTCAATAACTACTTCAGTTTACAAGGTGAGATCTAAAAGTTTAACTATGGAGAAAACATAATAATTTTTATATCACACGCTATGTTAAACCAGGGAATTTTTATAAAAATTTTGCAGGTTTCTTGCAAGGACTGCAAAGCTCATTTTGATATAGAAAGAGAGAAAGAAAGAAAGAAGGAAATACTAAGGAAGAACGAATAGTAAGCGAGTTGAAGTTGGCGAGTTTATTAATTGACACGATTTTACTAAAATATCCTTCATCTTCATGGTCATTGGTTGACTACTTGAACGGACGCAGCGTGCCAGAGGAAAATCTTGTGAATATTCAAATACTTGCTCCCTGTATATGTAATTTTGGTGGAAAGAAAACCACAAATATCTTTTATAATTTTATTAAATAATAAATTATTTTTTAATTTTATTTTTTATGATAATTTTTTTTACAATTTAAATATTATAATAAATAATTTTTGTTAAATTAATTTTTTATTTTTTGGTGATATAATAACTATTATATTCTTAATTTTTACAAAAATATAAAATATAACTTGTAAACTTTTTATATTTTTTAAAATATAAATTTTATTAATTTAATTTAATATATTTAATATAATTTTTTTAATAAAGATTTTATATACTTTATATAATTTTTTTAATTTTCATATTTTTATAAAAACTAAGAATATAATAATTATTATTATACCATAAAAAATAAAAAAAATAAAAAAAAAGTAATTTAATAAAAAATAATTCTTATATCAAAAGAATTTTTGTTATAAAATATAAAATTAAAATAATTATTATTTAATAAATCTTTAGTAGTATTTGTCATTATCCCTTTCCATAAACTTCAGGAGGACTGAGCTTCGTGTTCTCTAATAATGTTTACTTTATTTATGTCTTGGAAACCAGGACGCTCGAGTGCGTTGCATGCTTGAACACGGGTTCGGGTTTATCTCTCCGTGTCACCATCAAATACACCGATAGGCTTATAATAAATACAAAGATGAGATGTTATTGCCTAATACCTGCTTGGCGGATCATACTTAAATTTTGGTGATATTGTGGAACAAAATCAAGAATGTGAAATCATTTTTCCGGAAGAAATTAAAATCTTCTCTCAAAATTAAGTTACTTAAATTGTGAAAAATAAAATCTTCACAAGTGTATTATAATATTATTTATTTAGAATAATAATTTATTCTTATATTATATTTTATTTGTTATGAATAATCCATTACTATTTTTTATCTGCTCAAATAAACAAAATTTTTCTTGAAAAAAATCTTTTAAGTTCTATTTAAAAATTCCCTCCAACTATTTCTTGACATTGCTACTGAGCTCTTAATAATATCAATTAGCTACAAGAACATGAAAGGCTTTCACTCATAAAAAGAATTTCATCAAATAATAAGGTAACAAACACTCGGATTCACAACACTCAAACTCAATTCCACCGTTTCTTTTTGTTCCTCTATAAGCAAACTTCGAAAATTCATCTAATTTCATCGTCCAAAAAATAATGATATCCATCTACGTCTAAGTGATCTCTTGGATAATATCAATTCTCCGTATCTTTCACGCAAGCATTAATTAACCAACATATGTTCAACATGTACGGCACGAAGCCACTTGTGCCACTCCACTTCCCATTTCCAACCTGGTTTTGGTCGACCCACTCATCTTTCTCCTCCGCTTCGGCGACGCTCTTCCCGTCGACAAAGTAGGCTCCGGTGAAGAACGTTTCGATGTAATTCTGACGGGTTCAGGCTCACCCGAATTAATCCTCAACGGAAAATTTAAAAGAGCCCGGGAACCCCTCATCCTGTAAGCGGCTTGATCATAAGCTAAAGCCGCATCCTCAGCCGTCTCAAAAGTCCCGAGCCAGACTCGAGCCCCATTTTTAGCCGGGTCACGTATTTCGGCCGCAAACTTTCCCCAAGGTCTTTGCCTAACACCCCTGTAGTGTTTTCCCTTAGAAGGTACCACCGTTGGCGCCGCCGCAGCCGGAACATCTCTTTCTTGTACAGGAGTTGCTTCCTCCACCTCCACCTTGGGAAAAATAGCCTGAAAGCTATCATTTTGCTCCTGAGGAGCCCATCCGACAGTCAGGGCGTCTAGCAAGAAATTGAACACAACCATGTCCTCGGAATCGTTTTCCTTCAAGGGAAGATCTCCCCAGTTGTCCGTTAAACAAGGGTACAATCGGCTAAAACTTGAACTCCGGCAATAAGTTATACTATTACCAGTACTGTTTGAATTCGTTGACATTCCGAACCCACTCTCCGATTCACTGAGTAAGTGTCGGCGAACTGATTCCAGCACAGTATAATCAGACGTTGTCAAACCCTGTCCATGCATTTCCGGTAATCGGCTGAAACAACTAGAAATATTGGGGATTTTGCGTACTTTGAAAGATTTATTGATCCCCGTACAGAAGAGATTGGAATTTCTGTTGTGAGAAGGAGAGAAAGGATATTTTATAGGGTGGAAGATGCATGAACCTAGCAAATTAGATTTTTTAAAAAATAACATTAAATTAGTGGCGGTTGATTTTTCTATTTTTTATTTTTTTTCTAAAGTAATTGGTAAAATGGATGTTGATTTTCTTGCAGAGGAGGAGAGGAACACGTTAGCTTCTTGCTATGTTTTGTTCAGACGGTTTTAATCACGTGAGTAATTCCGATTAGGTCAAGGTGGAGAAAGAGCTGACGACGTCATAAGTTAGGACAGCAAAATTGTCGTTTGTGTGTCGACTTGCTCTAGTCTAGGTGTAGCAGCAACATGATTGAACATTCATAACTATAGATTTTTATTGTCCTTTTGTATAACTTTCAGGCTAATTATCATATATATATCAATGGCTTTTAAAATATATTAAAAAGCTATTGAATTTAATTTAGTATAAATTAGTTAAACATTTTTTTTAAATATTTAAATAAAACGTACGTACTTAATTCCTTATACAGATAAACGTTTTTTACAACATAATTTTTTTTTTCAAAAAATTTATAACATTTACTATTCCAAAAAACATCTGACATGGATCAGCAAGCAAGCAAACCGGGCAGAAGAGGAGAAGAAAAGGGTGAAAATTTTGAAATACAAATGCAAGGTGATGTGACAATAACATTAAATATTATTCTCCTATGGATAAGGTCAAGCCTTCCTACCCACAAGTCGATTTCAAATCCCATAATATTATATTGTGGGTGACCCACGTCTATCATCAATTTGCGTTGCCTTTTCTTTTTCTTCACCTTCAAGGAAGCAGCTTATGCTCTTTTTTCATAACCTTTTTTATAATATTTTTGTAAATATTATTTTCCAATGTGATTAGATTCAATTAACGGCTCGATTTTCCTTTTATAAATTATAGAATATTTAATGGGAAAGCACATGGTCTTGACTTTTGTTTTATTATTTATTAATTTCATTGGATTTGTAGTAATCTTATTGGTATTGGTTTGTCATGCTGATCCTTACATCCACTTGGAACCTATCCATAGTTTTCTTCCTTTAATCAAACTTGCTGCTATTTTTAATGTGTATAAAGAAATAAAATGAAATATTTCATATATTGTAGGCTGGTGTTTTGATCCCTCTAGCATTAGGGCATTAACCGCTCGGATTTACTTTTCTCATTACCAGTTTAGAAAAATGTCATTTTAATAATTATATTTGACATAGTAAATAAATAAAACATCAATTAGATCTAAAACTTTTCGGTCAATATTACTTTGGTCTCTTGATAAAATTTATTTTAGTTTTTGGATATTAATTTTGAAAAATTTTATCACTTACCTCAACTAACTTTAAGGTTTTATCATTTAAATGATATTGTTTTATTTAATTATCATATATCTCCCCCAAATTTTATATTCTCTTAATTTTCAATAAAAAAAATATTTATGTAGTTTTATATAGAAGTTTAAATGAATAGACTATCTTTTATAAAAAATAAAAATTATTTAAAATTTTATTTTTATTGAAAGTTAATTAAATACATTTCTTTTTTAAATAAACATTTTTATGAAAAGATATTAATCTATTATTTAAAATTTTTATACTAAAACAAGAGATAAAAAAAACTATATTAATATATAATAAGACTGCATTTGTATTCGTATTTGTTGTAAGAAAGTGATAAGATAGAGACTAAAAGTTTTTTATTTTAGTCAAGTGTGAATTGAGTTTTTTAAATAATATTTTATTTTTATCTATGATAGCCTATTTGTGAAAGGTAGACAATAAAATTTTTTTAATAATTTTAATTTTGTTAAGATTTAATGCAATTTAAATATTTTGGGGCCATAAGTAATAATTAATAAAAATATCTTTTAAGTCAGAAATTTTAAATACGAAGAAAAGTATAAATTTTTGATAAACTAATGCAAGAATTTAACGGAGTTTAGTCAAGAGACTAAAGTGACATTGACTAAAATATTTTGGACGTACGCGATGGTTTTTCAAAATAATAAAAATAATATCTAATATGTCAAGCAAACCAATCAAAATACCATTTACCAAAACATTAAGGACCAGAGTGAAATTACTCCATGCTAAAATATAGTTTCCTTTTATTTGTGATACCTCGGGTTCATATGATCGACGTCTCTTCGAACTCGGATGAGAACACCTCAAAATTTAGTCGCTATAAAATAGCAAATAATGTACGAAACTCAAAGAAAACATTGAGAAATAGCTCTAAAAATGACTACAAACTCTAATGAATCGCAAAATAGTAAGAACGGTCATCAAATATTTTTTTTGTTGCGGTGGTCATTATCTACGGAAAACCTTCACAACACAAGGAGAGCATTGGAAAATTAGCTCAGAAACTGAATGTGATCCCTAGAGTATCGGAGAAATGGTGAAAAGAGCAACGAAGAGCTTGTTGCAGTGTTCGAGGTTTCCTTGATTGTTGTGGTAATGGTCAGAGACGACGACAAAGAACACCAGCAAATGACCTTTTGACAATCAAATTAGGTAAATGGTGAATGAAAAAGGAGAGATTCTAGAGGAAGAAGCTTTAAGGAGATTTTGATAGAATAGTTAGACAATAAAGAGAGAAGGACCCTATTGACTTGTGATCATCTCATTGTTTTTTGGGAGTGGAGAGAATAAAAGACTCTTGTATTTCTACATATCACATACTGACTAGAGGATCATCCCAACATGCATGACCTGATACACTCGTCTTACATGTCGTCTGTTACATTCTTTAGATGCTCAAGTCCTATTAATCATTTGAGGCATTGCTTCTCCTCGATTATCGATAATTGTGATGCCATGGCCACATTTAGTGCAAGTAAGAGATTTACTTCTCGAATAAACTACCATAGAATCCAGGTGACTCGGTGGCAAAAAACTTTTTTTCGTATGTTGAGGTGATTGCTCACGATATTTCTTGATCATATTCTTTTATGTTCAGGAAGTGATCATAGATCATTGGACATGATCCATGGCAGTTGCATTCTTTTTGTCATATAATATGTGATAATTGCATTTAATGTTCTAACTCATTCTTCTATGTTAATATTATAAAATATATATTTAAGGTCGGAATTAATTAATACAGCAAATGTGGTATATTTTATACTTAATGATAGTTATAATGTAATTATCAAATTAATAGTAAAATCATAATCAAACTAATGATGATGATGATAATAATGATAATATCAACACTCATTAATAATTAATATAAAAATAATGAGTGTTGTTATACCATATAAAGTTCTAATTTCACATTGTGTACCAATATCTTTTATAAAAAAAAATTATAAATAGATCATCATATTTTTTACTTTTAGGATTCTTTTTATTTAAATGATTAAGAACAACAAATCTCAAACTACTAGGTAAAAACTAAATGAAGATTCTATCTTAATCTAAGTTCGAGTGAAATTTTAAAATATCTTATGACGTGTTTACTAATTATAATATAGAATGAAGTTGTAACTACCGTCCATTTTTTATGTAATGACTACCCATTAAAAATGTATTTTTGCTTGATAGAGTAATAAAAATTTAGATTAAGAAAATTATAGTCCAATCAAATCAAATTCTTCTCCACGGAATTTATGAATGATTATCTTTGAATTCAATACCAACTTTTTTTGTATTTTGATAAAACATGTTATTCTTCTTAAAGTTTCTATTTTTATTTCAAATATTATAAAATCCCCTATTTAGTGTGAACAGAAATTAAATTTTACCAATTAAATTAATTAACACTCACTACATTTCTTGTACATGTTATCAACAAACAAAAGGGAAACAATCATTTCTCAACCATGAAACGTAATTTTATTTTCAATATTAATGGGCTTAATATTTTTGGAATTATTTTATATATTTATATTCAATTTTTCATGTATAGAAAACATAAAAGAATTTTAGAAATTATGATCAGTTGGGTACTTTCTTCAAGTATATAAATGGGACTAAATTATATATATATATCCTACTACAAATTTAAAATTTTATTTATATTGTAGAAAAATTGGCACACCCTTTGAAGAAGAATAAGAATGTAACACATCAGCGAAACAGAAACTTTGAAGTTGACCATTCGGGTCAAATATGACTTTGACGAAGATCCATTCTCCTTTTATCGTTGCACGATTAGTAAAAATAAACAAAAGTTTTAGCGTCCGTCGCCATCTGCAAACAACCACCACGTGCGCTAGTTTATTTATTTATTTATTTTTTATTCAAACCATTGGCAAAAGAATATCATTTTTATCGTAGAATTTAATCAGTCAAGGAAGAGGAAATTAAAATTGCACACGTTTTTTATTATTATTTTATATTATTTTGAGAACTATTATATAGTATTACTCCTAATTAATTTAAAGTCTTAAAAAGAACGTTGAGAAATTCTGCTCGCATCAACCTTGATGAATTCAAAATAAAAAAAGCAATTCACACTGTTAAATTGAGTTTTATTAGTTACATTTAATTTTTTAAAAATATTCAGTGTTAATTTATTATTATTGAATGACATTAATTTGCAATATGTCATATTACTATCATCATATTGTATGTGAATGATTAAAAAAATATTTTTAAGAATGATAATATTTTTATCTTATTTTTAAAATTAATTACTGTTTAAAAACTTTTTTAAATTAAACCAAAAGTTTTTTTTTTATTTGAACGATTATGTCCTTGTAAAATACTAAAACAAAATTTCCTATATATTTCCATTTTCAAACTGAATGAATAATTTAAAAAATAAATTCTATCCAATTTGAAAGTAAAAAAATGGTATACACCCCTTTTTAAATTTATCCCATTTAAATTTCTTTATTTTCCAACTTATCTGAATAAACTTTGCACGTCTCTCTACTTTCAAATTGAATAAATAAGTTCGAAAGTGAAAAACTTTAAATGTATTACTTATAAGTTTTTTAATACTAGTCAATTTTAAAAATAAGATAATAAAGATAATTATTCTTGAAAGCATCTAGTAATTAAAATGGTAACAAAATGTAATTATTCTTGAAAATATCTTGTAATTAAAATGGTAACTCGCATAGGGATAAATCTAATTCTGAGTTAAACAAATGGTAATTAGCACATGATAAAGCATAATTAAAATTCTTTCCTAATGAAATTAGTCGGTCAAAATAGGAGCAGAACAGCCGAATTACACTGGGAACATTGCCAACTTGATCTTCAAAGCCGTATCGAATATGCACACTCAATTATCATTATTCATTCACAATATATTACCAACTTGATATTGAATAATGAATGGGAGATGATAAGAAGAACAATAAATATGCGACATGTATGCTGGACAGACAAATAATGGAAGCTAATACTTACGTGGAATAAGCATTCAATCAACATATACAGACCATCACATTAGTGCATATAGCATGTTCAGAGGAAAATATTCAGAAAGTTGTCAATATATATAGGTAAAAAATTTGCCCAAATGGTTGTAACTGTTTATATGCACAATAAAATAAAATTATGTCGTAGCTAACATTAGAAAACATTTTCATACAATATTCAAACTCGCAAAAGTTTGGATTCTGTAATTGTACATGTTTAGTATTGAGGTATTCTAAACTATAATTTCATAATTACTAGACGATAAAAGTTAAAATATTAAATACTAATTAAAAATAAGAGTATATATATATATATATATATATCACCAAATAATTGCCAAAGAGAAATGCTGCTTCAGTATGTCATAGTTTAATCCTTAAAGAAATTCTGTTGATGATTTTTCAAGACCTCAGAGGAACAGCACCCAAATTTCGAGTTTCTCTTCAGGAAACACAGAGTTTCAGTAATCAGGATTTCTGATCCATACTTCTTTTCGGCTTGATAGAAATGCTTCGAAGTTCCGACTTTACCAAGCATGGAAGTTACAAAATCACCTAAAAGGTATTTTCCCCTAGCTCTTTCTCACTTCTAACTAAATTGGTTAACTAAGGTTTCATTTATTTATGGCGAATACCTATGGTTTGGTTTCTTACCTACAAAGACATCTTATATCTTGTGTAAATCTATCTGCACATTCCGGAATCAGTCCATTCTGCCGATTACCAAATTGGCTGTGCTATAAGTTTTCCAGTATCCAGGGCACGTTTGGGTAAGCTGTTTGCTGCTTAACTGTGGCAGCGCAAGTGGGCATTATGCTGGGTTACCATTATAATTTGACTCTGACTAGAAAGCAGCTTTTGCTCCCCAACTGAATAATGTTGGCACGTTGTTAATTTATATAATTGAATAATTATGCAATGGCCATAGGAAGCAAATTTATGTAATTGAATAACTTAAATATTTTTAATTAAATTATCTAATTAAAAATATTTACTAATATTTCATTATTTCTGTAAAATTTAACAATGAAAATATGAACATAATATTTATATAGGAAATCTGTAATAATAAATAATTGACAATGAAAATATTTAGTAAAGACATTTTATTAAGTCTATTATACAGTTAAATTATTTAATTAAAAATATTTAGTAATATTTATGTAGAAAATAATAATTCAAACTATTAAATATTAATTAAAAATATACATAAAAAATATTAAAATTTTTTAATTCTTTTTATTATTATTGTATAAAAAATTATCTTTTATAAATAATTATTAAACACACATAATATTTTTTTTTAAATAGTATTGTACTTTCTATTTCATAACTATTTTTTATCTAACACTATTAAATTTCACTTGACAACTATGTAGTGTTGACCACACATCCACTAACTTTCATTTGACAACTAGTACTTCTATCTCACAGCATCTCAGTACCAAACATACTCCTAGGTTAATATAAATTATATATTAGGTCGTATGAAAACAGGTTGAAGCTGTGATTTGAGGAGTTAACTATTAATGCCCAAGAATGAAGATTTTTTAAAATTAGTAGACCATGGTTTATCTCAAATGAATTACATTATTGAATGTGATTAGATAGGGTGACGAAAACAAAAAAGGAAGATCTTCTTTATAACATGCCTGCCTGTAAGAATATTTCTGTTTAACCCCAACTTTCTTGTTGGCGATTGTGTTTTCCGTTTAATATTTTTGTAAAAATATCACGGTTAATATATCCTTGGCTCAGATCTAATCAAACTAATGACTGTTATGTGTGTTCTAGGCCCTAGCATAAATAGTCTAATCACACATGTTAACCTCCAAGAGATTCCTGCAGTATAATCCACAAAGCACCTATCAATCAAGCCTTTCACCAATCGTTGACACTTATTTTGAATACATGTAATCACTTGGACGCGAGTCCTTGCTTCTTTCAACCTGTTAAAATTCTGAAACCAACCCGACCCCGTAACATGCATCATCAAGTCATTAATAGGTATTCCACTACCATCCTTTTGTAGAGCACAGAGTCGAAACAGAGACTTAGTTTCCTTGTCCAAAAAATCGTAACTGAACTTTATGCAAGAACACACATTGGCTTCCACTCCACGGATACGTCTTGTGTCAGAATTTTTTAATTGATTCAAGGCATCCTCCCATACGTCACTAGACTTGTTTTTTAAAGCACCTGCAATTGTTTCAATCGCAACCGACAAACCTCCACATTTTCTAACAATCTCATCTACTGACTTTAGAAAATCGGAGGTTTCTAGCGAATGGTCATCCACAGTTCCCTGAAACAAAATCCTTGCTTCTTCGTCGGATAAGACTTCGACAGGGAAATTCTTCTGACAATTCATACCATTAAGTAACACATGTTGATCTCTGGATGTCAACAATACTGTGCATCGCCTTTGCACATCCTTTCCTTCACTCTCGTCATCCTCTAAAGTAATACCAATTTTATTCAATTCAAGTTCCGCCCAAATATTATCTAATATTACAAGGACCCTCTTCTCTTTCAACCTTCGATGCAATCGATCGACTCTTTGAAATGCATTCTCTTCCAGGGGAAATGTGAGGCCTAAATCACGAGCAAATTTGTCTTGAATTGTTTTCAAGTCTGGGTTCTGCGCTACCTTGGCCATAAGCACCTCATCAAATAACTTGTCTTCTAACACTTTCTTCTCTACTAGTTTGGCTAGTGTGGTTTTACCAACACCACCCATTCCATACACCCCAATCACGCTGACATTAGAATCTTTGAGCGACTCCATTACATTTTGGAAAACTTCCTTTCTTGAATCGAACCCCTGATAACCTCTGGCAACGTTCGTGATTTCAATCCTCTATGGAGCAGGACGGTAGGAAACGGTTGTATCGAATTTGAGGGGGCTTACTTCTCTCAAGAGCTTTTTAGTTTTTTCAGCCGCGTTAGCTGCTTCTTTGCTGAGCTTGCGACGACTCAACAAATTAGGACAGAATCCTTGGAAACAACGCTTGTTCTTAACTCTGTCTGCCTCCTCGTTGTCTAATTTCTCTGCTCGTTAAATGAGCTGGTTCATATTTTTTAAAAATGTCTTCACATCATCAAAAATCTTTTCCGCTTGTCTTTCAGCATTCCCCACAGTTTGTTCCAGCCTTTGTTTTATTCCATTGAGTTTCTCGAGTTGACTCCTTAGCTTCTCCACATAGCTTTTGTACCTGAATACATAACAGATCTGCCGTTTGATTGGATCGAACAATATCTCTATAACTTTTGATGGAACGCCAGTAACAACAGATTTACCTACTTCAGCAGCCACTGCCTCAGCCATTTCCTGTTTCGTCTCAATATTTTTTTATTTTGTTCCCTTTTTTTTCTTGATTAGGTTTAACAATGTAAAACCAGAAAACACAACCTAAATTAGAAGGGAAAGGAAACTAAAAATTACAGAGAAGACAACACAACCACCATACTATTATCGTTAACTTCTTTTTCTAAATGAGTTAACAAATATCTAAAGCAAAAATTTCAAAAATCAAACCAGCCAAGCCAAGTCTTTCAGCAAGAGATCACAAATGAACGGCTAGGAAAAAATGAAAAAGTAGGAAAATTTTAGAATGTATAAGACCTGATTGGAATACGTGTTAAGATGTTTTAAATATAATAATTGTTTCCACTAATTACATCAAAGTAACATGGCACTGAAAAGAGTTTCAATTATATTGATTGTCAATCTACAAGTAAAAAAGAAACTTCTAATTCATAGGAGGTCAACAGATGAACTAAAGAAAATATTTACCTGCACCTTGAAAATGGTGTAACATAGTTAAAAGAAGGCGAAGAACATGAGGTTGTTAAATTGATAGTACAATTTTAAATTCTGAACGAAGTTATTATGCAGTGTTTAATGGAAAACAAAATCAAATTGATAAAAGAGGTTAATAGGATCCTAAATAGAAAATAATTTAAACAATAAAAAAAGAAACGACTTTCATTCCAAGTAAATATATTTCTTGTATGCTGAACCATACGTGTTGTCACAGCTTGTTCATCATCATCCTACTCGATATTAGTATGCTAGATCGTTTCTTACTCTCACATTTAAGGTAAAATTCTATCATAGTGAGGAGGAATAAATTATAATTGACCAATATTAGCACTGTGAAAACCAGAAAAAACAAATAAAAAAATTGCCCATTAATGATTAACAGATAATTAAGAAAACAATTGATAAAGTCCACATATTCTTTTTTCACTAAGCAATTTAATTAAATAGCTTTCTAGAAGAAAGGTTCTAACGGCTCTAATCACAAAGCAGGAGCTTTGTCGTCAACAAGCAATACCAAATTTAAAACTGTATCCTTTTGCTTTGCTTTGTCTTCACCCTTTTAATCCCAATTTCCTGGTTAATACAAAGCACCATTGATATTTTAATTCTTAATCCATTAAATTTCAAAATCTTAATAAAATATTTAATCCAATCATGCACTTTTTGGAACCATCATGGAAAGTAGAAAAAAAATGAACTACTGTCTCAACCCCTCACAAGCAAAACAAACAACAGATTGCAGAAAACGACAAAAAGAAATTGCAATACAGTTTACCTTGACCGTCCGATGCTGCTTTTGACTTCATAGCAAACTTGATCGAACGGTGCATGTACAATAAGAAATATAAATAAAAATAAGAATTAATAATGTGAATGGAGCCTTCCTTCTTCGATCGTCGAAACTCCGTTGAAAAGTCGCCATTGACATTAACTCTAAACCTGTATATAAACGGTGTAACCACGAAACTCTAGCGCATTCAAAATCCCTTCAGCACTTTCAAGACATAAACCTACAAAAGAGAGCTTTCTAAATTGCTATGGCTACACCGAATGTAAAAGCCGCACTCGAGTTAATCGAGCGGCAGTTGTTCGGTGAAAATTCTCCTTTGCTGAGATTTAATTCAGATTTCAATACAAATCAGTGGATAAATGAAGCGAAAGCTGAAGTTTGGAGCTCGCAAAGTTCACAAACTTCCGGCTCTAATTCTTCATTGACGATAGAAGACTATAATTACTCCAATGATGCTGTTTTCTTCCAATTCGAATCAAAACCTCAATTCGTTGATCTTGTTCCACCGAAAATCACAAATCCTTGTTCCCAATTGACGGATGATTTCTTTGAGTTTGACACCAAACCTCAAATCCAATCGAAACCGAATAATTATTGCTCCGAATTAGAATACAAGCCTAACAGTTCTCCAAATTCAACCTCTCAACCGATTCGCAAACGGTCGCTGAAAATCTCGCTTCCCAGCAAAACTGAGTTGCGTCATTTTGTCGAACGGAATAGCCAGCCAGGATCGGAGAGTTCTGATGTCGTGGAGGAAGACAAGCATTACAGGGGAGTTCGACGGAGGCCGTGGGGAAAGTACGCAGCGGAGATCCGTGACCCGACCCGGAAAGGGTCAAGAATCTGGCTGGGGACGTTTGACACCGCCATTGAAGCAGCCAGAGCCTACGACCGAGCGGCTTTCAAACTGCGCGGCTCGAAGGCCATCGTCAACTTTCCTCTCGAAGTGGGTAATTGCGTCGCAAGCACAACAGAGGACAGCAAGTGTGAGACACACGCCGATGCTGGCACGTGTGAGACGAAACGGAAGAGAGACGATAAGGATGAGGAAGAAGAAACGAGAGGAGTGAAGGTGGTGAAAACGGAACCTGTGGAAACGGTCGAGGATATTCCGTTGATGCCGTCGAGTTGTGCAGCGTTATGGGATTTGGATTGCGATTGGGATAGGAAGGGGATTTTCAACTTTCCACTATCGTCGCCGTTAACGCCTCATCCGCCGTTAGGATATCGACAATTAATGGTTCTTTGAGTTTTAGCATTATTGGCGAGGACAGTGTACGATCTGACGTGGAAAATTTGGATTGTATATACCCATATAATATTTTAGGAAATTAGATAACAATTATTAGATAAATTTTTTGGTTTGAAAAATTATTAGAAGGGTACTGTTAACCACTACCCTGAGAGTTTTACTTAATTTTTGTTGGGATTTAGTGATAATTTAAATTTATTTAACCTTTAAAAGATCTGTCTTTTTTATTTATGAATAAATTTTATTGGGGAATATTTTAAAAAATTTTTATTAAAATTTTTATATTTATTATTTATATAATTTTTAGTATTTAATATAATAATTAATAATAAATTTTAATGAATTAAAAAATGTAATTTATCAAACTTTAAGAAGTATCTAAAACATTCATTAGGAAATTTTTTTTATAAATTTTCTCAATAAAAATTAAATTTACACTAATTCCAATTTTATTAATAAATACACATAATAATTTATATTTTTTATGATGAATTTTATAATTAAAAAATAAAACAATTATAGCTACATCACTACAGGTAAATACTCATTGTTATATAAAAAATTACAAATAAATTATGCCCTGTAACATAAATTTTAAAAGAATAATAATTGAAATATAAATATTTTATATATAAATTTATGCATAAAAAATGATGCAGAATAATAGTATTATTTTTTATTTAATTTATATTAATATTTCTTATTATTATGAAAATTATGAAACCTCACAAAGAGGTAATAAAATTGAAAGAAAAAAAAAATAATAAACAGGGAACATGGACCTTACCTCTGAAATCTTAAAATTTGAACAGCCCATCAAAATCATGAAAAAGTAGACTTTTAATTTAATAAACCACAGAAATAAAATAAAATAAAATAAAATAAAACAGATAAATTAATACCTTCATTAGCTAACTTATCTACTATCTTCTTTTTCTGACGAAAAATATTCATAAAATTAATTTTCATTGATTTCATTATGCTAAGACAATGAAACCAACTGGTTGGAAGAGGTCATGGTGAAACAAAATCTAGACTATGAAAGTAACTAGTAGCTGAAATTGAATCTGGTTCTAGCTAAAGATAATGCCATGCCACCCATTCCAGTGAGCATAGGGAAAGTAATAGTTAGAAGAATAGACGGAAGCTCCGCAAGAAAATTAGTTTACACTTCCAAAAAAAATGCATAAAAACTAGTTTGCGTTAAAAAAGAAAAAAAAGAAAAAAACAATCACTGTTAAAAAATAATTAATTATTATTATTATTAATTATATTAATTTTAATATCTTTATTAATTAAAATAATTACATCACATTAATTTATATAAAAAATTTATATTTCTAATACTATTAATTTTAAATTCACTTAATTATAAGAGCTAGTAAGTTATTAAAAAAATTCTAACCCTATTTTTTTATTATAATTATTTATTTAGATAAATTCGGATATATTGTTTGGATAAAACAAAAACAATTAAGGCAGGATCATGTGTAGTCGGTTGTACCGTAACAATTGACTTTTTAAACAGTAAGAGTACTCGGTCAAGTGTACCCTAGTTATTGACTCCATCACATTGCTCAGCTAGAAAGTTACCATACAATCGACAGTATTTTCTCGTCGAGCAAATCCGTCGGTATTCATCTGCGTGATTAAACTTAGGGTACTTTGATTTGTTAAAATAATTATTGGGGGTTAAAAGATCGGGCTCTCTGTTATCTCAATCAATCTCAACTGATTTTTGGGATGAGAATTTGGTCTTGCTGTAGTATTAAAAATGACAATTTTTTTTCCTCGCTCTGCCCATGTGAGAATTAAATCCCAAAGCCATCGACAATAAGTGTTGCTCCCAATGCCACGGCATAACTATAAATGAACTTTAAATTTAAAATATTTTACCTACACGAGAATTTAAATTCTATTCAGTATTACTTAGAATGTCGGTCTATCAATCTCGAGATCGAAACAGTCAGAACACTCTAAAATTTTTGTGAAAAACAGAATTCCATGACCCCTAGACCATGGCCTTATCGCCAATTTTATAATAAAAGCGATTGCAATTCGCCTCATTTTTACAACTGCATGAAAATCAAATCCCATTCCTCTCATTCGGCCTTCTCTTTTTTACGACTCTCAGTTTACAATTCAAATCACAGAAGACTTGTCTGTAATTTTAACTAAAGGCTGCTAGGCCAAAAAGGAGGTGAATCATATGTCAATCTCTCGAGTGAGATGCTAATCTAGAGATTAAAATGTTGACTTTAATGTTGACTACTCATAGCGAAAATTGAAAAGATAGACGAAGAAATGCACGAAAAACCTTTGCACATGCAAATCTTATATGATATGGTAGTGTGATAGGTAAAATCTACAAAATGATCATGGCGACTACCTCTCTAGGTTATTGTGATTATGGGGACATAATTGCACGAAAGTCTATTAAATAGAGATTACGTGTAGAATCCTTCAAAAAAATATTGATCAATTCCTGTTTTCTAATGCCATTTACGCAATAAGACTTGGGATTCATGCTGTCAGTGTCTGTAAATATCAATCTCATCCACAAGATAAAGGCTGTTGGCTACATTGGCAGTGCTAGCTATTTTCAACAATAAAAATAACATAAATACTAATTTTTTCTTTCTCCCTTTCCAAGCTTTTTTTTTTTTCTTATCAAATTTTTAATCGTTTCGAAAAGCTACTTCTTTCTAAATTCCAAGCTCTAATTTAAGTAAATTTTTAAATCCTAAATTTTTAATTTAAGTATTAAAATTTTTTTATTAAAAAACTAACAAATGATTATGTCTGTATTGCAAAGTACTGAAAAAAGATAAATGTGTGTCACTACTAATGAGAGAGGATGACAAAATCATTGTGATATTAAGATTTTGCTTCTATGATATTTTTAGCGTTGACAATTAGCATTGTTTGTCTAAAGTACACGAAAAGCTTATTTTAAAAAGCTCATTAAATTGTTCTCATTATTCTTAAATGGCTATCAACAACAAACAAAGATATCCCTAGTTATATCCTATAAAAAGGAAAGAAGCTTTAACTAGTGTGATGAATCTAGCTCTAGAAGCTAAATATTTTAATACTAAACAAGTAAAAACATGTACTATTATATCACCTTTGAGTCACATAATTGCCAATACCAGTGAAAGAAAATCCTTCTAACTAGTTGGAGAGTTGGAGGAATATAAGACTATACTTTTAGAGGATAATTGACAAAAACACATTCCCTTTAAGAAGAATAAGATGTTAGAAAATGAGATGACAGAGTTCTAGAAGTCATTCTATCACGCCTTTGCCTGTGAAATCTATACAAAATAATCACACAGACCCTTGAACTATGCCTTACAATCCAGAAAAATACCTCTCGAACCTATAAGACTTTTAGATACCTATTTTTTTCTCAGTATATAGGTATTTAAATATACATACAACATATCACATTTTTCAAATCATGAACTTTTTTGTCACACCCCGAACTGAGTTCTCTCATGTAACAACCGTCGCGTATTCTTATATTATGATTTCAAGGGCCAGAATCACAATATAAGAGTCTGTAAGACTCTGGGTATCATTATTTTTAAAATCATAAAATCTATAAAATAAATTCAGACTAAAAGTTTTTAAGTAATAAAACATTCAAATTCATTTGGAATATATATTATACAACTGATTCAGAATTAAATAACACTTAAAAATCATAAAATACAATAATCAAAATCTGTTATATAATATCCAATACTTTCTTTTCAAATCAAAATTTTATAACTAGTGTAAAATCAAATAACATTCGAATTTTGTAAATACAATAATCAAAATTTATTTCAATACATCTATTAGACTTCATTTGGACATTGAGTCGAGTATCGAACATATACCCACAAACTCTATACCACCGAAGATTTTCTCTTTATCTCTAACTATCTTCTTATTTCGATCTAAATACCTAAAACTGATGAGTGAAGGGTGAGTATACTAGAGTATACTCTGTGAGTGGATATATATATATATAAACATGAAATAATTTCATAAAAATATTTTAAATCATAAACATAATAGAAGCAATGTGATCTCGATAAAATATTAATGAATGTAATAGAACTTATGATCTCAATAATAATTATAGTCTATTATCCAAAATCATTAGGCTAGCCACCTTTTTAATAATCACTCTAGGCAAGAGCAAACCTGAACCATCTGTGGGTTTTTCATGCATGTAAAATAATGAATGCTCAATTAATATGCAATAGATAAATTATAAAACACATGAGGTATGTTAGATAAAAGTGTAGTTT
>JAWDEX010000016.1:6851564-6863509 GCA_035221805.1 Trichilia hirta
TATATATATAAAGAGCTTCTAATCTTATTAACAAAAATTTATATAATCTATTTACTAAATTATTCCTGTAAAATATTTAATTATTTAAATTCCCAAATAATTAGTGTAGTGCATGTTGATCGGTAGGTTTAGTGTTTTACTAGTTAGAGTGTTTTTACTTGTAACAGCTGGATATCCTGTACTTATATGTCTCTGGGTCAAAGTCTTCCTTATCCCTTGACCGTCTTTAATAAGTGTCCTTTTCGAATGACTTGTGACGTCATAAGTGAAGTAAGATAGAGGATGAATTGTTTGTTTTACGGCTGTGTTTGAATGATTGCAGTCTTTGACTTCAATTTCGACCTCTACAAATTCAATTCAAATCGTTAACAGTTCACAGTTGAAAATTTATGATATGGAACCAGTACGCTCAATTATTGATGAAGCCATTGTCAAATAACCACGTGAACTCTAATTTAGACAACGAAACAAGATTTATTCGGACATGTTATAAAGTACAATTTTTCAAACGTAACAATAACATTAATTTTTTAAATATTTATTTACTTTTAACGATCTTTTTTTTAATTCATGTCCTTGTGATTCAGCATCGATCTGTTCTGTTGTATATATTATTAATTAGGCATAAAGTATTTAAATAAGGATTAATTTGAGTGGATTATGAATAGATTTGTAGGTAATTAGAGGATAAATTCCAGGCAGTATTATGTGAAAAATGTTACAAAAAAGGATTCATTTTTACATTTTTAATATAATTTTTTTTTTCCAAGATAGAAGAATGAGTTTTAAAATTAATAAAATAAAATATAGCATTATTGATAGGAAATGCAAAATTGGCAAGAAAGTAATCGATGACATAAAAATATTATTTTAATAACCAATATGAATCCAATATTGGATTGCGGTCTTTTTATGACACTAATTAATGTCGTTGATACGTGTACATTTTTATAAGGGACTTCTGGAGAATACAATTTTTAAAGAAATTTTAAATAATAATAATAATAATAATAATGACCTTGATGTTCAACATTTGTTCAAAATTTTTTTTTTTAAATATTATACAAATTTTGTCTTTTTAATTATTAATAAATCTAACAAAATTCATCTTGAATCGATAAAATTATTAAATTAATTATTTTTTAACTTTCTAAAAAAAACACTAAAAAAATCTAAGAATAATGTCTACTTCATGATATAAAAGTTTACTTAAATTAGATCTAAAAACAAAAAAATTAAAAAAAATCAAAAAAAAAAAGTAAATTTTTAACTAAAAGGGTAAAAACATTGGCGTACAAACATAGGAAAGATAAGGTTGTTCGGGACTATATCCTCAATTTTTCTTTCCAACGTGAGTCATCGAAGTTCCTATTCAAACGAATTTTTAGTTAAAAATTTGCAATCTATTCCCTTACGCCAAAACCCTATCCATCTTCCCCCCGGGGCCCACACCAAAATAAAATGACAATGACAATAATAATTCTATTTGCATAAACACTTTGCTGAATAAAAAAGGTGATAATTGAAGAGATCGACTACCTCAACGTCAGTGCATGTGCGGTGGTTACGTGCATGGGCATATGCATGCAGTAATTGTTGAACTTTGACTCTGAGCTAAAATGGAATTACATAACAAGAAAAGGATTGGATATATACACCCCAAAAATAATTAATTATACACTGTATTTATAAAAATTTTAAAAATATTCGTACAAATATTACTTAATTTAATCCATAAATTTAAAAATGAATAGTATTAAAATTAAAATTTTATTTACAAAATATTTTATACAATATAATATGACTTGTATAATTATTATATATCCTATATTTTTGGAAGAGTAAGTAAAAATTTATAGGAGAAAAAAGAATTATATAAAAAAAATATGACAAAATATTTATTTGTATAAAAAATATGTTGATAGAATATGTAGTGCTACTAATAAAGTTGCTAAGTCGGCAAAGTGTTTGCCACAATAGCAGAATGGTCAAAGCTCTTGACGAGTCAACAACATTAGTTAATATTGAGCTTTCGTGGAGTCATTATTGAGCTAGCTTCGTTGTGCTCAGTCAATATACATACAAAAGTGTTGTTTTCATTTTTTGTAAATAATAAGAACTCTTTTACATTCAATTGAATAAAAAATTATAATTTTCTCTCTTCAAGAATATTCTACAATAATTTTCTTAGACATTTTTTTCATAAAAAAAAGACCAAATCAGAAATAAAACTTAGTATTAGAGCTTTAAAAACGACAGTGACAAATTTTTAAGTACCCTTAGCAAAATTCCAATCTTCTTCTTCCTCTAGTTCATCCTTACATACTAATTTCCAATCACCTGTTATCAGCATTTCTTAGAAAACTAATTTTGCATTTATACCTTCATCAGCACAACATATACAACCTATTAGTATAAGCCCTATACCACAGTAACAGAATTCTTTAGGCTACAACCTGATATACTTCCCGTAGCCCAAAAAACACATCCTGTGCTAACGAGATCCAAAGCAGGAATTTTGTAAACCTAAGGTTTCTCTTAACACAGCTTCGCCAATTACGCTTACTACTGTCAAAGAAGCCTTAGCAAATGCTAAATGATTTGAAGCAATGAAAGAAGCGTATAATGCCTTAATCAGAAACCAAACCTGGCCTTTAGTCTCTCTATCACCTCAAAAGAAAGTAAGTGGGTGCAAATAGGTTTTGGGGATCAAATGCCAAGTATAAAGATAGACTGACTGCTAAATTGTTTCATTAGACCCCTGCAGGAGTTGATTTTTCTGATACATTTAGCCCTGTAATAAAGTCATCCACTGTCAGAATCATTCTTCGTATTGCACTGATGAATAATTGGTGTACAAGGCAGGTGGATATCATTAATACTTTTTTGAATGGGGATCCTTAAGAAGCTATATTCATAATTTAACCAAAGGGGTTTGCGAATTCTTCCTTTCATTCTCATGTGTGTCATTTGCATAAGGCTTTGTATGACTTTAAACAAGCTCCCAGAGTTTGGTATGCAGAACTCAGAAGCGCATCACTGTAGTGAGGTTTTTATAATTCTAAAGCTGATACTTTTATATTCTTCAAGCATATATCTGCTGAGTTTATCATTATTTTAATCTATGTAGATGATATTCTGGCTACTGGTCTTAAGGCTTCAGTTATTACCAATTTTATTCATCAATTAGATGCTACATTTGCTCTTAAAAGATCTGAGAATGCTCAGTTATTTTTTGAGTGTGGAAGTTATTCCTACCAAGAATGATATTCAGCAGTCTCAATCTAAATACATAAAGGATCTATTATTGAGAGCAAAAATATAGAGTTGTAATAATTGTGATACTCCTATGGTAGCAAATTTGAAGATGTCAAAGGATAAAAGAGATATCTTTAAAGATCCTTCATCATACAAAAGTATTATGGGGGGGTTTACTATATGTAACTTTGACAATATTTGACATCTCTTTTGTTATTAAGTCAAGTCATTCTTTTTTCTTGTTCAGCTCAAGATCATTGGGTTTCCTGCAAGAGACTCCTAAGAAATCTTCATGGTACTTCAGAATATGGCCTTCAGTTTTTTAGTCATGGCAGAATGGAGCTACCGCTTACACAGATGCAGATTAGGTCAATGATGCCGACGATAGACAATTTATAGGAGCTTTCTGTGTATTTCTTGGTGTCAACTTGGTGTCATGGTGTTCAAAGAAGCAACTTGTTCTATCCATGTATAGCACTGAAGCAGAATATACATCATTGGCCATCGCTAGAACTGAGATTTTGTGGATTAAATCTCTTTTATCTCAACTTTAACTATTATTAAAATTTGTTCCTGTGTTTTAGTGTGATAATCAAAGTGCTATAACTCTGGCACATAATCCTTTTTTTCACTCACGCACCAAATATACTGAGCTGAATGTCCATTTCTTGCAAAAACTAGTGCAGGATAACTCCATTTCCATCAGATGTATTCCAACGGAAGATCAAGCTCCAAACATCCTTACTAAACCCTTATCTTATCCTAAGTTCTCTGCATTTCGGCATAAGCTCTTGTCTCGACAGTTGACCTTTGAGGGTAGATGATAGAGTATATAGTACTGCTGATAAAGCTTTTAAGTCAGCTATTGTTTGCCACATTAGAAGAATAATCAAAACTCTTGATGAGTAAGCAACATTGGTTAATATTGATCTCTTGTAAAGTCACTAGCGAGCTGGCTTACCTTTACTGAGTGTTTGTAAACAGTTGTTTTCATTCCTTGTAAAAAAAGAAAACTGTTGTACATTCAATTGAATAATTGAATTAAAGATTTATAATTTTTTCTCTTCAAGAATATTCTACAATAATTTGACCTTCCTGATCAGCACCATGTTTAATGATCATCACCATCAGAAACTTAGATATTATTTGACCTTATTGGGGCAATAACTGCTCTTATTCATATTATTTTTTATTATTTTTTTCATTTTCTATTGCAGTTAATAGATTGAAAAAAAATCTCAATATTGAAAACAAGGGCCAATTTAAAATTATTGCTCTTAAATAAATAATTAGTTAAAAAAAGCAACTGAGTGTTTGATAAATTATATTGTTGAACTTGCTGTATGTTTTAAAGTAAAGTATAAGCTTTTGGTAAATTTCATTATTAAAATACTGTGACAATATATAATTAAATTGTTCATGTCTATGTGTGTATTATTTTTATGCCCAAAATTATTGAAGCAATGCAATAAATTTTTAATAAATATAATTTAATAATATGTTATGGTTATTGTAATTCTAATCGGCTCTACTTAATCTACAAAATAAATAATATTACTTAAAAAATTATATCAAAATAAATTAACTTGTTAAAATTTTGATGCTCTCAATATGATATTAGTAAAAACTTTTGTAATGTAATAATAAACATAAAATTTAAATAGAGTTTATGAAATCATAGGATATAATTGTCTTTTTATTAAAAATAATGAGGTTACAGTAAAATTTCAAAAATTACATTAAATGAATTTTTAAATTATTTGATAAGTTACTTTCTAAAAGTAACCCTTCTAAAAACTACTATCAAAAAGCAATAAATAATAAAATAAGCAATTTTAATTTTTTATCAGGCACAAATTAATTCTAAAATTATAAAATAAACTGCTTATTACTTTTCAAAAGTATTACCAAACTGGCTCTAAAAAATTGAGAAGAGTTTAGGACACAATTTGATCTTGCTTATATCTCTTAGATTTTCTCTCACATTCCTATTAATATTGCATACAAAATGATTATTCAAATCTACTCATTTCTTTTTACTTGTTTATGGACAAAGAAATATTTGTGAGTTCAAGAAGAAAATATTAGGTTTAGGATAAAATAACTCAATAATAGGTAGATTATAGCGTAGAAGAGTTTTATTTAGTTATATTCACTCGTTTTTAAAAGCAAACTACGTTAAAGTATGCATAAATAATTTTATTATTAATTAAATTAAAGTATAAATTTAAATGAATTTTAGGTTTTTAATAAATAAGAGTATGCATAAATAATTTTAATATTAAAGTATATTTAAATAAAATTTAAAGATTTTGTTTTTTATATACTCAGAATATTGAAATTAGATAGAGATCCTGTCGGAATTGGAAACCCAATGCAAGAATCCATGAAGATCATTGTTGTCTGAAATGCTGTTTGTCAGCTAAATGGGCTGAAAAGTAGAGATCCATGTGAAAACCCAGCAACCCTTTAGCCCAATTATGAAAGTCGACGAAAAAAATAAAGGAAAAATGAATAATGTTTTTCACTACTTTGGGTACATTAAAATGAAGGTAATGGCCGAGGGAGGATCCCAATTTAATATGTCCTATGTGTACTTGTAACTTGTTCTTGTTAGATCTGATTACCTCTAACCATGATAGAGATTCATGTTGAAGTTGCAGGTAATGCCGAGAATTCTGCAGACTTGCTAGCTAGAATGAAACTCAAGCCTATAACACCATGTTTGCCATTGAGATACCGTAGTCATACTATTTTTACCGTAAGATAAAAGTTGTATTAGTTTAAAATATAACTAAATTTTATCAAAAATTAGTATTATTAAACATATTTTGCAATTGTATTTTTAAAATTATGTGAAAGTCGGTTGTCCCATATATGCCCTAAATCTGTTGGACCAAGTACGCAACTCAAGATTCAGTTCAGAATCAAAAAACGGAAGAACGACGCCCAATGCCATTTCAGTAAAGGATACTTAGTCATTGGGCAGATCAGAAGACATGTCAGTACTTGTAATGCAAACACAATCTGTCCTCGTTGGTACAGCTATACACTAACAGCTGTACAGAAGCTGATTTTGATGAGTTGAGTTATCCATTTGATTAGCTACATCTGTAAATTTTTTAGTTCTTTCTAGAAAACATTAGTTGCCAATTAAAATATAATTAGTTACAGCTTTAATTAAGCTAATCAGATTGTATATAAGCCGAGTTGTTTGCTTTTTGTAATTTGGATTGGAAAAATCAATAATATTGCATCTTTTCTCCATTTCTCATTCTTGTGAGGAATCATTAGGAAAATGAATCTTTTTCCTCGCAGCCAATTAATCCCCTTGTTGCAACAACAATGATAATTCGTAAGTAAGCAAAAGCTGATTACATCCACAGCCAACAAACAGAAAGGATTCCTTCAATGGCACCTATCGGTTCATGAAATTCTCAAAATTTTGGAAATTTTCCCTCTTTTGGATATTGACACTAATTATTAGAAAGGATATCATTGTCGTACTTTCACTACCCACACCCCATTAAAGTCCGGTCCTGCTTTTAAAATGTACGATTCTATTATCTAAACTGGAAATGGACAAAAATTTCAACAATGAAGAACATCAGAAATATGATTTTTTCAATGGAAGATCCGGACGCAGACCTTGATGCGATCGTTAACCAATACCAAATAACACAGTAAAACAAGAAGTAAGAATAAATCAATAAAGAAATGTACAGATTTACAGCTTATGGGCATCATTTATTTGATGAATATTGAATATGCATGTACTTTCAATGTAGAAGTTTTTAAATGTACATCAATGGCGTATAAAAGATAAGGTTATGTATGGTCTTGTCTTATTATTTTTGGCACGCACGAGAAACATGCTAACAAGAAGACTGCAGGGACATTCTAAGTTAACTTGCAATATGTGGCAAGCGGAAAATTGACAAGAAGAATAAGATTATAATCATTCCTATGTCTGAATCATGCGTGCCTATTGCCTCCTTGGAAACAACACTTTGCTGTAGAAATGCCGGTGGCGGATTTGCGGAAGCCAAGATTTTGTCTTCATTTTAGTGTCGCTTTTATTTCTCTGTCCAAAATTTTCTTTCGGCATAGAATCTTGTTTATAGGTCTCATCAACAATGAACAGTTTCCACAGGATCCGTTATATATATATATATATATATATAACTAAGTCATTTCATGGCTCTTCGAACGATGCAAAACTGTTCTCTCTGGTTTCTACGGAGTTTTTTCGTTGTTTGCTGAATTTTTATAGCTGTTTATGGTGAAGGAGCAGATTATTTGACTCTATACTGCAAGTGCGTGTAATGTCTTCGTTGATGTAGTGATCATTTGGATTCCTTCCCTTGTTTGGAAATTAATTAGTTCATTTCTTTTTAATCATGTTGATGTTATGGCATTGTATTATAAATTTGTTTGTCTGGAATGATATGACAATTTCTCAGGATTTACATGATTTAGATGGAAATTTTGCTTAACCAGAAAAAGTCATCTTGAATGATACAAATAACAAGATAGTTTGAATGGTGACTTTCGTATTGTTTGCTATAGTTTGCAATTTGGCAGTAGATAGTGTAAAAATGCTTAAAAGAAATTGAATTTAAAATTTTTAAACTAACCGAAATTGTTATCTTTACTCTGTTAATGTTTGCTCACACAATGAACTTTTGGCAGCATGTAATACAAAAATATTGCGAGTGGATTTCTGGTTATTTCTTTTTATATAAAAAGATCTGTTCATCAAGAATTGATGAGATGAGACGTTTCTTGATCTGATCTGCAGATTATACCAATTGCTTTGCTGAGTGTAGCTGAAGCAGCAGAACCACAATGGACAAGACAACAATAGCCCTTGAAGCTATCAACCAGGAAACTGTTGATCTGGTAGGTTCTACTGAGTTATCATGTTGTTATGGTGATCCTAGTTGCAGCAGAGTTATTTTTACACTTTAGTTACAAAATTCCTACTCAAAATTTTCCACTATTTAGTAAGTACTTGCAAAAATGTGCATTTTTATAATCTACCTAGGGCATATAAGTTGATATGAAAGTTGCTTCTGACAGGAGAACATACCAGTTGAAGAAGTTTTTGAGAAGCTAAACTGTACGAAAGAGGGTCTCAGCTTGGATGAGGTTCAAAGGCGACTGGAGCTTTTTGGCTACAACAAACTTGAAGAGAAAAAGGTGTGTTATAAGTAGTTTCAGCTTCTGTTCTCTTTTCTGTGGTGATTATCCTGATGTTATTCTAAAGTGATTTCATTTGTTGCCAATTTATATCCCTCGTTACTTCACAGGAAAATAAAATACTCAAATTTTTAGGCTTTATGTGGAATCCTTTGTCATGGGTTATGGAAGCAGCCGCAATTATGGCCATAACTATGGCTCGTGGAGGGGTAAGATAGGGGTGTATCTTTGCTTTATTAATAGATATGTGAACTTCAGAGCTCTGATGGCATTAAAGCTAGAACCTTTTTTTCTTCACTGATAGTGAGAAACCGATATACTTTGCAGGGCAAGCAAGCAGATTACCATGATTTCGTTGGCATCTTGGCTTTGCTTATTATCAATTCAACCATCAGTTTTATGGAGGAAAATAATGCTGGAAATGCTGCTGCAGCCTTAATGGCTCGCCTTGCTCCAAAAGCCAAGGTGTGCCCAATTTCGTACTTATTGCACAAGAACTATCTTTCTACTAGTAGCCCTATCCTGAAAATTTTAGATTTTTCATCCATAGATCTAATTGTTTTTACTAGGCTTTACGTGATGGGAAGTGGAGCGAAGAAGATGCTTCCGTGTTGGTTCCGGGAGACATTATAAGTATCAAACTAGGAGACATTATCCCTGCTGATGCTCGTTTACTTGAAGGAGATCCTCTGAAAATTGATCAGGTATCCTGTCAAGCCAGGATTAGAAATTATAATGTGAAAATTTTTTATAAACTTCTTTCAAACTATTACTAAATACTTCAAACTGGTGTTAAGATGCATATACTGGCTTGAGTAAATGGTGAAATTGAATTGATGCTAAAGATAAATAAAATGCGGATCTCATAGTATTTTATGTTTATCTGTTTATTGATCACGCAAGATGCCAAGCAATTGCAAGAACTGTCATCCTAAATTCAATTTTACCTGTGATTTTATTCTAGGGTCGTAATGATATTATTTTCGTCCACAGTCAGCTCTTACAGGAGAGTCACTCCCAGTGACAAAATGTCCCGGTGATGGTGTTTATTCTGGCTCAACATGTAAACAAGGTGAAATTGAAGCAGTTGTCATTGCCACAGGAGTACATACTTTCTTTGGAAAGGCAGCTCATCTTGTGGAAACAACAACACATGTCGGCCATTTTCAGCAGGTTCGTCTTACAAACTTTTCTCAATTAAGTAGTAGTCTCAATGCTCATTTGGTAAAATTTTAAGCAGGTTATTGGTTTCAGACATAAATATCCAGCTCTAATAATTTACAATCAACCCAAATGAAGCTTATATATATGTATTTGATTTCAATATGGGATGTTAATTAACCAATTAGAGTTAGTGATTATGGATAGGAGACAACATTTTGCTCGTTGGTTTCAGGTCCTAACTTCAATTGGAAACTTCTGCATTTGCTCCATCGCCATAGGCATGGTCATTGAAATAATCGTCATTTATGGACCTCAAAATAGGGGTTATCGTGATGGCATTGACAACCTTCTCGTGATACTCATAGGTGGTATCCCTATTGCTATGCCCACTGTGCTTTCTGTCACAATGGCTGTAGGTTCTCGTCATTTATCTCAGCAGGTCTGTGAAGCGAGAATTGATTTGTATATTGAATTTTGTGACTTTAGTATAGTGAAAGATCAACTCAAAGATTGCTTCATTTCCTGTGCAGGGAGCTATAACAAAGAGAATGACAGCTATTGAGGAAATGGCTGGGATGGATGTACTTTGTAGTGATAAAACAGGCACTTTAACTCTCAACAAGCTTACTGTGGACAAAAATTTAATTGAGGTAGTGACTTAGTTGGATTCATATCATTTTAGCATCAGTAACTCGCATAATAGTGAATATGGTTGGTTTTCTCATAAATGCACAGCTTGGAGTATACTCCAGTAGAAGCTTCTTTTTGCTAAATAAGAAAAGGATGTTAATGGGAATACGTATATGTTAATATGTAGCTAGGAGTACAACCAATAAATTTTCTATTCAATATCCTCTTCAATTGTTAGCTCCCCGGATGCACATACCAAGTTCCTGCATAATTTGTCATAATTAATTACCATATTGGAACTTTAATCATGCGATATTAACAACATCCGTTTCCCTGCAGGTTTTTGCTAAGGATGTTGACAAGGATATGGTCATTTTGATGGCAGCAAGAGCTTCCAGGTTGGAGAATCAAGATGCCATTGATGCTGCAATTGTATCGATGCTGGCCGATCCTAAAGAGGTACCTATGCTTAATATTAGTGGAATAACTTTTTGGCTGATCTCAAACATAATGGAAATCATGTTCACAGAGAAGAAAGACCTGAATCCATAACTAGAACAGACCTGTACGGGTCTGTTATGGTTATGGATTTCTTTTCTTTACCATCTGTTAGCTGCTAAAGTTCAGCATTTAGTTACCTCTAAATTTTGTAAAACTTGTGAATCAATTTAATTGTTTACTCTATTGACGGAAACCCTGCTGAGATGAGTTTATTCTGTTTTCCTATGCGCTGTAAGGCTCGAGCTGATATTACCGAAGTTCACTTTCTTCCATTCAATCCAACTGATAAGAGGACAGCTCTCACATACACTGACAAAGCTGGTAACATGCACAGAGTGAGCAAAGGTGCCCCAGAACAGGTACAAAGCGTATCAATTTTAGAACCAAAATATCTGACCACTCTGCCAGATAATGTGAGCATGCAAGTTATATTTTGTTTTATGTACCTTTTAGATTCTAAGCTTGGCCTGGAACAAAGCAGATATTGACAGAAAAGTCCACTCACTAATTGACAAATTTGCTGAACGTGGACTCCGATCCTTAGCAATTGCTCAGCAGGTAATGATATTTTCAAAAACCTATGATCTCCTGAAACTACATTTTTTTAATTGTTTCTTTTATTGATGAAGTGCTCTCTTACCCACAGGAAGTACCTGCAGGCACCAAAAACAGTTCTGGTGGACCATGGGAATTCGTTGCTTTACTACCTCTCTTTGATCCTCCACGTCATGACAGTGCTGAAACTATTAGAAGAGCTCTTAATCTTGGTGTTAGTGTCAAGATGATTACAGGTCCGTATCACAACTGATTGACTTTTCCTTTCCCTGCAATATTTGTAAAGGAGCTATTATCTTCTAGAATTGTGATTTATGATTGGTAGGCATCCCCGTAGTCCTTTTTCTCTTAGTGAAATTGATCAATACTACTATTTGATTGGTAACTTTGCCGCACTCATATTCTGATACCGAGTTTTGATGATATTCACAAGATTTAAATGGGCTCCTTTTCCAGGTGACCAACTGGCAATTGGTAAGGAGACAGGGAGACGCCTTGGAATGGGCACAAACATGTATCCTTCATCAGCTCTGCTTAGTGAAAATAAGGATGAGGCAATTACTGGTTTACCAGTCGATGAACTCATTGAGAAAGCAGATGGCTTTGCTGGTGTTTTTCCGGGTAAATATATTTGC
>JAWDEX010000016.1:6863609-6876470 GCA_035221805.1 Trichilia hirta
TCAAAACGCTCTTCCTCATTTCTCTTCAATATAAACATAGCTACCTGTATAAAAAAAAATAAATATTATCAAATATTATTAAATATGCTATTTATTAACTTATGCATAAGATATTTATCTTAACTAATACCATTAATTATTTCATAATATACGAACGCATATTATCAACTTTTAGTACAATAAAATCATTGTTCAAACAATAAAATATTCATCAATCAACTCAATTTATTTTTGACAATTATATAAAATCAAGTCAGATGCATATACAAGCAATTCAGTTAGATTTAAATAATTTCATATATTTTTTTATAATCTACAAATATTATTGAATATTTTCACATTAACTAATCAAATATAAATTATCTATTATAAAATAAATTAAGTAGATTCTAAGTACTAATTAAAAGTCGGCGTTTTATTTAAATTTTTTATTTTTTTATTAATTTTTTTACATTCGAAAGTGTACACACTTCTGAGGGTTACTTTAACCCTTTTGAGGGTTCAACACTTCTGAGAGTAAATCACAAAATCCTGCAATTTCTATTTTCTATTTTTAAATTCTAACTTTGAATCAACAATTCGTACATTTCTCACTTTATTTTCACACAACATTTTAATAAATTATTGACATACTTCAATATTCTTTTAACATTAATAAAAAATGCTAATAATCTATAAAATCGTTAACAACTTCATTTAACCTATATATAATCATCCACAACAATTTACTTTTAGACATGATCTATATATAGTAGTGAACGAATGAAAATATATCTTAATTTAGTTTCAAGAGTTTCGCTCGATGGTGGTATTTGCAGAGAATAGTCGGTGTTAGTCAAAAGGTAAAGTTAAAAAAGTTATTTTAAGACTTAGATAATTTGAGAGTTTTTAAATTTAGGGATATTTTTATCCATATAAAGATAATTTGAGAGTTTTTAAATTTAAGGATATTTTTATCCATATAAATTTAATATGAGGATAATTTCGTTTTATAAATAGTGATATAGGTTATTATTAATTAAAATTTTAAAAAATAAATAATTTTAAATTTAAATTTTAAACAGTAATCAATTTTTGATTAATTTTTTTAGTTAATTACACAAGATCAATAGTTTGATATTAAATTTGAAGGAGGATCCGTCGTGCAGTATTTTTTGTCCGACCTAGTCCCTGTAAACGATGGATCACTGTCACCACTACCGTGTGCCTATATTGTTTGATTGGCTAATCCTGAGTGGATATGCCTGAATGAACAAACCTACGAGAATTATTGTCATGGAAAACTATATATATATACAAATTTAGGGCAATAATTTTTTCTTTTTTTCTTTTTTTATGACAAGAAAACTCCTATATTCAGTTATCACTACGGCGGCTAGCTATGCACAGGCCAGTCACTCACTCCTTTGGAGTACGTGTCTGCAGATCACACAGTACTTATCCTGAATTAATTAAGATCATATACAGAGATCACATTGCAGTGGTACCAAGTATAGGATAAAACCCTGACTGCACCAGACTCTTATACTTAAATGTATTTCAAAAAATTTGAATCTCAAACCAACACAAATACCCCCAAAAATAAAACCACTCGATTTCATCCGGTGGGTGCATTTAGGGCAATAATTTTGAACATTCGCAAACCGTTTAATTTATTTAATAATTATATTGAGTTAGTATTTTAGTTTTTTATGTGATTACTGAACGGGTTTAAAGTCAGATTAGGGTTAAATTGTCATTTGACATAATAACCCAAATTACCATACCCTTGTTACAAATGAATATTAAAAGCAGAAAACATCTAGGTTTTTACAATTATTTTATTAAGTAGCCATGATTTCGAAACATATCTCATATCAGCTGCCTTTTTAGGCAAATAAACTATGATTTTGTTAATTATTGTATTTGTATTATGCTTTAAAAAGAAATTAAAAAAAAGTATTTGTATTAATTAAAGTAATCAATTAACTTAATTATTTAAATTATCGTGAATTGGTTGACAAAGTCTTCTTAGGCCTTCCTTGTTCGTTCTTCTTCAACAAGTGGGTCTTCTACTAATGACCATTATTATTTCTTCACTTATTTTAAATGTGTTGTGATGTCAAAGGTGGAGCAAGATAGAGGATGAATTGTTTGCAGTTGTTCGCAATCTTTGACTTCCAAATGTCCACTTTGATAGCTTCTGTTCAAAATTATGAACAGCCCTTGACCGGTCGGAGTTTGTTATCGAAACACTACCACGCGAATTGCAATTAAGACGACAAGACAAGATTAAATGCTGGGTTGACATGTTTTCTAAGTCAAATTTTTTAAAAATAATAATAACATAATTTTTTTAAATAAATATGTACTTTTAATTAATATTCTGGTTACATTATTAATTAGACATAGAGTATTTAAATAAGGAATTAATTTGAGTGGATTATGAATAGATTTTTAGGTAATCAGAGGGACAGATTCCCAGCTAGTATTTTGTGGAAAATGTCATAAAAGAGGATTCATTTTTTACATGGACTTCCATTTCCTTTAAATATAATTTGCTTTACCAAGATAGAAGAACGAAATTTTGAAAGTAGTAACGTGAAATACAAAATTATTAATATGAAATATAAAATTAGTAAGAAAGTAATCAATATATCAATTCAATTCAATATTATATTAATAACCAATATATCAGTTTAATATTGTACTGCGGTCTTATTATGACAATAATTAATGTTATTGATTTGAATGTTTATTTTTATGTGTAATTTTATTAGTGCATTTATAGACAATTATCAAAATTGTTATGCGAGATTGAATTTTTAGTATGAATATTTTTAAAAAGGGAAGGAATAAATCTTAATCGTATACTAGTATTTAAAATTTTTCAAAGAGAGAAATTTGAAATAATAATAATAATAAATCTCTTTGTATTAATGCTTTGCTGAGCATTGGAGTGACGACAGACAAGTTCAGCAACGTCGGACGGTTACATGCATGGGCATATGCATGCAGTAATTGCTGACCGTTGACTCCGACCTAAAATGGACTTAGACAACAAGAAAAGAATTTAATTTATACACCCAAAAAATAATTAAATAAACACTTTATTTATAATAATTTTAAAAATATTCATATAAATATTTTTTTTGTTTAATTCATAAATTTTAAAAAAATAGTATTAAAATTATAAATTTTGTTTACAAATTTTTATATAAATTAATATAATAATATTATATAATTATTATATATCTTATATTTTTACAAAAATAAGTGAAAACTTTTTATATACCTCTTTATTTGGAAAATAAATACAATTTCACTTTATTTTTTTAATTTTGAAAACATTTCTAATAATTTATTGGTACAATACATTACTCTTATTCATACTTAATCCTTTTTTCCAAATCTTTTTCTTACTTGTTACATTTTCTAATCCAGTTGAGAGATTAAGCGAAATTTCAATCTATTGAAATTGAAAAAATTTGAAATGGGTTTAGGCCACAACCACATCTGGGTTCTCTCTCTCATTCTCGCTAATATAATATAGAAAATGATTATTTAACTGTACTAATATATTCTTTGTTACCTGTTTATGGACGAAGAAATAGATTTAAATTCAACAAGAAAATATTAGGCTTTAGAATAAAATAACTCAATTGTAGGTGGGTCGATAGATTACAGTTTAGTGATATTTTTATTTAGTTATATTCACTTTTTTTTTAAGAGTAAATTAGATTAGAGTTGTTTTGTAACATATATTTTTATTTAAAAAGAGTGAATTTTAGGATATAAATATTATATACATTATATAAATTAATAAAAGCTTATGGATAAGTAATTTTAATATTAATAAAATTAAAACATATATTTCAGTAAATTTTAAGTTTTTAAGTAAATAAGAGAATGTATAAATAATTTTAATATTAATAAAATTAAAGTATATATTTAAATAAATTTTAAAAGTGTCCAAATTTTTTTTAAGTCAGGATATTGAAATTTAGACAGTGATCGTGTTGGAATTGGAAACCGGATATGTTAACGAAGGCAATGCTAAGTTCCAGCCAAATGGGCTGAATAGTAGAGATCCATCTAAAAAGCCCAACAATTCTATAGCCCAATTATGAAAGGTCACGAAATTTAAGCATTCCCCAATGTCTAGGATATTCGGACCAACCAATTAAAGTAGAATAAAAATGTTTTTCACTACTTTCACATCTTCGTTAATGACTTTTTAACAATCGGAATCAATCATATTGGGTAATGGTACTAATACCCAATATGATTGATTCCGATTGTTACTATTACTATACATTTCGTTTGTAACTTGGTAGATAAATTGGCCAGCAGGTGAAGGGCCCAATAGTATTCATTATATTTATAAGTAAAAATATAAGACATAATAGGAATAACATTAACAAAATAGGTTTATATTATGGTACGATTCATTTAATTTGGTATAAATTATACACTAGCAGCTGCACAGATGCTGATTATGATACGCGTAAATTCTTTAGTTCTTTTCAGAAAACATTCGTTGCTAATTAAAATATAGTTAGTTACAAATTTAGTTAAGCTAATCAGATTGTATATTAGCTGAGTTGTTTGCTTTCTCTAATTTGGGTTGGAAAAATCAATAAAACAGTAACTTCCCTCCATTTTTCATTCTTGTGAGGAAGCAATAGAAAAATTAGTTTTTTTCCCGGCAGCCAATTAATTCCCTTGTTGCAACAACAATAATAATTAGTAAGCAAAATCTGATTTACATCTATCAAGCCAACAAAACAGAAAGGATTTTCTAATCCAATGCTTTAAATTTCAAATGGACCAGAGTCACAAATTCCAACAATTGAAGAACATCATAAATATGATTTCTTCAATGAAAACTCGGATGTAGGCATTGATGTCATCGCCTACAAATAGAATTTAACACAGACAAACAAGAATTAAGGAAAAAAAAAATCTAAAAATGTTTATCTTGTGGGCATCGTTTATTTGATGAATATGCATGTCCTGTTATTGTGCGAGTTTTAAATGTACGTCAATGGCAAATAGTAGATAAGTATGTATGGACTTGTCTTTCTGTTTTTGGCATGTACGAGAAATACGAAACAAGAAGTCTGCATAGACCTTATAGGTAGGGTAACTAGCCACATGCGGCAACCGAAAAATATACAAGAAAGAATAAAATTATAATCATTACTATTCCTGAACCATGCCTATGAAACAACGCTTTGCTGTAGAAATGCTGGAGGCAGATTTGCAGAAGCTAAGATTTTGTCTTCCTTTTAGTGTTACTTTCATTTCTCTGTCCAAAATTTTCTACGATAGAATATTGTTTATCGGTGTCATCAGCAATGAACAGTTTTTATAGAATCCGTGATATATATATATATACCTAAGTCATTTCATGGCTTTTCGAACGATACAAGACTCTTCTCTCTGGTTTCCACGAAGGAGCTTTTTCGGTTCTTTGCTGAATTTTTTATAGCGGTTGATGTTGAAGAAGCAGCTTGTTTGAGTTTATTCTGCAAGTACGTGTATTGTCTAGGTTGATGTAGTGATCATCTGGTATGCTTTATTATTGTGGACATTACATAGTTTATGTCTTTTTAATTTGTGCGTCCGAAATGATATGATAATTTCTCAGGAATCACATAATTTAGATGGAAATTTTGCTTAACCAGAAAAAGTTTTCTCGAATGATACAACAACAAAATAGTTTGAATGGTGATTTTCGTATTGTTTCCTTTAGTTTGCAATTTGGCTGTAGATCAACACGATTAACCAAACTGGTCACAGTAAAAATTCTCAAAAGAAATTGAATTTAAAATTTTTAAACTATCGGAAATTAACGTCTCCACTCCGTTAATGTTGCTACCACAATGAACCTTTTGGCAACATGCATGCATAAATATTGCATGTGGGTTTCTGGTTATTTCTTTATATATAGAACATCTGTGCATCGATAATTGATGAGATGAAACGTTGCTTGATCTGATCTGCAGATTATACCAGTTGCTTTGCTGGGTGGAGCTGAAGTAGCAGAACCACAATGGACAAGATAGCAATAGCCCTTGAAGCTATCAACCAGGAAACTGTTGATCTGGTAAGTGCTTTTAGGTTATCATGTTGTTATGGTGATCCTATTGCAGCAGAGTTTTTCCTACACTTCATTTACAAAGTTCCTACTCGAATTTTTTCGGCTATTTAGTAAGTATTTGTAAAAATATGCATTTTAATGATATGCCCGCTGATATAAAAATATGCGTTTTCTGGCAGGAGAATACACCAGTTGAAGAAGTTTTCGTGATGCTTAAATGTACGAAAGAGGTTCTCAGTTTGGATGAGGTTCAAAGGCGACTGGAGCTTTTTGGCTACAACAAACTTGAAGAGAAAAAAGTGTGATATAAGTAGTTTCAGCTTCTGTTCTACACTGATGATCTTGATGTTACTAAGAGATTTCGTTTGTTTACATTCCACTTTGTTTTGAATTTATATCCCTCGTTACTTCACAGGAAAATAAAATACTCAAATTTTTGGGCTTTATGTGGAATCCTCTGTCACGGCTTATGGACGCAGCCGCAATTATGGCCATCACTATGGCTAGTGGAGGGTAAGTCCATAGGGGTGTATCTTTGCTTTGTTATTAGATAAGTGAACTCTGGAGCTGTGATTGCATTAAAGGTAGACCTTTTTTTCTTTATTGATAGTGATAAACCAATCTATTTTGCAGGCATCGGTTTTATAGAGGAAAATAAGGCCGGAATTGCCGCTGCAGCCCCAGTGGCTCGGCTTGCTCAAAAAGCCGAGTGTGCCCACTTTCATACTTATTACACGAGACCTATTTTTCTCCTAGCAGTCCATCAATTATTTCATCATTTTACCTAATCCTGGAAAAGTTGTATTTTTCACCCATAGATCTAATTTTTTTTACCAAGTTTTACGTGATGGGAAGTGGAGCGAAGACGATGCTTCCGTGTTGGTTCCAGGAGACATTATCAGTATCAAACGAGGAGACATTATCCCTGCTGATACTCGTTTACTTGAAGGAGATCCCCTGAAAATTGATTAGGTATCCTGTCATGCCAGGATTAGAAATTATAATGAGAAAATTTTTGATAAACTTGCTTCAAACTATTACTAAGTACTTTAAATTGGTGTTAAGATGCATATACTGGCTTGAATAAATGATGAAATTGAATTGGTGATAAAGACAAATTAAAATACAATGCTCATAGTATTTTTTGTTTTGATCACGCTGGATGTCAAGTAATTGCAAGAACTGTTGTACTAAATTCAATTTTAACTGTGACTTTATTCCAGGGTCATATTGATAATATTTTCTTCTACAGTCAACACTTACAGGAGAGTCACTTCCAGTGAAAATATGTCCTGGTGATGGAGTTTATTCTGGCTCAACATGTAGACAAAGTGAAATTGAAGCAGTTTTCATTGCAACTGGAGTACATACTTTCTTTCGAAAGGCATCTCATCTTGTGAAAACAACCACACATGTTGGCCATTTTCAGCAGGGTCATCTCAGAAACTTTTCTCAACTGACAGTCTTAACTTGATGCTCATCTGGTAAAATTTTATGCAGGTTACTGGTTTCAAATATAAATATCCAGCTCTAAGAATTTACAAGCAACCCAAATGATGCTTATATATATTAGTTGATTTCAAAACGGGATGCTGATTAACCTATTAGTGTCAGTGATTATGGATATGAGACGACATTTTGCTCATTGGTTTCGGGTCCTAACTTTAATTGGAAACTTCTACATCTGCTCCATTGCCTAGGGTTGGTCATTGAAATAATCGTCTTTTATGGACCTGAAAATAGGGGTTATCGTGATGGCATCGACAACCTTCTCGTGATACTCATAGGTGGTATTCCTATTGCTATGCCAATTGTGCTTTCTGTCACAATGGTCATCTTTATTTCAGCAGGTCTGTTAGGTGTGAATTGATTCGTTCATTGAGTTTGTCAACTTGAGTGTACTGAAAGATCGACTTAAAGATTGCTTAATTTCTTGTGCAGGGAGCTATAACAAAGAGGTTGACAGCTATTAAGGAAGTGGCTAGGATGGATGTGCTTTGCAGTGATTAAACAGGCACTTTAACTCTCGACAAGCTTAAAGCGGACAAAAATTTAATTGAGGTGGTAACTTAATTGGATTCATACCATTTAACAACAGTAACTCGCATAATAATGAATATGGTTAGTTTTCTTATAAATACACAGCTTCAAGTATACTCCAGTACAAGGATCTTCTTGTCAAAACAGCAAGTATGTCAATGGGAGTGCATGTATGTTGCCAATATGTAGCTCAGGAGTATAATCATAAATTTTCTATTCAATATCCTCCTTATTTGTTACGTACCAATTTTCGGCATAATTTGTCACAATTATTTACCACATTGGAAGTCATTAGATGTTTAACAACATCCATTTCCCTGCAGATTTTTGCTAGAGACGTTGACAAGGATATGGTCATTTTAATGGCAGCAAGAGCTTCCGGGTTGGAGAATCAAGATGCCATTGATTGTGCAATTGCTTCGATGCTGGCTGATCCTAAAGGGGTACCTACACTTAATATTAGAGGAATAATATTTTGACTGATCTCAAACATAATGGAAATCACGTTCACGGAGAAGAAAGACCTGTACAGGTCTGTACTACTTATTGATTTCTTTTCTTTATCATCTGTTAGCTGCTGAACTTCAGCTGATCAGCACTTAGCTGCCTCTAATTTTGTAAAACTCCTGTATCAATTTAATGTATTGACGGATGCCCTGCTAACATGAGTTTATTCTGTTTTCCTATGTACTGTAAGGCTCGAGCTGATATTAGAGAATTCACTTCCTTCCATTCAATCCAACTGATAAGAGGACAGCTCTCACATGCACTGACAAAGCTGGTAAAATGCAGAGAGTGAGCAAAGGTGCACCAGAACAGGTACAAAGCATATCAATTTTAAAACCAAATCTTCTGAACACTCTGAACACTGCCATATAATGTAAGCATGCAAGTTATGTTTTGTTTTTATGTACCTTTTAGATTCTTAGCTTGGCCTGAAACAAAGGAGATATTGAGAGAGAGGTCCACTCAGTAATTGACAAATTTGCTGAACGTGGACTCAGATCCTTAGCAGTTGCTCGGCAGGTAACGACATTTCCAAAAATCCTACAATCTTTTGGAATTCCACTTCTTTAATTGTTTGTTTTATTGATGAAGAGCTCTCTTATCCACAGGAAGTACCTGCTGGCACCAAAGAAAGCTCTGGCGGACCCTGGGAATTCGTTGCTTTACTTCCTCTATTTGATCCTCCACGTCATGACAGTGCTGAAACGATTAGAAGAGCTCTAGATCTTGGTGTTAGTGTTAAGATGATTACACGTGTGTATCACAACTGATTAACTTTCCGTTCACCGCTATATTTGTCAAGGAGCTATTATCTTCTAGACTTAGGATTTATGATTGGTAGGCATCACTGTAGTCTTCTCTCGTAGTGAAATTGATCAATGCTACCATTTGATTGGTAACTTTGCTGCACTCATATTCTCATACTGAGTTTTGATGATCGTTTACAAGATTTACATGGGGTCCTTTTCCAGGTGACCAACTGGCAATTGGTAAGGAGACAAGGAGACGCCTTGGATGGGCACAAACATGTATCTTTCATCAGTTCTGCTTGGTGAAAATAAGGATGAGGTAGTTGCTGTTTTACCAGTGGATGAACTCATTGAGAAAGCGGATGGATTTGCTGGTGTCTTTGCTGGTAAATATATTTGCTATGGTTATTAAGATTTGTAAGTTTGTTGTATATTCCCTAATTTGATTACATGCTTACCTGAAGAGCACAAGTACGAGATTGTGAAACGACTACAAGCTAGAAAACACATAGTTGGAATGACGGGTGATGTTGTCAATGATGCACTGGTACTGAAGATAGTAGAAAACACATAGTTGGAGATTGTGAAACGACTACAAGCTAGAAAACACATAGTTGGAATGACGGGTGATGGTGTCAATGACGGACTGGCACTGAAGATAGTTAGAATTGCTGTCGGAGATTCAACTGATGCTGCTCGAAGTGCTTCTGATATAGTTCTTACAGAACCTGGTCTGAGTGTAATCATTAGTGCGGTATTAACAAGTCGTGCCATCTTTCAGAGAATGAAGAACTACACGGTAAAATAAGGTTCCTTTTTCATGAATGAAGTAGAGTTTTTAGTAAAAATGGGGGTCAGTTTTCTAAGGATTCGAAGTTTCTGACCATCATTTTCTCCTTTTCCAAGATATATGCCGTATCGATCACAATACGTATAGTGGTAAGTTTTCCATATTTTGTTAGATCTATTCCTTGACTATGTAATCATTTGAACAAGATGCTTTATGTATGAAATTAACCTTATGTCCTCTTTCCATTGGTAAATTGTTCCATAAACAGCTGGGGTTCATGCTGCTCACAGTGTTCTGGAGGTTTGATTTCCCACCTTTCATGGTCCTCATCATCGCCATTCTTAATGATGGTATTACCCTTTTAGGGTTACCTATCTTGCATTCAACTATAACTTGTAATTGTAAAGATGCTCTCTCTTTTTGTTCTGATAGAAGTGTTCTTGATTTATGAACTTGCTTCTAGGTACTATCATGACAATATCCAAAGACAGGGTCAAGCCGTCACCAATTCCTGACAGTTGGAAGCTCAGTGAAATTTTTGCAACAGGCATTGTCATAGGAACTTACCTTGCTCTGACGACAGTCATATTCTTCTGGGCAGCTTACGAAACCGATTTCTTTCCAGTAAATGAATTAATTTTCGAAGTGACCTTATTGTAGCCAATTCTTTTGTTTTTATGACATCAGAGTGTCAATTGAAAAGATTTGAATTGTACTTCTCTCTCTTCGTTATCTCAGGATCATGTCCATGTAAGAAGTTTGAAGAAGATTGATGGCAAAACAGCCGGTTCTAAAGCCATCAAGGCATTGAATGGACAGCTATCATCTGCTGTGTACCTTCAAGTTAGTACCATAAGCCAGGCTTTAATATTTGTGACTCGCTGTAGGGGATGGTCATTCGCGGAAAGACCCGGTCTTTTACTTGTTGCCGCCTTCATCATTGCTCAGTTGGTAAGTGGTTTAATAGTTATAATTATGTTACTACAATGTTATCAGGATGAACATACGATCATTGGCTTTAATTTATTTCTAATACATTCTGACCTTGCTTCATGTTTCATATAAAATTTCTCTTTGAAGAATTTGTTGGACGACCGGGATGGTTCGTTGTGAACTAACATGAAAAGTCATTACAGGTTGCAACTTTAATATCAGCTTTGGCAACATTCGATCTTGCTGGAATCCACAAGATTGGCTGGAGGTGGACAGGAGTTATTTGGTTATACAACATTTTAACCTATATACTGCTTGATCCTATTAAATTTGCAGTTCAATATGCTCTTAGCGGTAGAGCTTGGAGTCTAGTATACAACCAACGAGTGAGTCATGAAACCCGACCTTTTAACCTCCTCCTTTCGACTTGTCTTGTCGATAATTTATTCTATTTTCTATTAACCAAAGCTAATAAGTGTCGTTATTTGCTTTGCTAACAATCCAGACTGCATTTACCAGCCAAAAGGACTTCGGTAAGGAAGCTCGTGAAGCTGCTTGGGCAGCTGAACAGCGGACACTTCATGGCCTTCAATCTATGGAGACGAAAATTTTCGCTGAAAAGCACACTTTCAGGGACATTAACATCATGGCTGAAGAAGCGAGAAGACGTGCAGAGATTGCAAGGTTGGTTACTCTCTTTCCTGAAACTGTAAATCCATAACCAAAATGTTCTGCTAATACATGTTAAGCTTCATTCTCATATATAGAAACTTCACAGGGAATTCAAGGAAAAGTGAGTTTGAAAACAAACACTCTTTCCGTATCACTTTATCAATAAAATGTTTTTAATCTAATATTTTTTCATGTAATGCAGACTAAGAGAGCTTCACACACTGAAAGGCAAAGTTGAATCCTTCGCAAAACTGAGGGGCTTAGATGTTGATCATGTCAATCCCCATTACACTGTTTGAGTAGTTTTTATGATAAAACTACCAACTTCGTCGTTACTAATTTGTGCTGGTTGTTTCATAATTATACTTCACTTTTTTATTTCCTCACTTGGCATTTACCTTGTCAAATTGATCTATGAGGCCAAAGGCAAACTTTTTCGTGAACTATTAATAAAATATTTCGAGTGTAGTCATTTTGTAATACTTTCGTTGCTCCGAAGTTACTGGGATACTGAAGAACAATGATCTGTTTTTTGTTTGATGAGTCCGAAGTAAAATAAAATCTATGCCATATTGAAATATACCTTCTTTTATCTTTAAGTTGCTAATTTGGTTAAATATTATACGTGATTGATTGTCTAAATTGATTAATTGTACAATTGAAACGCACACTGAAGCATCAGTAATACTGTACTGGAATTGTTGGAGTGCAATCCAAGTATCCAATAGGTTTCATGAATGCAAGGTAACCCTCTTGCCGATTAAAAAAAAATCTGCTTGAGATATCTTATTTTGTGGCATGAGACAGTTGCCTTTGTGCAGATAATATAAATAAAGTTCAGGAATTTTTTTTAAAAAATTTTTTTTTTTAAGATTTAAGTTATTCATGTAGGAGATTCCATAGATCAAATTAGAACCCGAAACTAATTCCATAGACTAATCTTAATTTTCCCAAAACCAGACGCAATATTGTCCAAGCAAGTAATGAATCATACATACTTTTATTGTTTAATTGGAATATCACCTTAACACACACACACAAAAATAAAAAAATAAAAATAAAAAAATAAAAAAAAAATTAAACCC
>JAWDEX010000016.1:6876570-6897875 GCA_035221805.1 Trichilia hirta
GGGAAGCTATTTTTTGGGCACGCCTTGTTCAGATCGGTAAAATCCACACACATTCTCCACTTTCCATTCGCCTTCCTCACTATGAACACATTTGCTAGCCAACCGAAATAACGAACCTCTCTGATGAACCCAGTCTTTAGGAGTCTGTCAACCTTTTTGCTAATAGCTTGCCTTTTTTCTTGATTGAATGCCCTTCTTTTTTGTCGTACGGATTTGCTTGTAGGCTATGTTGACAGCTTATGTATGACGATCTGAGGGTCGACCCCAGGTATATCGCTATAGCTCCACGCGAATACATCTTTTTTACGTCATAGGCATTCTTTTAACATCTGAGTTTCATCAGAGCTAAGGTTTGTGCTGACTCGGACAGTCTTTTGGAGATCAAAATTATCTTTGTTTATTTTTCTCAGCTTTTCTGCTGATTCAAAAGTGGGATCGCCTTTGAATAAGACTCGACTGCCTTTCCGTCAACCTTCTTTGGCCTGTTCTACTCTGTCGTCATTGGTGTTTTCATTTTCCAACTCTTGAATTCTTTTATTACGCAATGAACAGACTTGAAAGAGGTCGCGAAACATGACCAAGCTTTCCTCTGACTTCCTTTTATTATGCCAACCTCGTTATTGACCTAGAATTTGAGCTTGAGATAGTGAATGCTTTCTACTGCTTTGGTGACTTAAAGAAATGGTCGACCCAAAATGACAGAATAAGGCATTGGTAGGTCTACCACCTGGAACTCAATCATGGTAATTTTCTGTTATGGCTTGTCTCTCATGGTTACAGGTAATGACACCTTGTCTAGGGGTGTGACACAAGATTCATCGAAATAGTGCAATGCGGACTCCAGGTCTCCCAACGTCACATCCTCTATTCCCAAAGCATCGAGAGTGTCTTTAAAAATGATATTTGCTGAACTTTTCGTATCAATGAGGATTCGGTTAACTTTCTTTTTTCCCTATCCCCATCGTAATTACCAAGGCATCATCGTGGAGATAATGCACACCCACTTCATTTGCGTTGGTAAATATTATCAGTACTGATGTTATCCTTGGCTTTTTAGCCTTTCGATCATTCATGATACGAAATTCATTACTGAAATTCGGCAGAGAGTATTTTGAATAATTTTTCCTGGAACGGTTCGAACTCCCTGCCTAGATAGGCCTACCTGATCCAGGTATCGATTCTTTGCCAAGAGATCAATCTGTTCTTTTAAATGAAAATAACTGTCGATGCTGTACCCATAGCACCTGTGGTAATCATAGAATCGATCATTCAAAATATTGGCTCTCTCAGACCTGATTGAAGTCGGCTCTGCCACATAGAGTTTGTTATCCTTTGAATATTGCCAAGCTTGTAAGAGGGAAACATTCAATTGAACGAAGTTTCTCTCGTTCGACTTACCTGCTTGGTGTCGCTCTCTATCTAGGGTTGGCTTCTTAGCCATGTCTCTTTGTCGAGACAGTCAGATGCTTTTATCGCTTCGATCATTCTAGTTGGCATTTTTAATCTTTCTCGAGTCTCTATTCGAGAAAAGTTCCCTGTCATATTGCTCAGGTCGGCTCACCCTTTCCTCTTTCTTCCTTAGGAACACTTGATCCTCAATGTCTATTTCATCAAAGAGCTCTCTTCGAACGGCTTTGTATGTGATGATAGATAGTTTATTGATGGCATACCATCCTCGCTCTACTCGGAGCCCTCTCCTCAATCCTTCCAATGCCAATGGATGGTGAAAGGCCTCCAACTATATCACTTCATCGTGATATCTCGTCATAAAACTCCAGAGACTTTTGACGGGGCCTTGCCTCAATAGGATGAGGGCGCTTGTGCTGCGAGCAGTTTCTACAGCGCCTCAGAATTCTTCCACAAAACATTGGTATAATTGTTGAAAACTTCTAATGGTGCACTTCGGGAGGTTTTTGAACCATATCCTAGGCTGTCCTTTCAATGTTAGAAGGAACAACCGGCACATTTGGAGTTCATTTAACCCTTGGATATACATCATTTCTCTGAAGGTATTCAAATACAGTGTGGAGTCGGTCTTCTCAGTATAGGGTGCAATTTGCGGCATTTTAAACTTTTTAGGAATGGTTGACTCTATTATATTCCTGATAAAGGGGGAGTCACCACACCTACTTATTTTGGTCTTTTCATCCTCGTTCCTTAGCAAACTAGCTCTCACTCCTCTAATCCTGATTTCTTGTAATACTTTCCTGACACATCCTTCGATCATCTGGGGATCTGCAGATCAAACACTGCAGTCTCGAGACCTGATTTTATCGAGTTGAGATCGTAAGTCCACCGTGATGCACCTAAGCTTGGTGGGGATCCTGGGGTTTATTTTGAGGCTGCATGGAGCAGCGGACATCATGAGTTCGTTACAGCCATGCATTTTTGCTTTGTCATGTACATCGGCCTTGCTTTTTCTTTTTTGCAGGCTGATGAATCGGGCATTTCTGACAGTCGTCCCCTTAGGCAGGTTCTGAGCTCTTTGCTCTCTCTCTCTTCTGGGAGACAATTGGCCCTTATTTCTGAGGCTTTCGGCATAATTTGTTGCTTTCCTTCGCGCTCTTGTCGTCGAACCAACGCCTGCAGCCTCGCCATCTCCTTTTCCAGCAACTGATTCTTACGTTTCAATTCTATAATCTTCCGATTATCGATCTCCTTTATACTTTTTGGTTCTACCGGCCCTTCTTCCATTTGTTAGGACTTGCATCCTTCTGCTCTGATAGTGGTTCGGCTGGCTGGACCCTCGATGTGGTGAGCCAATACTTCATTCTCATCCGACGACTTCGAAGTGCCCCCTTTTTCTCCCGTGTAAGGGGGAACCTCGGCTGTTTCTTTTTGCATTTTTCTAAAAAGGCGACTGCAAGTGTTTCCTGCCACATCAACACGAAACACTTTTTCGAATTTTTTGTTCAGGCTTTTTGCTCGTTTCTCATAGACGGCGCCAACTATTGATGCCCAAATTTTTCAGAAAAGGAAGATTCAGCACATTACACAGATTTATTATTGCGATCGACGTAGAAACTCCTCGGAGACTATCTGAAATCACAGGAAAGCGAGCTAAGAGTGAAGCCGAATTACCGACAAATAAACTCCGACACTTAAGTCAGTGAAATATTGTAGGGCCAAATAAAAGGAGGGAGATTACGAGTGTTTGAGTGTTTTATCGACCCGGGAGACTGAGCTCGAAAAAAATTTGTGAGTACAGTAGTTATCTCTTAACTGCTCAAAGGCGGCCCTCTCTAAAAATTCCCAAGTTAGGAGAAGAATAAGGTCTAGCCGAAGAAGAAGAATTCGAATCCTGTTACAGGCATAGCCTTTACCTTTTATAGAGCTTCTACACGTGTGAGCATCGGAGAACGGGAGTTTGATTAGACAGGAGGAGGTATGGTGGTTAGATCAATCTTTTCACCACTCCTTTACATTAGGTCTGGCCTAGCAATGAGTGTCTGTAACTTACCGTGCACAGCACTACCTAACATAACAGGACGCTTGAACAGTTACTTGAACAGCATAGTCGTCGTTCTCATTCTCAGCTCCTATTTTTGAAAAAAGCGTGAGGGTCGCCTCGACAATCAAGAAGGGAACTCTTCAATAATCAAGATGGGTATCAAAATATCGAGGCGATCATTCCGAGTTAGGCTTTTTGATTAAAGAAGTCTAGGATCAAAAATACTTTAGCCAGAAATCAATTTCGGATCGATAAATGTCATCAACAAAAGTCATTTTAATGTTTATATTTAATTAATTAATAATTACTTAATGTTGGATAGAATTAATTTATGAGTTTTGTTAAACAGTAATTTTAAAGCATTGGTTAAGAATTTTATATTTATTATTTATAATAATTATTTTTATTTAATATAATAATTAATAAATATTACATTAAAAATTATAATGTGCCAAGTATAATACCGATAACAAGTGCTCTACCAAAAACCGTAATCATCCGTTGGAAACAAACTTGAATGATTTGTTGGTTACGAGTGGAGCGGCCACCTCAGCACGTGGGATTGCTCCTAAAAACCTAAAATTGTCTCTCTACCAACTAGAGCGTATTGCTCATCACTCGTGGATCACACTAACTTTCAATCGCATCCACTTAAATTTAATAATAATAATAATAATAATTATAATAAAATTATAATATCTGCCATTTGAAAGACAAGACAAGAATATTATTATTGTATTATTATTACATCCAATAAATGCAATCATATCAAAATTGCTAATTTTTGTATTATAAAATTGGTTATTTATTTATTTAGTTGTTGAACTTTTCTGTGCCAGCATTTCTCTCAACGTCCTCAAGCAGATATCTGAAAATCACGTGCTTTAATGCTGTCCACGCAATTTCCAGTCGACAATCAATTGCTCTTTTACAATTGCATTATCAAGAAGGTGGTGTTCTAACACGCTTCTCTTCATTCCAACAACCTTTCTATTTACCTATTTATAAATTGGAGTGGAGGAAAAAAAAGAAGAAAAGAAGTTGAAATAAATAGAACACGCTTGATATATGTAACATGGATTTCAATTTTAATATAACAAATATATATTTTTTTATACAAATACTTTATTTAAATTAATGTGATAATATTATACTTGTTTGAATTTTTATTTATTATTTAAAAAATATAAAATATATGATAATTACATAATATTATTATATTAATTTTTATAAAAAAATTATTTATAAAATTTATATAAAAAATTTATATGTCTAATACTATTCTTTTAAAATTACAAAAATATTTAAAATTTAAATAAAATAATAAAATTCTTAAACATGTAAATAAATTAAAAATATGATGAATAATTAATATTAAATTTATCAGGGTCCCATAAAAACCTAATGATCAAAAGTTGTTTATTCATTTTCAATGTACTAGAAAGCAAAATTGCTCCCTTCCCATCTTTAAATAATTATGAAAACAATATAAAGATTTTTTTGATAATAATTCTTATTCTACATTATTTGAAAGCAGAATTGTTATTGCATGAAAACAAACAATTGAATGCAACCCATTCCCATCCTTGTAATAACAATTAATTAATTAATTAAATCTAATTTCTCTTCCTAGGAAGAATATGCTTTCCTCATCGGGAAGATGACAGTGTTGTGTATTTTCTTTATTTTTTAAAAATGTTTTGTGAATATTTTTTAAAAAAATAAAAAAATACACAACACTCTATCATCTTTCTCACTCTACATAGATAAGATAGATAAGGTTAAACAACTTGTTTCGCAACACGATAATTTTACATAAATTTAATTAAATTTAATATAATTAGATGAATTTAAATTTAAAAAAATTAACACGAATAATAATCGAGTATTATTTATATTATATAATTAATAATTATGTTCAACTTAAGTTTAATTTTTTAAATTTATTTATCTATTTAAAATATAATTACGTATAAAAATAATTATATTTAAATAAATAATTATATATAAATAAATAATAATAATAATTAAATAATTAAGTGATTAGTATAATAATTTTAATTATTTATATTTTGATATTTAATTTATATTTAATAAATAATTAATTAAATAGTCAAGATTTTTATATTAAATAAATTAAATTAAGTTAATAATTTAATTATTTATTTAATAAATTAGTAATTATGTTATATTATATTATCTGTTTAATAAATAAATAATAAAATTAATAAATAAGCTAACGATTAATAAATATTGGGAGTTATTGACATAATTGATAAATGTATCGAATTCTAATAAGAAAATACTATATAAATTTATTGATGGGCTAATAAAACACCTTTCTCCAAATTATCACACTTTTTCACAGGCGCGTTGACTCACAACTCTCCATTCTACGTATGTCGTCCTTGGTTATTCTTCTGAAACACGGAAATACTCTAATTTACTACTTCCCTCCTTTGCTTCACTTTCTGCAGTCTGTCTGTAGATCATCCGAGTAAAAAAAAGGCAGATTTTCCTTCTTTTGAAAATGGTTCCTTCCTTTAGTTGTAGATTCATGTGATCATCACATAGCAACCATTTCACACCACATGCTATACTAGATTCCCATCACATTAATCTTTGATTACGCAGATAAAAGACCTCATTGAGCGTAGCTCATAAGGAATGTCCATTTCTGTAATTGTATTGTTCTCTTCTGTTTCCATTATTAAAGTTATTTTATTTTGTAATACAAAGCTCTAGGTTGCTCCGAACGACGATGAATCCTATAAGTTTTTCTTGTATAATGTTACGTGTATAGTTATCAAAATCAAGATTTTTGGACAAGTCTGGTGTAGTTGTCTGGGATATAATTTATTATATATTAAGACGTTGATTTCACTGGATTGTTGTCATAAATTTGTGATTCATTTGCTTTGCGGTAGTTGAGATTATAGTACCGTCATTAATGGAGTTGAAACTGCTTGGTACCAACTCTGTGTCTGCTTGTGGGATAACTCACAATGGAACAACATATTCAAGCACCTTCTCAAGTTTCAGGCATGGGGTTGGTGTTCGGTTCTCGCCTCAGTTGTGTTCTTGCAGACGTAATACTTCTTTTCTTTGTTTTTCCATTGCCCTTCTGTTATTGTTTCGTATTGTGCTAAAAAAATGCATGGGAAAAATGCAGAATATGTTGAATGGCTCAGAAAAAGAAATTCAATATTCAATGTGTTGTGAGATTACAAGATTTTCAAAGCTATTACTCATTGATGGTTACACTTTCTGTGTAAGAAAGTCTATGACTGAGCTGTTTTGAGCTAGCCTATGATGTTGATCTTGAATCTGATAGCTGAGTTTTGTTGTATTAGACAGGTTTATTTTGTAGTTAAAGTTGACCTGTTAGATGTCGAGTTGCAAATTTTATGACATTTCACTTCATTTTTGTGGTCAGGGGCAATTCCAAGAGTTTTCGTTTCGGGCATTTCTGATAACACATATTTCTCTAAGAAAGCTATTGCTTCAAGTGACCAAGAAAATATTGTAAAAGAAGATAACATATGTCGGATTAATGAAGTAAATGGTGCAAGTTCAAGTCATTTTTCCAGGAATATAAGAGTACTTGACTTCTTCAATGATGAGTATGGCGGAGTGGTGGTTGATCCTGAGAGATTACCTGCTGATCCTAACACCTTTGCTTCAATCCTTCGTTTCTCTCTAATTCATTGGAGGAGAATGGTAAATTCCTGAACAATGTCTAGATTTTCTAGCTAGGTAGCAATCAGTTTAAGCTTTAATCTGCCAATCCTTAGTGATTTACGATTCCCCTGCATATTCATAAAAAAATTCTGAATTTCTCTGTTTTTACTACATTCTATAATTTTTTGTAGTAAATTCTTTATGCTCATCGATATGTTGTTATCTGCAGCAAAAGAAGGGAATTTGGCTCAAGTTGGCTGTTGAACATGCAGACCTTGTTCCAGTTGCTGTAAAGGTATATTCTATATATTTAAAATGTTTAAAATGAAATCAGTAAATCATCTATATTTAGCCTTTACCTTGAAGTCTGGGAGTTTACAAAATAATTGGTTATGTCCCAATGGACACGAATGGTATCTCTGATATTTTATGTGGAATTTATTTTTGAGAAATCGCAAAATCTCAGACTGCTAGTTTGATTACAGGAAGGATTCCAGTACCACCATGCAGAGCCAGGATATGTAATGCTGACATACTGGATTCCTGATGGCCCTTGCATGCTTCCGGCTAATGCTACACATCAGGTTGGAGTTGGGGGATTTGTTATCAACAACAACAATGAGGTAGGGATGATTGAGTCCCTGTGATCATATAAATGTCCATCTCTTTTAGTTTTACATATTTAAATGAAGAGAAGCAATTCAACATTGATTTTCTTTGTAGCCAGATTGTAGCTGTCTCCTGGCTGAAAGTCATTAAGAGAAAATTTTCGCTTTGCATCTCTAAGATAATATGAGCCTAGAAATCCAACTGGTGGAATTTGATAATAACCCAGGCCAATGGATGTGCTCAATTAACCATAAATATATTCACTAGAAACAGAAAGCAATGAATAATCTTATCTTGATGCAAACTTTTTATAATGATCGTTGCTGCAGGTTCTTGTGGTACAAGAGAAATACTGCAGTCCATCATTTGCTGGTCTTTGGAAATTACCAACTGGTTTCATCCTTGAGGTAGGAGCTTTTTAGCTGTAAATCGAAGAGAATACAACAATTGGTTTTACTTCGTTTCATTTTGAGCAATAACTTTATCTAGCGTAACAGTCGGAGGAGATTTTTAAGGGAGCTGTAAGAGAAATCAAGGAGGAAACTGGGGTAAGAAATTTTCACTTATTATGTTGTTTCTAAGTTTATCTGTCAATGTTATTGGTATTTAAAACTCTATCCAGCATCCCACGGTTCGAAGAGTTTAATCTTGTCGTGATACTAATATCAGTTTGCAATTTTGTTATTTCACAGGTTGATACAGAGTTTGTTGAAGTCATAGCATTCAGGTAAATGAGCATAAATAATTCTTCTACACTCCTTGAAATGTTGGAACCCAATGTCTTTACATACATTATTTCGTGATCTGTGGTATCTGAAGATATTTTTCCGCAACTTCAAATTCAGGCATGCCCATAATGTGGCTTTTGAAAAGTCTGATTTGTTCTTCATCTGCATGTTAAAGCCCCTATCAAATGAGATCAAGGTCGATTATCTTGAAATTCAAGCAGCTAAGGTAATATCTAATTGAATTCGGATTTATTGTTCAAACAGTAGAATTTTCAAAATGTATTTGTTTTAACTGCTTGCTTATTGCCAAACCTGTAGTGGATGCCTTTAGCGGAGTTTGTAGAGCAACCACTTATCCGAGGAGATTGCATGTTCAAGAAAGTAATCGATATATGCATTTCTCGGCTAAGTAATCTCTATTGCGGATTATATCCTCATCAACTGGTATCCACGTTTGATGGCCAAATATCATCCCTGTATTACAACGATTCCAACACACAAGATATCAATTGTATAGGCAATTGAAGCCATAATTAAACTACTGGATCATTTTTATTCAGATTGGAATTGGTCTGTGACGTTTAATTACAAATAACTTTCTGTGTAAATTTAAATATGGTCTATAGTTTAGAATCTGTTCGATGTATATGGGTTACAACTGCATGCTTGTTTTTCCAACAATGAATGTTCGTATATATATATATATATATATATAGTCCCTACTCAAAAGCAGAAGGTTCCACCTTATCTTTCGATGATTTATCCTCTAAGAAGAGCTCACAAGCTCTCTTGAACCTCACAACTTCACCCTTAATAATAGTATTCTTGTTAATGAGAGGAAGTACAAATTTCAGTTTTTTAAAGGTAAAAGGAGAAAAAGCATCCTTTCTATTTTTAAAAAATTTGAGGTTGAATATATTATTTACCCCTAAATTAAATAGAAAAGTAGAAAAAATAATTTAACATTTTTACAATCTAAATCAGGCCCGTATAAGTTCAAATCTAAATAAAAACTAAATCCAACTAATTTAGTGTCATTCATTCATTCATTATATAATTAAAATGTGTAATAAATAATTTAAAAAATTATGGTTCTTCATTTATATAAGGCATGAATACAATATTATTTACCACATCATTTGAAATAAAAATTAACATTCCAAATTTGGGATTATTAACATTACTCTTTCTGTTCTTGATTCATATAAATTAATATGATAATATAATAATTACTGTGATGTATTTTATATAATTATTTTTTTATTTTATTTTATTTTATTTTATTAATACAGAGAATGTACTGTAAAAATAGAAAAATTTACTGTTTAACTAAATTGGGTGTTCCATTAATTAAACAATGACGAAATACATAATTCTATGAATTCTACCCCACGCACACTCGAACTCGAATTTGATTCTCCCAGATTGCCATAGTAGTGTGTTTTTTCACGTGATCCGGGGATTTCTTCTTTTTCTAGCATGTTTTAGGCTGTCAAAGTTTGTGTTTCAAAAGAATAGACCTTTTAAACAAATGAATAAATGGGATGGGAACATGCAAATCTTTCTTTCTTCTACATAATAGATTGATTAGATATCAATCTTCCATCCACACTCGACCATCGATTCTTTTTTCTTCAGTCTCTAATGATCAACATATTGGATGATGGGAATTTTGATGATATCAACAATAAAATTATTGGTATTAACTTCAAGTAAAAATTTTCTGTTTCAATATGCATGGGTTGAATTGAGGAATATCAATTTATAAGCATGTTCAATTTGCTTATACAATTAAAGATTTAAAAATACAAATTAATTTAAAATAAATACCACCGAATATATATAATTTATAGTATGAGTTTTTGGATTAAAACTCAAACCAACACGTTGAAGTTAAAAATTTTGCTCAAATAAAAATAAAAAATACCAGCTCATTATATAACTTAAAATGTGATTGTTATATTTTTATGGAAAATTTTCACTGTTTAATTAAAGTTGTAGTCCTCCCCTGTACTGTGTTCACCTATTTTGTGATCCTTCCCTGCTAAAACATGCCATCACTTGTATTGTTTCAATTCAACTGAATTTTAAGGAGTGGAATATTGTTTGTATTTTTGAGAGAGTGACAAACATTACTGTGGGGACAAATATCACATACTCAATTATCTATTTATCCTAATTGGGCAATGTGATCATGAAGATGAAGGAGCCCATAATTCTTATACTTGTTACCAGTATATTAGAAGGAAGACATACATTAAAAAGGGTAAGTTCTTTAGTTATTTTTTATTTAATAACATTCGATTAATGTAACAAATTCTCTGACAGAGATGCCCAAATTGGAAAATTCTGAATTTCAACCATTGGGAGTTTGGAATGGGATTATATTATAAGATTTTCTTTTAAAATATGGTATGTTTAAAAAGTAAAGCAAAAAAAAAAAAATATTTTATTTATTTTTTATTTAATATTATTTTTATTTTACAATAATTTTGACTTAAAATTATAATAATTAAATTTAAGGTCTACTAGAAAGCTAAAATAAAGATGTTCAATGATCAATTTATATTATTCTTTATTCTTTTTTATCAGAAAATTTTCTGAATCCCCTTAATTCGAATGTCGTTATCATGAAAAGGAAACAGAGGAATATGAATATTATGGATTGCTCTGAAGAATTGAGATTAAAAAAAAAAAAAATGCTCCATTGGATTGTCGTGGCCTATTGGACCTGGATCTTTAGAATGTTACACGAATGATTTGCTTTCAGTTCAATAAATTATTCAACTCTATTTAACACAATTTCATAAATCATAAGAAAATGAAATATATATATATATATTTTACGAGATACTTTTCTATATTTATGCAAGAGAAGAATTGTAGTAACCATATTTATAAGATAATAACTGTACTTAAGTCGTTGCTAATTTTTAATTAATAAACAATCGTGTATGATTAATCCTTTGAAAAGTCTTCAAGTAAAATTGATAGAGATATTATCAACCATTTTTTTTTTTCTTACTAAAATCAGGGTGACGATTGTGCTATCACCATATTTTGTTAAATAAAAATATATTATATTTTAAGTTACTTTGATTTTTATCCCTTTGATAATATTATTTATTTATTCACTAATTAATTGTGTTATTTTCAGTGTATCTAAATTTGCAATTTTATACACTTTTATCAGAATTTATATAAATAAGAAAAGGGAAAATGGACAAGAAAAAGGATATGCCGTTAATATTTTTTTATAATTAATTAGTAGTAGCAGTAGCCGAGTAGAAAGCCAAAGCTAATTTGATAAATTAAGGAAATAAGATTAAGTAGTTAAATTAAACCCCCAATCCCAATACGTATCAGCGTTAACTCGTCTTTATAAAATGATTAATTCTCTTCTCATCCTTTCTGAAAACAGAGAAAAAAGTGCAAAAAGTGCTTCCAATTCCATTCATTCCATTGTGCACTTCTTCTCTCCGATCTCTGCTCAATTTCATCTCTCGTAAGTTCTCTCTCTTTAATTACGTATGCCTATCAGTTTATTTATAATCTTGTATCCGCACATACCCATATAATAATTTTTGATTTATTTGTTATTTTTTCTTTTTGTGCTGTGCTCCATTTCCATTGTCTAGGATTTCTTGGTTTGATTCTTGTCCATTGGTGAAGATAATTTTGCTGTCTTTGCTCTGTTTCGTTCCTAACAAAACGTTCGAACTTCAAAGGGCATTGTGTATTTTGACTCCATTTCATCACAAATCAAGGACCTCTCATCTCAAAGTGTTTGTATTATTTGCGTTTCATTAGGTTTATTCAACAACCAAGCGGTTTCAGTTTCAATTTTTCTAATTTTGACAGTCAAAAGTAATGAACTATGGTTGAACTGGCGTGAATTCTTTTTGGAGATAGTTTTACTTTTAAATGTTGAATGTGAATTTGGACTTGTCCATAGACGCACGTTGAACCTAAACTTAAATTTAGATTTTCTTTTTTGCCTAAGTATTTGAATTCTCTCCTCTCTTTGACTTCTCTAATGCACTGGGATTTTGCATGTTCAAGTTGTAGATTGAATTTTTGATGTAATAATAAGGTAGTGGTTGGCTGTTGATGAGATAAATATGAATTTATGACTGATTTCTCTTAGTTTCCTTCTTTTATTTTCAATTTTTGTTTGATGTATGATGGTGAGCGGGTGATTTAGAAGTAGAGCGGTTGAGGGAGTGATTTCTGGATACCATGCGGTTGTTCTCATCAAGCTCGGGCTTCAGCTTGACAAAGGAGCAGAATGGTGGAGGGAGCAATCGTGGATTGTTGTATCTTAATGTTTATGATCTTACACCTGTAAACAACTACCTTTACTGGTTCGGGCTTGGGATTTTCCATTCTGGTATTGAAGGTATGGGGATCTTTTACTTATAGGTATTGTACTACTTCATTCTATGTTTAATAAAATAATGAAAAATGTGGCTTCTTATCAATTATGGGAGTTTGGGCCAATAAATTGTGGATAACTTGTTAAATATGGTTTATTTTGTTTTGCTGCTATGAATTAGTTTGTTCTTTTCTATGAACTGGCTAATGAAATGTGGGTTTTACGATGGTTGTTGGGTGATGGATTTTATGATGATGACTGTGTAAGCAGAAAGAGTGTATTTGAAATGAAAAGGCCGACTGGCAGAAAGTCTGTTTGCTTTCAGAGCTTACACTGACCTTACAGTTGCATAACAAGTCAAAGTACAAGGATGGACCTGCCCAAATTCTCAAACTCATTAGTGTGCTGGCTTGCCTTGTATCTTGTCTAATAGAAATTACTTAAATAGGATTTTCTTTCCATGTTGGTTTTGGTTTTATGGATCATTAGGGTTCAGGGTTGTGCTTGATATATGTGCATAGACTACTTTTATCAAATATTGAACGAATTTTCAGAACTTAGAACCAGTAAGGGTTTATGTTGTTGCCAAATTCATTAATGGACTTAGTTGTAGGCTTGTTATGTCGTGAAATACTACTACAACTAGTGGGGTATGAGAGGGAAAAAATCACGGCGGGTAAATCTGAAGGATTAGAGAAAACAGTTTTGAAATAGATAGGTTGATTGAGTGCTATTCAATAGTCAAATTCATAGCCTAATGGTGCAGTTGTAATGAAATAGCGAGAAGTAGGATACAATATCGTCAATGATTGGTTTTGCTTCCTTGTAGTTAAAGAATCACATTGCTTGATTCCATTGAAGCTGTGCTGCGTTACCTCTATTTATACTACTTTGCCATTTTCGAATTCTGTTTTACTCCTTTTATGCCTTTCAATATGAAGTAGCTATCTTTAATTGTCTCAAATTCATCTATTTGATGAATAATCGCTTATAAATTACATGATTCAAGGGAAACGCATTTTGAGGTGTCTGGTTCTACCCTGTCCTCCTGACTTTTCCTCTCCTTTTCAGTTTGTGGCCAATTATGGTACAAAGTATTGGCCAGGGACTAAGTTTCTTATCAAAAGGAAAGTAGCAATAAGTGGCCATCTATGATAATTTGTTAGTCATTAAAGAATGAAGGGTCACATATTATTCCAAATTTTTTAGGTAAAAAATCAACGAGGAGTCCAGGTCTAGCTGGTTCTCCTACCCCCACCTTAAAAAAGGGTACTACACAGAAGTTTAACAATGGGTTAACTATACGAGTAATCTACAAGCTAAAGCTGTAAATGTATTGTGACCTTTTTAGACAAGTTTCTCTACATGCTATCTTAACTATTATATTGGGTTTGCCTGCAGAATACATTGGTCTATGCAATATGTCTTCTGCTTTTGTAATACAGTGATGCGTTTAATATGTTGTAGCTTGTTTTGATGGTCAGCTCATGGTTTGGAATATGGCTTTGGCGCTCATGAATACTCTACCAGTGGAGTTTTTGAAGTGGAACCAAAAAGTTGTCCTGGTTTCATCTTTAGACGGTCAGTGTTTCTGGGCAGCACTAACTTGTCTCGCTCAGAATTTCGGTCCTTCATGGAACATCTTTCTGGAAAATATCATGGGGACACATATCATTTGATTGCCAAGAACTGCAACCATTTTACTGAAGAAGTCTGCTTGCAGCTAACCGGAAAGCCTATTCCAGGATGGGTAAATAGGATGGCTCGACTAGGTAAGAAAAAATTTCTCCCTTTTGTATTCATACTACCTGAGAAGCAACCGTGGAGTCCACCAGCTAGTAATTAGAGCTGATAAATTGCTTATACATAAGGTGGATCGACATCTAATTGTCATGTTTACAGACATGTAGTGTAATCTAGCTGTATGTTATTGTGGCTACATTCAATAATTATATCAATATATTTTACTGTGGTATGAGACACCTGTGCTTTGAAAATATTTTTGCATCATCATAAAGGGATTTGGAACAGCGTGGCTAGTATGGTGGTGGCTAACTTTATGTCCCTATACAATGCTTGTAGCTTTTGGCTCACATGTGATTGGATTTACATTATCTGACAGGGGACTTCTTTGTTTCAGGTTCATTCTGTAATTGTCTGCTGCCAGAGAGCATTCAGATCACGGCAGTTAGACATCTTCCTGATCATCCCACATATTCTGGTAAGTTTGTTCAGATAATTGTGCATCTGAGGCTCATTAGAGTCATTACTTACAAATTTTTTGTTGTATTCTCTACTTGTCTTTTGTTAGAGAAGTCCACCTAGATTGACTGCCAAGTCTAATAGAAGATAAAGCATCTTCATGTAACTTTTGGGGCACATCTAGTGAATTAGATAAGACACATACATAGCTTCTTCTACTTTTTATTAATTTAGTTAGAGCCTTCATTACCAAAATGTGCCCTTGTCCTTTATGTTAAGCTTTTAGGTGTAGTGGTTACTATGGTATCAAAGTCAGAGGTCTTGTGTTGAAATCCTCAATGTAGTTACATTTTTGCATTCCAGAAACTTGACCGATGCTGTTAGATGGTGAAACTGATTATGCTTTATGCTGTAGGATGCTGTCTATTGTTTGATTCTGCATGCTGGCAGCATATTGGATTTATATTTTGCCATAGTACGTGGGAATATGGGTCTATCTGCTCTATATCTTCAGCCAGAGAGATCTGATTTTCTTTGTGTTAATATTAAGAGAGAAGCCTTGACAAATGTGATTAAAAATTTTTAAAGAATATTGCTTTGACTTCTTTCATTTGATTGCGATGCAGATGATGATGTATTGGATTCTGGTGCATCATCTATGACAGGAGAGAGCGAAGAAGAGCAGGCAGATCATCATCTGCTGACTGCTCCAAATAGTGATGTTGCATATCTAAAAGAAAAACAGGTGAGGATAGCAAAGGAGCTACTATGATTTTTTTTTTCTTCCCATAATCCCTGTTCTTGTTCATCTTGGGTCTTCCTGTTGTTTATAATTGTAGAATGGAATGTCACGTGAGCCAATGGACCTGTTATCCCAGTTGAATTTGAGGTTGTTGATGTTTCTATCCTATTATTACAGATATTGTGCCCAAGACTTTCCTATTGATTGCATTTCTTCTAATGTATGCTTATGTTTAGCATTCAGCTTTGTACTATCATCACTATAGAAAGAGTAACATATGCTTTATTAGTGAGTTCTACAAAGATTCAAATTGAATTGGAAATTGTTACCTTGTATTGTGATAATATATCAGTTTATGATTCTCATAGATCCCACAATATATTTGGGATTGTGCTTTATCCATTTCCTTTTTCTATTGATCTAGCATGCATACATGCGTTATCATTCAGAAGTACCTATTTAATAGAGTTTTCTGTGAAAGAGAATAATAATGGGCGCATCATTCTTGTTTTTACAGTAGTTTTGGGAGACTAGATTATGATATTGAGAAAATGAGTTGCAGTTCTCTAGTAATAACAAAAGTAGAATCCTTGTATTATTTTCAGATTTTAGATTAATTTATAGGATCGTTTGATAACTCTTAATCAAAATTTTGCAAACTATATTTATTCTTTGATTTTAAAAAAGCAGAGAATAAGACAGGATGCTAGTTCAATAGACCGCAACAATGTCGAAAGCAATGAATGTTTTCACTCTCGTTTGTATCTCTACGGGCATGAGGATTAGCTTCCATTTGAAATTTCCTGTTAAGATAGAATAAGAAATATCTGTCGGGTCGGGTTAAACAGGGACGATATTAATACTCAAACAATTGATGCTTGGAGTTTGGAAAGCAGAAGCCTGCATTTTTGTTACTCATTTAAAGCTACGGCAAATTAGGTGGGCGAGGGAATGACTTGTGAAAGCAATGGGCCCCACGTATGAAGTATTTGAAAGGAAGAAATAGAGATGGTCAAGCGGAGGACAACAATTTGCATTGAAATGAGATGAAGAAAATATTCTAAAGACAAGACCCACCCAATGGCTCCAGTTGAGAAACAAACCATATTGTGGTTTCGTTTGAGTCCTTATCAAACCTCTCTGGAAATGAATTTTCAACCCAAAAAATAATCTTAGAATCACCGAGGAATGTTTAATATACCTTGCCAGGCCACGTTTCTTTTACGTCACAGAAATTTCCGTCCACCTCTTCTTTTCCATCAAAAAAAAAAAAAAAGAAAAAAAAAAAAGGGTAAATTGGAAATGAAAAGAAGAATAGAATCCACCGCTTACTTTGAGGCGGTTCTGCCTTATTGCACTGACTTGACTGAACGTGTCTTGAACCTACTACAAATACTCAGAGAATAATTTAAGCAACCATTTACAGTCTCTTGTCTTTTCCATTGTTTATCTTCCTCTGCCAGCGATGGCTGTGGCTTTCTTCATCAATCTATTTGCAACTTCCATGTATGTCAATACACAAGCTTCTGAAGCAAATTGCCCAACAGTAAAATGCGGGGCAACACACCTGTTATTCATTTTCCTTTCTGGGTAAAAGGCCAGCATCCCCAACAATGTGGTTACCCTGTTTTTGAACTTGTTTTTAAAGAGAACATTGCCAGGATTCACTTTCCATCTTACGGCGATTTGGTTATAAATTCAATCTCTTATCATACCAAAAAGCTTGATCTTCTTGACCCCATAAACTGTGTCCACGGAATCTTTCTTAATCTCAGTCTCTCTCTTTCATCCTTTCGTTATCATTATGTAGCGCAGAACTAACTACACATACATCAATTGTTCAGCTAGGCTTTCGCATTCATTCGAGTAAGTCCCATATACCGTGGAATCTTATTTGTTTGTGCCATATTCTTGCAAGGCAGTGAAAACATATATATATTCAATAATTAAATATAATTATGTATTATATTAATTAAATTACTTTTTACTATTTAATTTAAATTTTATACTTCTTAAAATAAGATTTAAAAGTTTTTGTTGAATTTTATTAGTAATTAATGAGTATCAAATTCTCGTTAAAATTAATTAATCTTATATAATAGAAATCTTGATCAACTAAATTAACTGAGTAAAAAGTATATTTTTTTTATATTATATACAAGACTCGATATCTTAATTTACCCTAATTTTAAAAATCTCACGTATAAAAATTTTGGAGTCCTACATTAGTCATATTAAAATTATTATACCTTTCTAAATAATATTCTTATCTTAATCTCATATAATAGAAATTTTGATTAAGATTTGATATTATCAAGAACCAGATAATCAGATAACTCGATTCAATAACAAAAATCTCATATTTCTTATATAATAAAAATCTTAGAGTAAAAAATTTATGTAAAAAAATTATTAGTTATCCTACAATAGGAGGCAAACATATGATAATTTTAATGAGTTATATTTCATTTAAAATTATCCATATCATATGTGATAATTGTTTCTTTCTCAATACAGCTGTTTTTATAAAATATTATTTTTATAGCCAAGCTTTTATACCCTTTATTGACATATAAGAATATCATACTTGGTTAATTTTACTTATTTATTATATAAATAAGTGATTTATAAAATTGAGCTAAAATTACTATTCACACAAATGGTATCACTATTCACGAGCTCGACAAAATTCATTTATCAAACAAATAATTTTAATAATTGAGGTTTAGATCACCCATCACACGAAGAATCACTTCGATAATTAAAATTTGAATTATTAAAACTAATTTCATCAAGGTATTGAATTAATTCATTTAATTGTTCAACAATTTGGGTTATTAATTATTTTTAAAAAAACACATTAAATAATTTAATAAATATATTCACTATACAATAAAAAGAATATAAAATAGACTAATCAAAATTATTCATTAGTATTGAAAGAATATTTTGGTCTAATTAAAAAAATTACAAAAATACCCCTCATTGGGATCACCAATCATTTATATGTTTTAAAAGAAATATTTTTTAAAAAATTAAAATTTCATAAATTATGACCAAAATTATCAAAAAGTTGAATTGAAAAGTATAAAAAAAGTTTAGAGTAACAATACTAAAATAGGGATTGTACTTAGTAATATAGCGTGTACTTAACAATGGGGTGCACTCAAAAGCGTGTTTGGGGTGCACTTAGCAATGAACCACTGCGCACTCGCCGTCTACGCGGACACGCCATGCGCTGCATTCATCGTATGCACTATGTACATGAGATACGAGTGCGCAAAACGTGCCCGTCTGCTAGCAACATGGTGCACGCGTGTCGTATATGCACACCAGGGGCACTAAGCAGGGCGTCCTTGCCTTACTATTTTTGCCCAATTTTTACACCAAACTCATTTTTTTTTTCATATCTTCTCAAAATATAAGCAAAATTAATACACTTTAATATGCTCGTAATATTTCAAAAACATCAAAAATTATATTAAAAGTCATACAAATCTCATTTGCATCAAATTATCGCTAATTATTAAATTCATAAGTCAAATCAAATTTTAATTATTAATCATGCATATAATCATCATACACACATACTCTAATATTATTTGTGAGTGATGAAAGTATGCAAAATACAAAAATAGACATAAGTTTTATTATTTGAAATTTTGAGGCATAATTAAACATTTTAATTAAAACTTACTAGCCCTTAGTGATAATTGATGAAAACCAATATTAAAAATTGAGTGTTTTCAAGAGAATTAGATGTCTCTTCTTCCTTTTTACTTGGCCTTTTGTAGAGAGAGAGCTTGAAGAAAGGTTATGAAAAATATGAATTAATTCTTCAAAAAATAAAAAATTGGCCTATTTATATTTTTTTTATTTATCATAATGTCCCTAAGCCATTTTAGCAAAGATAAATAGGTCCCAAAGTTTTTTCAATAAGCTTTTTAATATTAAATATAAAATATCACTTAAACTTTTAAATTTTAAAAAATTACAAATTAACCCTAATTTTATTTATATTTTTAAATATTTATAAAATATCACAACTTACTTTAAATTTTAATCGAATTAATTTTTTAAGTTCTCAATTTATTAAACTATTTAACGCGTAAACCGTTTACGATCTTTTGATCAAATAATATCTTCAAGAGTGCTAACTCTCTTGCAGATATTATTTACTCTCTCTAATAATAAAGATAAGTTGATATTTATATCGTGACATCTCAAATTCATTATGATATTAGTTATGAGTTAAAATCGGTCTTATTGATTTTGTTTTGAGTTATTCAAATTCTCAATGATTATGGTTAACATCTAGCAATGTGCCATAATCCTTAAATTATAATAAAAAAATCTTTCATCAAATTTTTTATGATTGACTATAGGCTTTGTATAAATAGTCTTCTTCTGTTTGTATAATTTCAAACAGATTAGGGCTCACGAATGTTAAAATTCTAAATTCAGTTATATTTAAATAATTAATTAATATGAGCTGAACTTATCATTACGAACTCTTATATGACATTTGTGCTTTAGCTAAAAACTCTGTTTTCACTCATTTACTAAATTCGACTAGAAACTCAAACTTACACTGAGTTAATAGTGTTAGTGTTGTATGCTCTAAAATCATTCGTGTTGTCGATTTTGGATATATCGTATTAAGTTACTGTAGATATGTATTGTACATATTTATTAATAATAAAAGTATTTCAATTCATATGTATATGCTTTTTCTTCTATCTAATCATACTAGTGATAGAATATACATGTGAATCGTCTAAGATAATAAGTTATCTAAATTATTCTCTACAGACGTAATATCAACTGGGCATTGATATTGCATAGTAGGCACATTGAATGTCTTCAGTAAATATCATGAGATAATATTAGTACGAGTGATATGATAGTGATATTATTAGGATATTAGTGTAGAATAATAGTTAGAGAACTATTATTTGAACGTGACCAAAATATGGTGAATCACACGAATGTATGATGTCAATGATTCATCATTAAATTACAAGGGTGTGTTAACTACTCCTTAAACCTTGGACATCATAGCTATCAATCAGTATGGATGCATATGGTTTATATGGTGTATAAAAACAAGATTAATCATGTCTTGTACACAGAAGTCAATTTGGTCATGTGTTGTTTATATCAAATACCAAATGACTATTAGAAAGAATCCGTTGACTCAATATAGTAAATTTTAAGGTACCGTTGACTCGATCCAAATTTGAGTTCTCAGTCGAATATTAGTAAACGACTAAAAATAAAGTCTTTGGTCAAAGCACAAGTGTCATACGAAGAGTTCGTAGTGACAAGTTCAGTTTGTACTTACTGATTATTCGAATAAAATTAAATTGAGAATTTTGACATTTGTGAACCCTGATTTAGTTGAAATTAGATGAACAGAAGCAGATTATTCAACAAAATCTGTAATTAAGCATAAGGTTCGATGAAGTTTTTCTTCATTATGAGTTAGAGGCTATGGCACATTGCTGGATATCAACC